>ML682006.1:11327762-11416641 GCA_007922195.1 Podocnemis expansa
AGCACCCTGGGAGGAAGTTGACATGTTGTTTCGGAACACTTTGTTCCGAAACAACATGTCCGAACAGGGCTGTTTCGGAACACAACAAGGTTAAGCTATTTCGGAAGGAGCAGGGCCATTTCGAAACAAGCTGTTTGCTTGTTTCAAAATGGCCGTGCGTCATGTGGCCATGGCACTTCTTATTTCGAAACAACCCCTGTTGTTTCAAAATAAGAAGTGTGTGTGGCCATACCCAAGAAGTATAGAGACCTTCAGCACATTGGATGAATTTCAGCCATTGACTATTCAGTGGAACTATTCATCTTGGGTGGAGGCTGCAAAATTAGTCCCTATATTGCATGAATTTTTCTTTATCTCTTTTAGACACAAAAAACAATTAGAAACGATACTGAAACATGCTTATCCTCCTGTGAAGGGATTTGCAACGTATTTTGTATCCTGCTGCATATTATACAATGAAATAAAGCTGACAGACCTCCAGAATCCATAAAGTCAACAGCAGTGATTAAAAGCCGGATGATGATTACATTTAGCTCTCTAGTACTGCTTTCCTGAAATGCCCAGCATCTGTTGGTAGATAATCTGCTCCTAGCCACCAGGCTAAAGGGCACACCAGGAGGTATCCATGGAGAATTTTGGGATACGAAAGTTGACCAGCTGGCTGAGGAAATGATTCAACGTTTTTAATTATGAATTTATATAGTGTCTTCCAAAGATCCCAAAGTGTTGTCCATACATTCTAAAATGCTGAACAAACTGTGAGCACAAATGCTACTCTCCATGCTTGAAACATGCAGGGGTAGACAGAGGGGCTGCTGTATGTCTAAAGCTCCTGAGACGATTTTGGCCAGGTTAGCTAGAATTCTTTTTGAAGACTCCAAGTATATGCAGGTTGGAGATAGTTCAGAGATGTTGCAATCAGGCAGCTGTATAGACAGTGTGGCTGTAGACCATGGCTGTGACTCTACCTCTATCCCAAGGCCTTTGAGACTATGCTCATGGGGTACTAGCAGAGACTGATCAGCAAAAAAGTCACTTTCACCTGAGAACTGATGTCCATTTCTTTGGAATTGGCAGGACGGAGAAAATTGCCATAAGATCCCTCTTTAAAGGCAGCCAGCACTGACAGGTTGGAAAGGTTAAATCTATCGCTAGTTTTTGACTATGTATATAGTACTTTTAATTCAAGTATATAAAGTCCTGTGGCACCTTATAGACTAACAGATTTCTTTGGGCATAAGCTTTCGTGAGTTCCAACCCACTTCATCAGATGCAAGTGGGCTGGAGCCCACAAAAGCTTACGCCTGAAGAAATCTGTTAGGCTATAAAGTGCCACAGGTCTCTCGTTGTTTTTGCTGTACACAGACTAAGACAGCTGCCCCTCAGAAAATAATATTGGTTTTTACAGGAAAATGATTTTTGATATTGTTAAAGGATTTTTTTTCATGTAAAAATCAGTCCACCCCCCCACTGATATGACTTTTAAAATGATTAATTATATTCTAGCAGAAGTGGATAATCCTGAAAATATTTTGTTTGTCCTTTTGGACTAGAAGGCTCTGAACTTTGCCATTCTGACCTGCATGGAATGCTGCTGCTTCCATTCTTGTCCTCTTCAGACCCTTTGAACAAGTCAGGAAGACACAGATCTCTCTGCAAACCAGGGTCCAATTTATGATACACTCAATATGTTCCAGTAATAATGGCACAAATCTTTCACTTGGTTTCTAAATCTCTTTTATTTTCATCCTTACCACTCTTGTCTGCCTACCTTTTAGTTTCTTATTAATAACGTCAGCTAAATACTGCTTGCAGTGGTTTCTGCAAAGTTTGCTGAAATGTATAATTCTGGTGCTCTGTTTAGGCAGTAAGGGTCCAGTCCAGCTTTTGTTCAACTCAATGGAAAGACTTACACTGACTATATTAAGAGTTAGAGCAGGTTAAAGAGTTAATTAATAGTCTGGAATATGAGTATAATCAGAAGGCATTGTTGTTTAAAAGATGAATTTTCTGTAAAAGATGTTTAATAAAACTCTGATAAGGAAGTGATTGTTTTCATGTAGAAATGGTTGGGGTACGTTCACCCTGGTGACTTACTGGTTATTTTAAGAGCATAAATTTACTGTGTAATATGCATTGTGACAGGGTCAGTCTGGAAGGCTTCCAGAAAGTACTAGAAAGCCAATATATCAGCTAGCTGAGCAGGGGTTTACTATGGGTTAATTGGTGCACCTGGAGCTAATTAAGGCCCCCCCCAAGGCTGGTTAAAAAGCCTTTATTCCAGAGACAGGGAGTAGTTGGAGTGTGAGAGTGAGGAGGGCTGCTGGAGAGTCTGAGAGGAAGCAAGGTGTGGTTGGAAGGAAGACACATCTGGCAAAGCAGCAGAATGGTGGTCAAGAGGAGCCCCACGGATATAAAGACTTGGGGGAAGGGAAAAACCCCTGCCCAAATGTGGCAAAGTACTTTTTCCCAGGCCTGGAGGCGTGAGCAAAACAGACTCACTGCTAGAGGGAAGGGCAGGACCCACCAAGGTAGAGGAGGAACTTTGTCACAGCATGCATATGTTTTTTAACAAACCTGTGCTTCCTGGCAAGTAGAAAAATGCATTTTAAGTCAATCATCTGTGATTGTTTTGCCATTCTTTATTTTGGCATTTTCCTTTGTAAGACATGATCTTTTTTACTTATAGCTAAGCAAACAGCAGCAAGGATGTTTTAATTTATTTTTAAATACTTTTAATTTACATTTTTTTTGATTATCACTCCACCAGTATAAATCAGGACTCACTCCATCAAAGTCAGTGGAGATACAGGAGTGGGAGGAAAAGAAGGAAGTCAAATCCTCTGTTAAGCATATAATTGATCCACCCACCTCCACAGCTCCTGCAATGAGTCATATGAAGTACCCAGTCATCAATTATTTGTCATATCCACTGAAGGAGAGTAGATGACTTATTCTTGGTCACTCATCACTTATGCTGGCAAAATTTCCTTCAGATGGATGCAGAGAGAAGGATTGACAGTTGTAGAACAGTTTATTTCCAGAAGGGAAAACTAAGCATTTTTGAACAGTGAATCTGGTGGCAGTTTAAAGGCTAATAAATTCATTTATTGCATAAGCTTTCATGGAAGAAAATCCAGCTTCATCGGATGATTGAAGATGGGGAAATTACAGTAAGTTTGGAAGTGGGGTTTTCTCCAACGAAAGCTCATACAGTAAATAAATTAGTCTTTTAAAAGTATAACTAGATTACTTGTTTGTTTTTACATGGTGTTAAGATCATATATAAAACTGAGTTCCTATTTTATAGACTTATCGAGACTGCAGTGTCTATTCAGCATTTTGTATTTGAATACAGAATTTGCAGAAAAACTCTCATCAAAATGTGCTGGTCAAAAAAACAAAACAAAGCAACCGAACCAAAGACCTTGCATTTTAATGTTAATGTTTCACATTAGCAGCACATTATTAGAACTTTTTTATAAAAGCCCAAAATTTAGTTTTCAGTGAACAAACAAATTAATAGAAAGAAGATCTTGTGTGCCCCCCCATCTATCTTACAGCAGACTGGAATTTAAATTCAGAAGTGATAGATGCTTCACTTTTTGCTTTGTACTATATGTATCCTTTCATTTTGTTAGTTGCCAACTGAAGTGTGACTATAATAGTGCAGTAGTCCAATCAACAGCTTTTATTGTTTCAGAAGTGTAGAAAAAGTAACAGTACCTTAACCATACTACAGTAAACAAACTTACAGTAAGATGCTGCTTTTACCTTCTTGAAACAAAACAAATTAATTGTGTATGTCCCTGTTACACATTAGATTTAAATAGCTGTATCCTGAACTTAAATATTTAAAATTGACTGAATGATCTTCCTCCTGACATATTAGGACATTTTATATGGTAATACAAATATTTTAAGGATGAGTGTAGCAGTAGGCTTAGATGTAGTAAGCACTTCAAAGGAAAACCAGATTTTATTGTGGGTGTTGTTCATATCCATTATCATTGAGAGCAAACAATCGTTATTTCTTATCTGCACTCTACCATCTTTTTTTCTTTTTTTTTCAAAGCGTCTTTTCTACCCATATCTATATCCCTAAGCTCCTTCCTGTAACAGTCATTCTGTCCTTCCTGCCCTTCCTTGTTCTCACTTCCCTTGATGCCCATCTCCCTATTGGTGTGAGTGGAGGGAGCAGAATTAACCATACAGCTGTAATGTTCTGCCTTTGTGCATACATTTGAACTTTGAGAACCAAGTGATCCAGTGGTTAGTTCTTCAGTCAAGAAACATGGCATATAACCCCAGCGCTGCCACTGACTAACTCAGTGATGTTCACAAATCTCTTCACTTCTTAAAATGCCACAGGACTTTTGTTGTTTTTGCTATATTCAGACTACCATGGCTACCCTCTGGAACTTCACTTCTTTGAGCCTTCCTTTCCACATCTGCTCTCCTTTAGTAAGCCTCTTTGAAAATCCATAAATGAAGAGCTATGTAAGTGCTAACTATTAAGATCATGCTGGTCTACAGATAAGAGCCCTGTCACCGGTGACAGCTAATAGGTGCATTGTGATAGATGCATACCTTATGGTTCCAAAAGCTGTTACATTTCTTGAGTTTTTGATGCTTTAGTTATTGAGTTTTTACCTTGGTTTAACACTTTCATTTTTGTATCTGATGTCAAATGCTAGAGTAGTTAAATAGAACAGTCTTGTCTATTTCTAATTTTATATTTTCTGTAGCATTGCCATCTCTGACTGACAATCTAGCTCAAGATGTATTTACTTGACTGCCTGCTGCAGTGTTCTGAGTGCTTTGCTTTGTCATAATCATTTAGTTTGCTCTGTTTTGAATAATTCATTCCCTTTTGTACATTGTTATAGATACATGTGTTACAGTACTTAATTATCTGACTCCGGTGTGTAGAATTAATTTCTATTTTAACTTAAATTGAATTTTAGTGCTTGTGAATATAGTCACATTGACAGCATCTGCGTTGTACAGCTGGAATGTCATGGGCAATGTCAGTGGAAACTTTATTGATCAAACTGTGAAGGACCTTGCCTTGGTAAGAGGAGGTATTTCAGTCTGTTGGCTTGACTAAAATGGCCTTCAGTAGTCATTTAATCACTGACTTTGCTAGTGCAAACTGAAATAGTATGGCTTGTGACTGTGTGGACACTTCTCTTCTATGACCAATTCATTTTACATAGATGAACATATTCAAATATTGAATAAATGTAACATTGATGATGTATGGCAAGGGTTAGATAGTTACCACTTTTGTACAGATAGGGAAACTGTGCCTTAGAAGTGCAGCAGCTTACACAAGGCAACAGAGAAAATGTGTGGCGAAACTGAGAACACTGGAAATCTGCAAATTCCCTATCCCATGCACTGACCACTAGACCATACTAACTCCTAACCCGCTGAACTATTGTACACATCTGAAATAGGATGAGCTCATAATATTCAGTAACACTTCATTTTGTAACTGCAACACAGTTTTTAAAATCCAAGTACAATCTGTCTCCTACTAGGTCAAACTCTGTTCTCAGTTGTGTTTGGTATAAATCCAGAAAAATATATTTGAAATCTTAAGGATTAGCCCAGATTTACATTAATCCAACTGAGATCAGAAACTGGCTCAGTTTTACCAGTATTTTTTATGAATGGAAATTCTTGTTCTGAGTATCTCCTGTTCTTTTTTTCACTGTGGCAGTTGATCTGACATGGGAACATCGAAAAAATGCTTTGAATGAAAAACATGCTGATCATTTCAAGTGACCGAAGTGACCCCTTGTAGAAAGCTACCATAGATTTGTTATGTAGTTGTGTAAGGAAAAAACATCTGTTTCCTGGCTTAAAAATACAAAATATATCACATATCTTTATACGGCACAAGATTCATGAGTTCCAGGTGTAGTATACTTAGCAAAATTGTAGTAAGTAACTTCTGTGCTTCTAACCATAATAAGAGCTCCAGTGCAAAGTTGAAAATATAGCCAAGTTCCTACTGTATGATAGACAAAAATTCTTATTTACTTGAGTGCAAACTGTGGACACATTTCAGGACTGAATTTGGTCCAGTACCCATTTTAGACAGCGTAAGCTGCAAAGGAAGTCTTATAATTATAAGCAGAAATATAAACAAGCAACTATAAACAAAACTCTAACTGCCAAATGTTGCAATCACCAAGGCCCAATTCCCATTGATTTCAATATGCTTTGGATCCATCCCTAAATGTAGACCATGCCAAATTACAAACAGGGGTGAGTGCCACAAATGAGGGTCTTCAAATAGGATGATCTTTCTTTTGGTCCTGTAGAGTGTAACAGAAAGACTGAACAAGACCATTTAGATGGTGTATAAGAGTTACATATTGCAATTCTTCGTCCTACCACAAAAATCACTTTGCTACTAGATTCTATTTTTAATAGTAGATTAATTAGCAGTGTTCAGTTATCTTGTGCTTCTTAAGGCTGACTGGAACAACATTCATCTGAACATACTCAGGTATTGTAATATACAAGGCATCAGTTAAAAATTTAAACTGTAGGTCAGATTTTTGTCAAAATTGGTGGTGTTTATAGTTTGATTAAAATACTGACTCAGCATCAGTGTACCAATAATTAAATACAGTAGACATTTGAGATTGTATTGATGTTTTAATCTGAATGTAGATTTGGCTGAATGATTTTTAGTACAACTAACAAAGTGTACTTTTATGTTCATTGTGGCTATAGCAAATCTGTTAATTTGTTTGCCAGTCACCAATTATATAAGTGCCTCATTTGCTGTGAGTTGTAAACCCATTAGATAAAATGCCCATATTGCATCAAACAGTGATTTAACATTTTCACACGAGAGGTGAAATAAATGTGGTTTTTGATCAGTAACTTCTGGAAGTGTTAACAGCAGTGGAAGAATTATCTGTAGATCACATCTTTTATGCACTCCCCCTACTCTTCTGGTTCCAGCTTTCTGAACTATATGCAATTCTTCTATACCTTGGAGGAGCCTGAAGACAGTGGGTAACTCCCCGGATGTGCAAAATGCTTGCCCTTTATATTCATTTTTTTCCCTTACTGCTATATACAACCAATCTTAATCTGTCACTTATGAATTTTACCATTATTTTCAGTCCTCTAGAGAAGCTGTTAAAGAGTTGGAGATATAGTACTGCTTTCTGTAAAAGCTAGCTAGAGACAGCCCAAAAGTTAGGTTCATAGACTGTCTCTAAAAAATCAGAATTTTAAAAACCAGAAGAGATCCCTATAGTTACCTATTTTAATCTCTTGTATAACATAGAACTGTCCTAAAACAACTCCCAGAACTCACTGTTTAGCAAAAACAGACATTCTTTCCCATACATTGGTCATCCTGTCTACCCTTTTTAAAAACTGTCACAACTTCTGAAACTTCCCTAGTGCTCCAAGACTTATTAGAAATCAATATTAATGGTCTTGTGAGCTCCTCAGACAGCTCTTTTAAAACTCTTGGATGCGAGTTACCTAGTCATGCTGATTTTAAATGTATAATTTCTGTAGCTTCTGCTTAACATTCTCTAGCAAGAAGAGTATTCTCACCATATGGTGAGGCTATGTGAGATTACATCATCCAGTTGTTTTTCCCCAAATATATTTTTGAATTCTTCTGCTTTTTCTGCATTGTTGTTGATAATTTTACCATTTATATGCACCAGTAAATTCATCAGGATTCTTTTTTTAGTTAGTATTTAAAAAACTACCTCTTAGCATCCTTAATCTATGGCGAGCAGAGTTTTGCCTTGTGTCCTTTGGGCTTCCCTTGTCAACTTTCTACAATTCCTAACTTTTTATTTATATTCATTATAATTAACTGCCCTTTCTTCTGATTTGTTGTATATTATGTTTACAGTTGGTTTCATTTTCCAGTTAAACCAGATTCATTTTTAATCAGTGAAGCCTTCTCCCTCAGTTGTGGGATTGTGGTTTTTTGGGGCATCAAGTAAAGTGTTCTTACATGATTCCAAGTTATCATTTATACTTTTCCAATTAAATTCTTCCTTCCAGCTAAGATTCACAGTTTTTCAGCTGTGTGAAACTGATCCTACTACAGCACCATGTATATGTATTACTGTTCTGGACTTTATTCTGTTTGAACATTATAAATGTAATCTAGTCATGATCACTTGTACCCAAGGTACCCTTAATTCAGTTCTGTGATCAGTTCCTCTTAACTGCTAGTACAACATCTCATGTACAATTAGCCTATGACTTAGGAAATTTGTGTTAGAAAATTATCTATAATGCTTACAGGGGTTAAAGTGTAATTTGGTGGATCCCCCTCTGGTATGGGTGCGTGCTCCAATACCCACCCCCTCCCTGCGCACACCCAGCAACCCCCTCCCCCCAAAGCCCTTATCTCTGCTCTTTGCAGGCTGCCTGACCAGCTGGAATCTGCTTCCGGCCACAAGCTGCTCCGCCCTGCAGGGCGGAGATTCACAAACTCCCAGCCTGCTGTAGATCTCTGCTGGCTGGGTTTAAGGAGACACAGGGTTTAAGGTGGAGCCACTGGAATGCTGCTGTCCGGATGCTCCTGCTGTTTTTAGGGATGCCCTGGAATGCAGTGTTCCAGTGCATTCCTCTATTTTTAGGGGGCCCAGAATGCTGCCTGCCTAAAAATAGGGGGCCCTGGAACTGCGTTCTGATGTGTTCCCCCTTACTTTAACCCCTAGATGTTTAGAAATTCCAAGAATGTTTGTTTTAGTAAAGGAAGTATGAGACCTCCAGCATGTCTCTCTCAAGTTGAAGTCAACAGTCATTAGTTGTTTTTTCCCTTCTCTTACATGTTGTACATGAGTGTGTAAGGTGTCAGTCATTGTGTTCCCTGGTGTAATTTCGTGGTCTGTAGCAGACACCAGCTAGTTCCCCCATCTCATGCTTCATCTATTAAGACACTGATCCATAAGAATTAAAATTATTTTTCTTCTAAGTTTATCTGTGACTTGGGAACAAGTAGTGTAATTTAACAGAGTGTCGCGTCCTTCTTGTTTTGCCCAATTAATCCTTCTTAAATAGGGTATAACCATTGTTGGGCTTTTGTTTTTGTGTTTTTAAAACCATCTGGTTGTGTGAATCATCCCAGCGGGGTTCAGCAATATCACCTAGATTGAATACCTATTTGTAAATGAGCAATTTAAATTTCTTTTTACCTGGGTTCTTAGCATTGGTGTATAGGCAGTTCAAGAATTTCTTCTGTTAATGTATTTTGGTTCCTTGAATAACTGTGTTTTCAGCACCTCAGTTTTGTGCTGAGTGCTCATATCTTCCATCTTTTTACATTCTCCTTTTGCTGTTAGTTTAATGCCCGCTTGACTTTTGTAGCTAGCCTATCCCCAAGGAAAATCGTATCCCTTGTCTGTGGTGTAGGCCATCCAAACAATACAGTTCTCAATCCATACAGAAGGTGGATCAATGTTGCACACAACCAAAGTCCTACTCTGCTTAACTAGCCACCACTTCACTTCCAAAATCTTCTGCAATGTGCCTTTCTTTGTTCATGGGATGGGAAGGACCTCAGGGAGAGTTGCTTGGATATTCTTCTTCATCAACATGCTGAAAGCTAATACTATAGTGTTTGTTGTTACTACTTTTTTTATGATCTTTCATCTGCTTTAATTCAGATGACTGTTCTTATCCATCCCACTCCAAATTAATGTTCAGAAATGAGAGCATGTCTCTATTAGGGTATGACTCCAAATTTGGGCCTTTGAAACACTGTAGTTTTGTACTATAGAGTGGGTCTGGACAGTTTGGCATTTGGAAAAATCTGTCATTCTTTTCACAGCTGGCACCTTGTCTCCAATAGCATTCCTGCCATTGTTCCCACTGAGGGAGATGGCATGGTAACACTGATGGGAAACATTAGTAAAATATTTTTAGTATACTTAAGGCCATAGATAGCATGAGACCATCAAATGTTTTAATAAAATCCAAATATATTACGTTTGCTGTTTTTTTTTCTTTGATTCACTAACTTTGTAATTCTACTAAAGCCATCCAGCTTATCTTGCTCATGTGTAGGTTATCTTTTAAACTAGATGATCTATCTCTAACAGTTCTACTTAACATTTACATAGCACTTATCTTTAAAATTGCTGTGCAGGCTAATTTTTAATGACTTGTTTTACTATATGTTCACATTAATTTTACTACTAATAGAAGTTAGACTAGCCATGCACTAATTGTCCCCCCACCCCCAACTGGTTTCTTGAAATGGAGAATTGGTTGATCAGGATAGGTAACATGTATCCAAAGGAGTTAAAGGGAACTTGCATATATTTAAATGTTCCAAATACCTCCTTATTTGTTCTTTATCAGTTTCTCTTACGGTAACTTTCCTTCTCATCCCTGGAGTTCAGCACTTTCAGAGGAGGGCAAACCTTTATTAAACAAGCACAAGCTTTGGAATTAAAACACTTTCAACACAGTTGAACAACTGTCCCAGAATAAATGAAAAGCCTTATGATGGTTATAGTTGGGTAAACCATTGTTCCAACTAAAAGCATCCTAAGGCAAGTTGATACCATATGTTGAGGCAATGTAGTCCAGTGAAAAAAAAGCATGGAAATGGGACTGGAAAGCTGAGTCTTGTTCTCTGCTCTGCTATTGATCTGCTCTGTGACACTGCAAGTCATAGCAGCTTTATGCCTCAGTTTCTCTATCTGTAAAATGGTGATAATGACACTTGCCTTTGAAAAGCACTCTGCGATGTACAGAAGAAATAAACATTCTATATAAGTGTTAAGTTGTATTCTATGTAAGTTATTAATATTAGTGGTAGAAGAGCATCACTTATTTCACATAAGTCTTTGTATGATGATAGTGTTGAATGCCAGAGCTAAACCTGTTTTATTAGCTACCACTTCTCTTTAGGTTGGGGTAGGCAATCCCTGAGGTGTGCTGACAGTGACATGCAAAGCCATTTGGAATGGCATGAAATGCCCTGTGTGGCACCACCGAAATTGCTGCTTCTACTATGGAAAGCCACTCTGGGCAACTTCTTTTAGCAGCAACTAGGCAGGGATCCCCAGGCATACTGTGGAAAGAAGTTGCCCAGAGTGGCTCTTCTCCATGGCATACTGTCACCAAAAGGGCTACTCCAGGCTTCTTTCCATGGTGTGCCCATGGACCCCTGCCCCAACTGCTGCCAAAGGGTGCCACTCTGGGCAGCTTCTTTCCACCATCAGCGAAAGAATCAGAGTGGTTTCTTTCCATGAGTGGCTTCTTTTAGTGGCATGCCTCAGAAGTACCTCCTGAACTCCTGTGGTGGCCACTTTTTTTTTTTTTTTGGCAGAGGGGGCTGCCAGCACTGGTTGTGGGTCAGGGAGGGAGGCTGGCACAAGGGTTGGCAAAGGTTGCTGACCCCTGTTTAGATCTAAAACAAAATGTGAATGAATAAGGGATAAAAAAATGGCTGTTTCTTGCATTGGCTAATAAGTCAGGAAGACGCTTCGTGTCTTATACCCATAATTGAACATAACAGATAACATACTTCAGAACCAAAGGTATAACACAAGCTCTTTAGTGTCCTGCCCACAATACAGAAAATTTATTACAAGTGCCTTGGTTTTTTACTCTTAAAACTAGCATAGAATATCAGAGACCAAACAGTAAAACCTATATAAAGCTGGAAGTCATCAGGATTGGACAACTTCTCAAACATTCTTCTGTTAAAACATTAATGATATATGGCAGCCCACTGTATGAGATTTTGAACTATTTACGAAGTAGACATTTTTGCTCAGACCCTGTAAGTAGCAGATTTCCTTATATAATTAACCCCAGCAAAGTTAGATAAATTATCTTTAAAAATACAGATGTAAAGACTGTGGTCACAATGCTAATCTGCTATCTTTTTGAAGAAGTATACTTTTGAGCTGCATAGTAGAAGTTATGAATGAGATACGAAATACTAGCTTAAAATTCCCCTATCCACAGAGAAGAATGGAGTTCAGTGAAATGTAACAACATATTTTGTAGGTGGAACAAAATATGCTCCCCATTTTTATGTCCAATATTCCTCTGGATGTGAGCAGTATAATTTCTTATGTGTACCCCTGGTCCTCAAAGTACTTAAAACAATTTTGAAAAGAGGTTAGTATTCATAGGTCTGTTTATACTGTTAGTGGATACTTTCAAGCTTCACTGGCACTAAATGGAAATGAAAAAGGGCAATTTTTAAGCTGGGTTAATATTGCTCAGGCCAGCTGCCTAAGTAGCAAGATATGATAGGAATAAAAAGCTGAGAGCTGCAACTTTGCAGCTGTGTGATACTGTGCAAATTCCCATTGAGTTCATAAGAGTCAAATGTCAACCCTAGGGAAAGAAAATACATGTAATGTATGTATTGTAAATCATTAAAAATCTGGCCTGGACTGAAGTCAGTGGACGTACGTTGTTCTACGTCAGCAGAGGACCTGGCCTCTGTATTTTAATTTTGGATGTGAATTAATATCTCACGTTTTCTTCATTGTTTGTAAACCTAGAATAAACAGTACACTTATTTGTATACTACAGGCTTAAGTTCTATTCTGTGCAAAATCATTCTGCCATATATGTATAGGGAAAACTTGTTTAGATGCAGATACGTGACATTTTGTTCTCAGTGAATGGAAACCTGCATGTGTGCAGTTTATCAAGAAAACTGAGAAATTAGAGAAATTATATGTTGCATAGTGATGTCTCATTTAAAACATCACCACTGAACTGAACTGAAGTGAAGGACGGAAGGAATTTTCAGTCTTTGAGTGCACACTCTGTCTTGGTGCTACTTAATTTCTTGGAAGGAAAATGATCTATTTAGAACTCTCAAATGATTCTGAACAGCAGATTCTTTGCTTTAGAGCATGAATGTCAAACCTGTGCCCCACGAGTCAGATGTGGCCCATGAATTTTTTATATTCAGCCCATGACTGTGCTCTGTGAGGCTGCACTCTCTCCCTAACAGAGACAGAGAACGAGTGTGTGTGTGGTATTGCAGGCTGCAATCTCGCATACACAGTGCTCCATGATGCCAAGAGAGTAGCCTAGTATTTTGATATATGGTATGTGTGGTCCACATGAAGTACATTTAAGTCAAATCTGGCCCACCATACCAAATGAGTTGATACCTTTGCTTCGAATGAGCCAAATTGAACCAAATGAAGTATTTTCAGTATAATGTTGAGGTGGAGAATCCCATTACTAATGGGAATTCCTTACCCGGGGTAGCTGCTGGCATTTATTTTTTTTTATTCTCTTGTACACTGAGGCCAGTTTTCCCCATAACACATCAGCTCAGGCCACAGGTGGCTTAAATGGTCTCCTAGGATTAAGTTTCTACAGAAGACCATATGACACTTAGATGGAATAGAGGGCATATGTTTTTCTTTGTCTTAGTAGCACCTAAAATGTAGCATGTAGACACATTCAAAACAAAACAGGACGAATGGCATATGCCCCAGATATCTCAGGGTTTGTTGTTTCTGTGAGTGAAGTCAAAACCTTTTAGCTAGGTTGATGAACACCATATAAAGACCATGGTTTGCTCCCAGCATGCTTCCTGAAGCTGATGAGCTCTGAACAACGTCTATAGTTCCCCAGCCAGACTGAAGTTCACATTGACATGTTATTGTTATCGTGTGTCTCAGAGGTTCATGGACTAAGGTGTGCATACTGGGTATGTCTATACTAGGGGCTTAAGCAATGTTCCCTCTAAGGTTTGGCGGCTTGTGTGCAAAATTTTCAACCCGTGTGCAAAACTTTTTCTGAATAAAATTTGTGTGCAAACTCGTGCAACAAAAATTATTGAAAAATCTAGACCAATGAAAAATTAATATAAACTATTTAAAGTTGTTTTTTATTACTAAAATCACCCAGTTTATTTAAAATTTATCCAAATTGCTATACAATCAAAAGAAACTAATCCATGGCTTTCTAACAACCCAGGACCAAAGTTATATTCAATCCGGATCCTAGGTGTCACAATTCTGCCTAATACCCTCATCTCCTGTGTTCTACATGCAGAGTTACAGTTCACATGGAAGCCAGCTAATTATCACTGACAGCATTTAAGATACACAAGGAGTTGTGTGGCACTTAAAGACTAAGATTTATTTTTCGCATGAGCTTTCGTGGGAGACTCCTTGTTTTGTTTTGTTTTCCTGGAATGGACTAACATGGCTATTGCTTTGGAAATTGGCAGCATTTAAGATGTCTTGATGGTCCCAGAGGGGTAAATTCTATTGAAATTTTAAAAATCAAAAAAAGATTCCAGGCATCTCTTTTCAGGAAAATGCTGCTACAAGAAGGATCCTAAACACAGCTGAAATCAAAACAATGGGCTTCTAGCTGCTTTAAGATAAGGCTACAGTATTTCTTAAAAGCCTATTTTCAGTCCGTTGTATCTTTACCTCTCCCATCATTTTGGGGCTACATTTCAATTTAAGAGAAAATCTCTACCAAAATACCACATCACTTTAATGCATTATGGTTTCTTCTGATGGACAGACTAGGGTGCATAGTGAGAATAATCTCATGGCTCCTTTGATTCCCAGTCTTTTGGCTGTTACTATATTTAAAACAAGTACTTATCTGATATCTCCGTTACATCTCTAAGACTTCTGTGAATTATTCTTCAAAGCATCTGATGAAATGGGGTTTTCTCCCATGAACGCTCATGCAATCAATATATTTGTTAGTCTTTAAGTACCACAAGAATCCTTGTTTGTTTTGTAATGAATTGTTGTGAGTTACAGGATTCTGGAGAAAACATCTTCCAGGTTCTTTGAAAGCAGGGGGTTAGCATGCTCAAACACTCTCACTGTTCAGTCACTCCACTTAAGTGACATCCACACTAGCTTTCAGGAAATATACAACTGATTTTTAGATTTTTCACCTCCACAGCTTTATCTAGTTACAGAAGGGACATTTTGGCACTATGCACTCCCTGTTTCCCACTTGAGGAGTTTGACTTCAGGATATGAATGGCACTTACTCTTTGCCATGCCTCTTGTTTAAAAAGCTGAAGAATTGCCCCAATTCCAACTCCCTAAGCTCCCTGCCCCCATTCCAGCCCTCCTAAACCCCACCCCCCAGCTCCCCATCTTCATGCCACCTCTTTCAGCCCCCCCAAGCCCTCCCCAGCCCACCATCCTGACCCCTCCTCCCCCCTCCCCACACGCCCTCCCTGGCCCAACCCCCTCCCCCTCCCAGCCCTCTTTACTGGCCAAAGAGCTGGGCGGGGGGCAGGAGGCCACGGTGCTGGCCGGCAAGGACGAGCCTGGGCTGGAGGCTGGGGCGGGCCTCGCGAACGGCCAGGCCCCGGCTGGAAGAGGCGGAGCCTCCACAGTCTCCAGGGAGGGGAGGGAGGAGTGGCAGGGCTGGCTCAAGCCCCCAGACCCTCCCTTCCTCTAGCCGAGGGGCTGGGGTGAGGCTCGTGCCCGGACACATCACTCTGGTGCGTCTCTCCTCGGCCACGCTGCTGCCCTGAACTGCCCCATGCGCGGGGCCAGGAAAATCCTGCGCGGCAGGATTTTTTTAAGCGTGCGGCCGCGCTGCCGCGCGCCTTAGAGGGAACAGTGGGCTTAAGTGCACTTAAACAAAGCCCTGGCCACATTTGGCATCTGTTAAGTCAACTTAAGGACTTCCTTAAGTTGCCTTAATAACTCTCACTCTTTAAGTTGACTCAATAGAACACTCAACAGAATTACCAGCTCATTTGTCTGTCCCTGTAGGAACAGTGTACACAACAGCTTGTTTGATCAACTCAAGATCAGCTCCTGAGAAAGATTTTTAGTGAAAACAGTCTTAAGTGTATTAAAAGTTAAGATTTAAGAGATAGTGAGTAAGGACAATGGGAACTGAAGGTTTACACATCATGCAAACTCAGTCATAATACAATTCATAGAGACTAAACTTTAACAGGCTAACCATCTGTCTAAAGAAGCTTATTTAATCCCAAATGTATTTTACAGTATTTCAGAGATGTCTAGTTGACTTGTTTCAATGCATGTAAATGTGGGGGCACCTTCTTTTCACTTATATCGCCAAAGCTTATTGTTGTCTAACAAAGTGGGATTTTCTCCCATGAAAGTTCATGCAGTAAATAAATTTGTTGGTCTTTTAAGTGCCACAGGACTCCTTGTTTGTATGTAGTCCAGCCACTGTCTCTTGTTTTTTCCTTTGTACTCTTTTTCTGTTGACTACAAATGTAAATTGTGCTTCCATTGTGTTGGCTTTCAATAGTTTATTTGCATTTTCCAGAGCTATACATCTCACCTCCTGTCTGGAAGAAGCTTGGTTTTTTCTTTGGCTGGTGAAAGACTTTAAAACATTTTCAGTACACATATGTGACTTGTTAAATAACATCCACATATTAATCATGTAATGATATGAGGATCATTATGACATGACCTCACATGATATCATTTATGGATCAATCCTGTGAACGCAGTGTGTCAGGCCTATTAGCAGTAGCTATTACACAACAAATGAACCTTTTTGCTAGTGGACATTGAGTGGTTCCTAGAGCCACAAAAATTCACAGAAATAAAGCTCACTGTTGAAACAGACTGAAAACATATTTCTTGTGTTACAGGCCTATTCCCATAGTGGATTCTGTAAGGACATATTAGAGTTTAATTGGGAAAGATTACTTTTCAACTTTGTTACTAATTCTTGTAATCCAGATAGGATCCTTGATACACTTCCCTGTTTCCTCATCTTTGGCATTATTTTGAGTCCATGGTTCCCATATTCTGTCATTAGGATTACACTGTAACGCATGCCATTTTTCTTTTCTCATAGTTACAGAAACAGACGTACGTGCTGATCCTTTTTTATGTACCATTTGTATCATATGTATGTTGGAAACTGAATATCTTCTAGTGTTTTTTGTTTTTAAATTTAGGGCCAGGAAAACTAAGATAATTTAGAATACTTTTGCAGTTTGATGTTTGATCATGACATAATGCTTTATCATACAGAGAGGCTACAGTGCATCCCCACTCAGGACAAGATAGTGCTCTTAGATCCAGCCCTATGCAACAGATGGTTTGCAGTGGCCCACTCCTAGGATGAACACATGAAGGGAACATGCCTTAAAAAGGCACTCTTAGTTCCCTGCTCTTACCTTGTCCTAAGGACAAGCAATGAATGAATGCCTCTGACCAGATGCAGACTGCTTCCTCTCATCTGTGCTGATTGATATGCTGTGGGGGTGGCTGAGCTCTACATCCATCTTCACCCACTTATGTTCACATTTGTGCGGCAAAGAAGGAGGCAAATTATTCAGCATATAGTTTCTGCTCTCACCTGTTGCTTCTGTAGTAGAAATACAGAGCAGTGAGTGGATCTAACACTATATTTCAACTACCATGTAGGTGCATACCATAGGCTCATGATCTGGACTACAGAATACAAATGTAACACGATTACCAAGGGTGTGTTCCAGAGGGGTAGCCGTGTTAGTCTAGTTCAGCAAAACAAACAGTCTGATGGTACTTTTAAAGATTAACAAATTTATTTATCGCATGAGCTTTCATAGGAGAAAATCCCACTTTGTTGCGTGCTTGAAGATAGGGAACATAATGAGAGCAAAACAAATGCAGGGGAGTGGAAACCATAGGATCAGGTCAGACTGTCACAGTAAATCAAAGCAGTTTTTAGGATTCAAACAGTGGAGTATAGCAAGGAAGGAAAGCAAAATTACTTGTTGTAATGGGGAGAGAACCTGTAGTCTTTATTCAGCCCTGAGTTCGCTGTGTCAAGGGTGTGCTGTAGCCCTTCCCTTGTCTGATGCTGTAGGTTGCTTCTCTCCAACTGCTCACTTAAGGAATTACTGTACTCCTTTTGTGGAGTGCTGGTTGTAGTCTGTGCTTTGCTGTGGAAAGTCCTGAGTTCAGATCTTGTGAATGATTGGTTATGGGGCATTACAGAAATGCTTCACAGCTGGAAGACGTAAATCAATAACAAAAAGAAAAAGTTGTTCAACTTCTGTTTTACCGCATTTCTGGATCAGTATGGGTTAGGTTACAGTGATATTACAAAGCATCTGCCATGTCAGTAATTCCTGGTGTAAGACCATGCAGGGTCCTCCATTGTCACAGTACACATGCTGTTTTATTGCCAAATTCCAAAGGGGCAGTTGTGTTAGTCTAGTTCAGCAAAAGAAGCAAGGAGTCCTGTCGCACTTAAAGACTAACATATATAATAAATAAATCTCTTAGTCTTGAAGTGCCATGGGACTTCTTGTTTCTTTTGCTGTTTTATGGAATAGAGCTTCCAATGTCATCTGCAACACTGGTGCTCCAAGTTGTGGCCTTAATCCATTTCCTCCCATTGTTTTTGTCCATATTATCATAGGCTTAATTCTATCTAAATATAGTTTATAAAAAAAAAAGTCATGATTTTAGTTTCTCTTTTAGAAAATATTGATAAAGCTTCTATATTGTCAGCTCCAACAAGATAAGGGTCTGACAAATTAATGTTGACTGCTACACTTGGAATGCAAGCATAGAGTAAACCTTTTCCTATGTTACTGTGTGAAGAAAAAAATAGAATGGTATGGAAAACCTGGTCTCCATATGGATAATATTTCATTGGGATCTGTTCTTGTCTAATTAATGTATTACAGGTCTGATGACATGAGGTTTCTGATGAGTAGATTAACCTTTTCATTGCTGACATAAACCATCCAGAGGGTAACTGGTGTTTGAAAAGTCCAAAAATATTTAAAGCAGGTGCAGGCATTAGAGTGGGAGTGTTATCATTCTTATTTTTAAATACAAGTTTAGTCTTACTAGTTGTAACTGTCTGTAGTTATTCACAAGAGTTACAACTTTGAGTTGTAATAGATTTATTCTCCCAAGGGTGAAAATCGTTAGTTATTGTACCCTGTTGTAGCAAACTTTGACTTCAGAATCTTCTGTCTCATGTTAAATGTAAATTATTTCTCCTCTCCTTTATTTAATCATAGGAGACTTGAGTTTTAGGGAAAACATAGGGTGTGAATTACTTTGACTGAGCCTTGTATAAACATGCCGTCTAAGAAGTTATAACACCACAGTGAAAAGTAGGATGAAGCACTGCTATTTTGTTTTCCTCCCTCTTCTAATTAAAATGAGAAAAATGATGCTAAATGGCCAAAGTAAATATCTTTCTGCTGTGTTCAGTGACCCCATTTTAATTTGATATGTTTTTTAACAGCCTATCTATTATGCATCCTCTCAGAGAAATGTTTGAGCTGTTGGACACTTTGGAAGAGTTTTCTCACATATTATAGAAGTATAATATTTCAGTTCTGTGATAAATTTCAAGCTATTCAGTTGTTTTAATGCAGTGGGATGATCCTGCTATTGTCAGAGGCTCAAACTCAAAAT
Source organism: Podocnemis expansa (assembly GCA_007922195.1). Classification (NCBI taxonomy): domain Eukaryota; kingdom Metazoa; phylum Chordata; order Testudines; family Podocnemididae; genus Podocnemis; species Podocnemis expansa. The sequence goes on from ML682006.1 coordinate 11,347,175, forward strand.
GTGAAGGAAAACTGCAGTAGTTATTCACATTTTAGGAGCAGCAGACCCTTCAAGAAGGAGAAATTGTTCTGATTCTTATATTTACACTCAATGCTGTACTTACTGTTTTTAAGCAGTTTGATATTTTTCCTACTAAAACATTGTTTTTCATAGCAAGCATTTATGAATCAGATCATATACCTAGCATATTAGACTGAAATGTATTCTGATTTAATACCTCTTTTTATATATATTAGATGAATAAGGTATAGGATTTTTGTTGTCCTTTTTTCGGTTTTTATTTTGCTACTGAGTAAACTACTTGTTCACTTTCTGAGAGAAATTTTGAAAAGAAAACCTGCTCCACATTTTATTACAAGTGTGAGGGAGGATACATTTAAAAAAAAATTCTAAGAAAGAAAGAAAAAGACAATGAATAAGTAATGCTGTGCTTTCATACCCCACAAAATGGAATAATTTGTAGCTTTTAACTTTTTTTCATGTCTCCCTTCCTCCCCCCAGCTTTCAGGAAACTGTGGTCACTATAATACAGCTGCAGACTAAATGGTACTAGGGGTCTTAGACACTGAATATAATGAGAGAAATTGTCTTTTGCTATCATTAAAATGCTTGTATTGACTCAAGTATATTTAGTCATAGACTCATAACCGCTGGCTGGAAGCATCTAAAAGAATGTCAGTGGTTTTTGTATTATTATTTATTTTAAAGATTCCATTTCACTGCCACTCTTTCTAGTGTCTTTTATTTTTTATTATTGTTGTGGGGTTCGTTTTGTTTTTTTTTTCTTCCTGTGGTTGGAGAGTCACTATTTCATTGCTGGCCTGAAATTTTGTTTGTCTCCAATATTTGCTGGCTCCGGAGTGAAGAAAAAATAATGGGTAACTTCTCATTACCATTACATTTTTGCATGAACTGTTGAATGATATTCTTGAGTGTGCCAATGTCAATGCTGAAGTGCTGTCTATTCCTGTTTTGTACTTCAGTAGAGGTCAAGTCAGCCCCTCCTGTTGTTATCTTCTCTCTCTCTTATCCCCCATTTTTCCCCCAAGAAAGTATGAATCATAGAATCATAGGGTTGGAAGGGACCTCATAGGTCATCTAGTCCAACCCCCTGCCAGAGGCAGGACCACTCCCACTAAACCATCCCAGTCATGGTTTTGTCCAGCCGGGCCTTAAACACCTCCAAAGATGGAGACTCCACCACCTCCCTTGGCAGCTCATTCCAAGGCTTCACCACTCGCCTAGTAAAAAAGTTTTTTTTCTAATATCCAGCCTCGACCTCCCTAACTGCAACTTGAGACCATTGGTGCTCGTTCTGTCCTCTGTTATTACCGAGAACAGTCGAGCTCCATTTTCCTTAGAGCATCCCTTCAAGTAGTTGAAGGTTGCTATCAAATCCCCCCCTTAATCTTCTCTTCTGCAGACTAAATAAGCCTAATGCTTTCAGTTTATCCTCATAGGGCTTGTGCTCCAGCCCTTTAATCATTTTGGTTGCCCTCCTCTGAACTCTCTCTAGCATGTCCCTGTCCTTTTTGTAGTGGGGAGCCCAAAACTGAACACAATATTCTAGATGTGGCCTTACTAGTGCAGAATAGAGGGGAATGATCACATCCCTTGATCTGCTGGTAATGCTTCTTTCGATGCAGCCCAGTATGCCATTGGCCTTTTTGGCAGCAAGAGCACACTGCTGACTCATATCTAGCTTCCCATCCACCACGACCCCCAGGTCCTTTTCTACACTGCTGCTACTCAGCTGAATGTTTCCCAGCCTGTAGCGGTGCGTGGGAAATCCAGTAGCAGTTCCAAACTGACAGGGAATCAAGTCAGACCTCTAATGCCCAGAAAACGGAGAGTCAGGCATCTTAGGCAAACACTGACAAATCTTTAACTACTGTCTTCTACATTCTTCTCATTCTGTTTGATTTTATTGTAGCTCTGATTTTTCTTGAAGCATCGAAACGCCTTTCTTTCTCCGTTCCCCTCCCCTCCTTTTCAATCACAGGTAATCTCTTTCTCTCTTTTTTTTTTTTTTTTTTTTTTTTTTTAAGTCTGGGAAGTTAGAGTTGTTTTAAATCTCGACTGCATCACTTTGGTACTGAGTAGACTGTGAGGTATTTGGTGGAAGTGAAAGCTGTGTTAGGGCCTCAAAGTCTTCCCAGCCAGCCACTGTATCTTGTGAAGGCTCTTTGTGAAGCTGTCAGCCCTTTGGAACAATTGAAGAGCTCTTCTGGAATGTGGAAAGGGTAGTCCTAGGAATTCCCTCCTCTGTATAAATCTGGTTAGTATTAAAGTAGCTGTTCCACCATGCTTGGGTGGAACAGTGTCTAGTAAGCATGACAGAATTTCAGACGTTTTGTCCTGTGTGTGACAGATTGCTGATTTATCTGAAATAGCTGTTGTTGAGAGAGTATCTGACTACTGCTATGCTGTCAGTGCTGCTTTAATTTTTTGTATTGATTTCAAACTACTTCCCCAGACTCTTTCCATTTTTGTGTGAGCTCCTATGACTTACAACTTCATACCAACTTTGTGCTTATTTTGCATTGATATAAATGCCAACACAAGGTGAAGGCAAATGTTGAGTTTGACTCATGCTTTTCATAATAAAAAAAACCTTTTGGTTTGGCATCTTAAGAGTAACACTTGGGTTAAGATATTGCTAAAACTTGCTGTGCCAATCCCCATGCTTAAAGAGGGAAATTCATTCCTCTTCATGGAAAGCTAGAGTAATATGGGATTCAGGCAGGCATGCTCCAGGGATTCAACCCTCTGTTTGGCTTGCTGTCCAGGTCCCTGTTACAGCCTGTGTTGCTGTCCTTTAGCGCTTCGACATGGGTTTTATGGTCCTGCTTCTGAATAAGCATAAAGACAACAGATCTTCCTAGCCCCTCAACTGGCTCCCTCTACCCCAGTCTATTTGGGAGCTCCTGGAGTTGTAAGAGCCCCACTGTGCTGCTGCTGCTCTGTGTATGCTTCCCTATTGCAAAAGGCCAAAGCAGTGCTTATCTCCTTGTGTAAATCCTCCCCACCCTGCTTCTGTGACTTTTATCAGAAGTGACTTTTTTCTCCCTCCCCATTTCCCTATATGTTTAGGGGAGTCTAAGCAACCAAGCATTCCTTCTGCATTGACTACTACTATCATGACCAGTGGCATCGAGGGTGCTGGGCTTGCAGAGCTTGAGCCCCAAGTCCCAGCACCAGTGCCCCAGGTCTGCTACTGGGCTGACCGTGGTGGCGGCTGTCTTCTCCAGCCCTGTCCCTGGCTGGAGGTCCGGGTTTGGCAGCAGCTGTCTTCCCCCATCACCTCTGGCAGGAGCCCAGTCTGATCCCTGCCTGGGGCTCTAGGCAGGATTGGGCGTGGGCCCTGAATTGTGACCGGGGGAGCCTACGTGGCCCAGGCACCGGGTCTTTTCCCTGGGCCCACCTCGCTCCTGATTGTTACTGTCTGACATGTTTGTTCTTAATCTTTCCTTGACCAGTTCTTGTCCCATCTCCCCTCTGACTTTTCTCCCAAGGAACTTGGACGCAAAATAATTTTCTCCTTTGTTTGGGCAATCACCATGACCCATTGACTCTGCCCTTTCATTGTGTTTGCATCATGCATTGTAGCTAAATCTGTATCCTAATCTTCAAACTATTCCCCTGCCTTCCCTCACTCGTCTTATGCCATCTTGTTATGGCCCCATGAGCTGTCTGTGTTCTTTTCTATTCTTCCTATAGCAGTCTTCTCCTTTGTTCATTCAGATCTCACCTTTTGAGTTCACTTTTATCTCCTTAGCATGCCATTCCAAATATATTCTCTCTTAACTAAACAATACAAACTGACTCATTAAGTATCCTAATTTTTCCATTCTTATTCATTTTTCTCTGTAACTTTGCCTTTCTAACCTTGCCCTCCTTGTCATTCTTTAACTGTTTAACTGTGGAAGTTACTTGTCTTATGTGGTGTTTTATTTCCATGTATGGGGTCACCTTCTGTTTGTTTACTTATTCACTCAAGCAGCAAATCATGATTTGGCCCGTTAAGGTTTAACAAGCTGTGTAAAAATTTAGTAACATCATATACAAAACAAGTAAATTATATGGGTTGTAGAGTTCTGTAACTGGACAAGATCACTTTTAAAATTGTTTACCTATGTTGTTGCATTCCAGAGGTGAAGAATTGAGTTATTGTGCTTTTTCAAGTCAAGATGCACTGATATATTGAGTGCACTAAATCAGAACCTAGAGCTTAGACATATGGTTTCTTTACTTTAATGCAAAAGGAGATAAAACATTTCTAGGTACAAATACGTTAATGGCTAGACAGTGGCCAGAATATTTAATATGCCTCTAAGACTAGAAGGATAAAAATGTTTACTTATTCCTCTAATGCTTTACATTGGCTTGAAAATGTCCTGTTTGCCTTTTACAGCTGGGAATATTTTTGTTTACTTAGGAAAGAAAGAGGTGTTTAAATCTGGAGTTTTTGAACTTTTGGAGCTTCAATTGTTAAAGAAATTGCCTGCAGTTGTTAAAGAAAAGGGATAAAAATTTAGGCTAGTATTTTCAGATTTGGGCAGTTAATTCTGAATTTCTATTGCACCATCCATTTGTTTTCGATAATCATGAGCACAGGCATCCCATAATCCAGATGAACTAAAATTACACTTTGCTACAATATAGTATTCATCTTTTAAAAGTTGAATTTTTTTTCTATAATTTATATAGCAGAACCAGTAAGTGACGAAGGTTTAAAAGAGTTCTTTCAGGCCCAGTCCTTTGAAAATTTGGAGTGTGCAAACACATAGGTATGTAACCCTTTTAAGTGAATGGAACTACTCATAATACATTAAAGGTAAACATGTTGTGACCAGGTAGGACCTCCAGGAATGACTTAAGATTTCCTTACCTGCCATATGACCCAGCAGATAATTTAAGAATATCTTGTGTCCTCTTTCAGAAGCTGAGAAAGGGAAGGGAAGAACATCTGGGAACTGAGTCTGCATTGGTGAAGGAAGTGAATTGTTTTTGTGTTGGAATAATAAATTGTGCCCTGAGGGAAGAGCCTGAAACAGATGTGCCACTAGTTGTTTCTGGATTGGTAAGCTAGTGTGCTAGGTCTTTGTTGGACTGGGACCTAGACATTAATTTCCACCAACTTTATATGTAATTTTTAAGGATGTATAAGTAGCATGTTTCCTTTTATATCTGCCTCTTCTTTAAGTAGGGACAGATTCTTCTTGACCTTGCATAAATGCTGACGTAGGTTAGGCTGGCTGTTCAGACGTCTTCTTCCATGTGAAGGCATTATTGGGTTGGAGGATCTGGCCCAGTGTGCAAGGCAGTGGAGAATAGGCCTACAATGACTAGATGATTAAGATGTGGCAGTGTTGCCAAACAGTGATCATCTTCTCTCAGTTTGAAAACATATGTTGAGACATGAGTCAAGTAATTTATTTTAGTAAAGAAAGAAGCCCATTACATAATTCTTTCTCTGTCATATTAGAAATACTGCTGGCAGTTTCACTTGCCACATGAAATTGGGAATTGGTAGAAGAAATGCTAGGCACATAAACCCAGTTTCTAAAGGATGGGAATTGTTGCCTGGTTGATTTGATTGATTAGAATCTCCGGTTTAATGTGGTGGTTTGGCAGGGTCCTGTCTCAAAATCAGATGTGGAATTATTGAAGTTATTGGTTGAAAAAGCTGATGTACACAGAAGGGACTCCTATATCTAGGGAAGCCTCTTTTGAATTTGCAATGGTTTTATTAGCACAGTTACCAAAATTGCAAACACTCCGGTTCAGCAAAGGACATAGAAACAGTATAGAATGAGCAAGGTGCTAAGCATCTGGATATTTTTTCTAATCACACCATCACTTGTGGAAAAAATGCAAAGTATTATTTACCTCATCATTTATGAATAGTTGCCATTCTGGTCTGTCTCAAGGCATGCAGGCTGATATGCTGCTTTAATAATGTGTTATGCTTATGACCACTATGCTTAATGCATATTTGGTAGGGATTTTAACCCCTTTTCATTATCTGTATTTCCTCACCTTACTAATGTTGGGGTGCTCTTCTCCCACAGCTTACTGTTTTACCTCATGCTTATTAGTATGTCATCAACCTGTGGCATGGGGGACATTCTCTGAATGAGCTTCCTTGTGAGATTTTTCAGTCATTCTGTTTCACTGGGAATGAAATGATGCAGGTGAAGTGCATGACCTGCTTCACCCATTCATACCAACACTAACTAAAAGGGTTTGTGCATGGAATCCATACCCTTGTTCGTGGATGCAACAATGCAGCAATTATGTAACCCTTACAAGGTAATTATTGCAGTGCTTGGGCAAGAATACAGGTGGCAATCATACAGCCCTTGCACAAAATTTATGGTCACCAGATCTACGTAACTGCAGATCAAGTGGTTATACTCTACCAGTTCCCGGAGGCCTGCGCTCAACTCCCCATTGTACGTGCGTTGAACCAAGCTCCACATTGTACATGCAATATGAAACACCATATAGAGGCAATCCACAGCTACCCTTCCCCTGTTTTCCTGTTTAATCTGAAAGTTTTTTTTATTGAAGTATCTGGAAGCACTTATACTTTTGGAAGTGAACTCTTTATTGCCATATATCTACATCTGTTGGACTATCGAAGTCAGATTCACTAAGAAATTGATGGTGTGAGCAGTAAATGATTTGATCATCAGCTTGCTGTTTGTAATTCTGCATATTTCATTACGTTAATAAGCATGCTGTGGTTAAGATGTGGAGCAGGGTGTCCAATTAAATAAAAAACAAACATTCAAATGATGTTACAATAATAGTGATACTTTGATATCAAGAGATCTTTGTGTGTGTGTGTATATATATATTATTAACCATTGTTTAAATAACTCAGATGTTAACAGGTCCGCTATGTTCAGAATCAATGTGCAATCAGAACCAAGAATCAAAGATTTGAACCATCTGGGGAAAGATGTGACCCTCAAAATTGTGCCCCACTTTCCCTCAAAAATCATACTCTGGTGCAGAACTTTCTTGTGGATTTTTCTTAATGATATCCATGGATTTTGGAATTAAGCAAAGTCTAGCAGAAAATCCTGCACTGATTCCAAAACATACTGCAATTCCAGTATGATAAATGTATACAAGAATGAGTGACTGACTGAACTAGGATATGGACTTCCCTGTTTAGCGTCTAAGAAATGTCATAAATGCTGTCAAAGTCTACTAAGCCTTTCTTTCTTACTCACACTTACAAAAAAAAAGTTTCTGTTAAGAAATGCAAAAGGATATTTGCATCCTGTGACTATGTTTAATGCAAGAGTGAGGAAATACGTCTCTCTTGACCAGTGGTACAATGAAGTTAACCCTCTTGGCCAAGCACGTTAGATATATGCTCTTAAAGGCACCTATAGAAAGACTTTATGGTTGGGAGTCAATGTACGATAATACATACATGGATTGAAGTATTAGGGTATGTAATTGTTTTAGAATAACTGCATCTAGTAACTGGAAAAATATCCTGTTCTTACAGTACAGTCAGTGCAGTACTATAGCCACCCTAAACACTGCCAGACAGCTACACACCCACAGCTCCCTTAAGGGTTTAAATAGAAATTCCCAGAAAACACAGGAATCTGGTTTGTCATTTGATTTTAACATGTTTTCCTCTCTGCATGCTCCCTAGGCAGGAGCCTAGGGTGTGTAAAGAATAACTCTTTGTGCACACGTGCACTCCCAAAACAAACAAATACACTCATATTTAAAATGGTTTTGTAAAATAATTGAAAAATGTCTGGGTATATATTTTTTTTATCCTACTGCTACAGAGGCAATGGACTTGATTCTATGTTTTAACTGTCAGAAAAATCAGCTGTAGAATGGTAAGCTTTTCTCAACCTTAACTATAGTGGAGTTGTATTGAGATACTTAACTGGCCACCATTAGGGAAAAAGCTGAGTAAATCACAGTCTTTAATACTCACAATGTCCCTGAGATGTGGGGTACCTAACTTCCACAGATTTCAGTGGGAGTTAGGTGCCTCAACACCCTTTGAGGAGCTGGGCCAGAGAGATTATGTGTAAAATTTCACAAGGATTTAAAGGAACTTCTTAGAATCAATGGGATTTAGGATTTTAAGGGCCTAAGGGTGGGATTCACAATGAAGACTTGGGCATTGCCCTATGATATTTGATTTGATTTGATTTGATTGCAGTGCCTAATGGTTAGATGCTCTTCTGCCAAGTGGGATTCACAGCCCTGAAATATGTTCCAAGATTTCCCGTTCAAGGCACTGGGGGAGTTAAGTGCCTTAAAAAGTGATTCACAGAAGCCATTTCACTGAGCTGGGAGCCATTTGAGCTAGTTAGTAGGAAAAGATGAAGAGAAGGGTGTGGTCTAATCTCCACCCCTTACAGGGATTTAGGAATATAAATCCAAATTGGAGGGAGGCACCTGGATTCTAAACCTAGTAGCCTAGTGTGTTGGGAGGATTTCCGTAATGATACTTACCTTGCTTGGTTACTGATGAGAAATGTATTATGTGTTGTTATTCGCCGTTAAAACATTGTACAGTGCCTCCCCAGCAGAGGCTGAGTGGGCTAAGAAGTTTGCGTGGGTGACGGGTTTGGGGTTTGTGAATAGGGGTTACACTAAGTAACCACCGGAGGACTTTGGCAGCCTGCCAAGAGCTCAGGTCTGCCTAGCAACAGCTCTGGCCTGAGGGGAGAAGCAGGCGGGAACTTTCCTGAGCTGCCAGCTAGCAAGGGAGAGAAGCCTCTCGAACTTTCGGGTACCTCGTGACAAAAAGGGTGCGAAGCAAGGGACGTGCAACGGGCCCCTCTGATTGGCCAGGGGGTTAGATTTTAAGGGGTTTCCCTGCCTGGTTTGGGGGGGGGGGGGATCCACGTTAAGAGTGAGTGTGTGTAAGATCTCTGAACTGGAATCCAGCGGAGTTGAAGGATCAGAGAATAGCCTCCCTGAGGAGCTGGGGAGTGAGCCTGTCCAAGCCTCTGATCCCGGGGTTCAGAGACTTAGACACCAGCTCCCGGCTGGAAGGCTGAAGAGGACCCACTTCAGGAAGTCCCCGAAGCAGGCAGAGGCTGGGACTGACATTGAGAAACTGCCCTGTCTAATTGGACTTTGTTAAGGGGCGAAAGACTGTAATTACAGGACTCTGGGGGCACCAGCACCTCGAAGTAGACGGGCCAAGCCGGGATCCAGAGATCAAGGACTCCGAGGGATCGGCAGCGTGGGTGTTGGACCTGCGGCATAATCCAGCTGAAGACCAACAGTAAATAGGGGTATTTGAGGGCCAAGCACCCCAAAGGCTGGAGTGTAAGAAGGGAAACCAGGGGAGTCTCCCTGTGTTTGGTGGGCAGACTTGGGACTAGAACGTATCCGGGTTCAGTTGGCAAAGGTTGCTGAGGGCAAGGGATCCCTAGGATCCAGGAGGGGTTTCAAGAAAGGGGGACCTTGTTAACCCTTGTTTTGTTTATGATATGTACTTGTGTTATTCCTGACGGCGTTCAGTCTTGGTTTGGGATGTGTTTATTCCCTTAACAAATGGTTACACTCGAATTTAAGCATCTGCCTCTGCTGGAGTGACCTTCCCTTTTAGACGAATATGGGCGACGGAGTGATAAAGATATCCGAAGGTGGGCACGAACTTCCTGGACCCAAGATTTGACCAGGGGTACTCTCTGGGGGTCCAAAAATTTTATTTTAACAAGTGGTGAGTGCTGTAGTCAACAGGCTATAGACATTCTTGTTCACATGTTCTTGGCCTAATAACTATTCATTAGCATTATGAATGACTGAATTTCTGTTGGAAACAACAATGCACTGTCACTGGGCCACGGAAAAGAGGGTGAGACTGACTCTACAGTGTGGTGTTTGCAGTCTTGTTTTCATTGTGCTGGTCCCAAGATATTAGAGAAACAGCAAGGGTAAGATATCTTTTATTGGGACCAACTTCTGTTTGGTGAAAGAGACAAGCTTCTGTTCTACCCAGAGCTCTTCTTTGGATCTGGGAAAGGTATTCAGAGTGTGAGAGCTGAATAAAGGTCATAACCCCTGAGTTAATAGCAGGTACCACCACCTCCAACTGCTTTATGAATGACATCTAACTCCTCCCTGCAAATCTTTTACCTTTCTATACAAAATAGTACATTGTCAAAGTTGTGGCAGATTGTGTCAAATTTGCAGAATAGTTTTGGATTGATTGAAACAGCAGTTTTCAGCAGTTAATGAGGAGTCCAAAACATTTTGCCTACCTCCAGTTAAGATTGAGCTGGTTGTATGCATAGCCACTGGTAGAAAATTTAGATGACTGGGGATTTCACTAATGGAGACATAGGCACAAAGGGACTCTGTGTGCCTACAGGATTATGCCATTGCTGAGTTGGGATTCCGAAGATCTAATTTTTTTATTTAAGCACCTAAAGTGACAGTTAAGTGCCTATATCCCTTTTATAATGGCAGGTCTATTTAGAGCCAACCTGATTGCCCATTCCCACTAATTCAGTCAGATTTCATCTCTCTAACATAGTAGTGCCCAGTGACAGTGATGTTAAACTCCCTTGACTGACATTTCACAGTCTAAAACAGCCTTGAGTTTATGCCACAGAGAACACACTGTACCATGAAATCCCACATTTCCTGAGATCCTGTCCTCCACAACTGTGAGAAAGGCAAGTGTCCTTTGTATTATTTGTAGTCAATGACAGTTTAGAGGTTATTTATTGTCTTCCTTGTATAGAAAGGACTGATGCCATCAAAGTGAATAAAAGTATGTAAAATGCTAACCTTTAGAGGTATATTCATCATTTCATCTTCTATTGAAAGGCTTTAACTTCTGACATAGAAGATGCAGTAGGGGAACTTTTCCTTTGACCTGTCACTGAAAATGAAAGAACAAAACTCACTGGTAGTTTCATGACCATGGATGATGGATTGGCAAGTTTTTAGCTCTTACATGTATTTTGACTGGTTAAGAAAAAAGTAAAAAGTGAAGTGTTTTATTTCAATCTCTCTAAATACCTCATCCATGACTTAGATTTTCTGAGACAATGCAGCAAGGATTCCATGTTAAGAATGAATCCCTGGGTGCTGATTTTGTTTGCAAAATTTTTTTAGAATGCTGAAGTTTTTTTTTGTTTTTTTTTGTTTTTTGTTTTTTGTTTGTTTTTTTTTTTAAATAACAAGTGAAGTAAGCAGAGTGCACATTGGTACTTGCAAAACCATTGTGGGATGTTTTTACTAGCTGTGAATTATCACCTTGCTCCATAGTCTGATTAACACTTGCAGCTAGAGAATAATTAAGATGCCAATCAGGTCTGAAATGGAGGAAAACGGCTTCTCTATTCAATTTCTCAGTATGAAAGCTAAATGACTGAGAACATCAGACATCTAGGGCTCATCAAAATGAGAATGCACCACCTACCCCACTCCCTCACCATCACCATTTTCAGAGACAGCTCTAGCTGCAGCACAGCTCCTCACTGCCTCTAGCTTGCACCTAAGAAAGAACAGTGGGAAAGGGTTCACATTGACTGATATGAGAGGTATATGGCAAGCAAAATTAAAGCATCATGCCCAAATGTGCAATTAACAAATGTTTCATATGTGTGTGGTTGCTTAGCACTTTGGTATATTTTAGTATTGCGAGTGTTTCCCACTGGGGCAAATGGAGAAAGGCAATAAGGAAGCAGAGTAAACATATTTGAAACAGTGAGCAGGGTTAAACTAAAGTTTGTGGACTGATTGTTCAGTCCTACCTTTTCCAGCTTAATGTGCACTTGACATCTCAATGACATTTTAAGGCCAAATGGATTTTTATTTGAAAGATTCCTGATAATTTTTATCTGTCCTAAACTAATTATCATACAAGAAATTTGATCCAATGAAAGGTCATGTAAGATCATATACTACAGTTTTCTTGTTTTTAATGGGTATGGGATCCACAGATCTACTGTTCCTGTTGTTAAAGTCAATGAGAATAGGATTGGGCCCCACTCATTCATGGAATTCTTAAGGCTTGACGCTGGGATTCAGGACAGACTTCTAATGCTATTGAGAGAGATCCAGTGTTCATCGTTCTTGGCTACTAGCCGTAACTAACATTGAAAATTTACTGCAATTTTTTTTGTTTTTAGTTTATCTGCTTCTTTGTTTTGAGTTTTGTACTTTGCTGTGCATCTGGAGATACTCATGCTGAGCTATTAAATTTATGGGGGGGAGAGAGAGTGTGTGTGTGTGTGTGTGTGTGTGTGTGTGTGTGTGTGTGTGTGTCCAGTTGTGGTTGAATGACTGTTTGGAGAATGCATATATGTACATTGTAGATGCTTTTTCTCTCTCTAGTGATGTTTTCTAGACAAACCAAAATAGAGATTTTTTTTTCCCCTGTAAACTTTTGGAGACATACATTCTGGATAAAATTCATTTGAAGAACCAGGGGTCTGTTATATGTCACTACTTAAATTTTAGAGCAAGTATCTGTCATGATTTTTATTTTCTTAACTTCCTTTCTGCTTCAGGGTACAGAGTTTATAGTGTTCTAGATAGAGGAAAGAATTCCTGCTTCCTCCTGCTCCTCATTTATGTGTTAACAGTCCAGTTTCCATGCACTCCTCTTTGTGTGCCCTTACAACTCTGACTCTGGCTACAGGTTTGTAAACCTTAGGAGCACTGAATTTTCAAAAAAATGCTTCTGAAAGACTAAATATTGGTCACTGCCAACGACAATCTGATACACTGCAGTAAATCTTTTGTTTCTTGTATACATTGCTGTGGTTTCAGGCAAGTGATACTGTACTTGAGTGGATGATCTATTGTGGTCACTTAGGCTATGTCCACACACAGGGAGTTAAATCGATTTAGCTTGAAGCGATTTAAGCTAAATCGATATAACAACAGGGCCTTGTTGCCACCCAATCCCCTGCTTGGCTCTCCCCAGGAGAGCCAGTGGTAGGGGGAAAAAGGCCCCCATTGGCTTCAGGCTCTGGGAGCCCAGTGTGGGAAAAGGCTTCCCCCCTAGACTGGCTGCAGCCTTGGGGAGCAGCCAGGCAAGGGGGAGATGGGACCCCGTGCTCCAGACTTCCCCGCACCTAGCCAGGCATGCAGGGAAAGGAGCCCCTGGAGCCTGGCATCCCCGCACGTGGCTGGGCAGCGGGGGCAGGGAAGTTGGTGCACTGGGCTTCCGCCACAGCAGCCAGCTGCGCAGGGAAAGGAGTCCTGCGTGCCCGGCTTCCCCCTGCACCTGGTGGGTGGCAGGGCTAGGGAAGCTGGTGTGCCCAGCTTCCCTCCCGCAGATGCCAGGGGATGGGAGCAGGGAGTCCCACGTGCCCAGCATACCCCTGCATTAGGGGCTCCTTTCTCCACATGCCTAGCAGGTGTGGAGGGGAAGCCGAGCGCACCGACCTCCCTGCCCCCGCCGCCGGGCATGGGGTGTCTCCTTCACCACCAGCCCAGCCAGCTGGAGGTGGGGGTGGGCCCCCCTCCACCTCCCCTCCCTCCCTGGCCAGGGTGCTGGTGGGGGGGGGACTTCCTTCCAGGGTGCCATGGGTCATATAGATATAACACAGGCACAGTGGGTTATTTCAAAACCACAATTTTGAGAAAACCCTCATTTTGATATAAAACTAAGTTTTTATTATATCGAAATGATTTTCCTTATTTCAAAATAAGGGAGCTCCTTATTTCAAAATAAGGAAACGTCACATGGACTTAAACATTTTTAAATCAAAATAACCAGTGTTATTTCGATTTTAAAACCCGTTTGTGGGCATACCCTTAGGGTTCATCAACACTTCAGCTTTAGATGGTACAACTCAGTTTCCTCATATGTTGACATAGATTCACTGTGGTCTACTTTGATCTGTACGGGAGGCTCATGGGATGTACTTCAGTTCTGGATTTAAGATTAAGGCTGGCTTAGAAGCTGTGCCTAACAGCTTCTAAAGGGAGGCAACTAATCTGCATGGGTCCTGTATTAGCACGAACACAAAAAGCAGAATTAGGTATCAGCTTAGTGGGTGCAGGACATAGTGGGTAATGGCATTTGGGGTTAATCTGCTCACAAATCTGTCAATATCTGTAATTCTACTGAGGGGAAATACAAAATACTGTCTTTTTGTGATGTGCTACTCTCTGTTTTTTCCAAATCCTGTCTGGGTTAGTTAAAGGGTAAAAGCTACCCTTAGTTAAAGAGAGACTTGTAAGAGAGGCTACTGCATATTTCAGCCTGGAAAAGTTTAAGATAGGGATGGGAGTTAGCATAGCTCCTTCTGGAGCATTGGTTGAGGCATTCTGCCTCCCTGTTTGGCCCCATTTGTCGAATGATCTGGCTAGGCTTCTTCGTAGGCTTCTTTGTTATTTTAGTAGAAGTAGCTGTTTACAGCTACTTGAGGTTTAAGAGCTGAAATCACTAGAGAGGCAAACTTTCTGAGCTGAAATCACTAGAGAGAGGAAAGTCTTTGAGCTGAAATCACTGAAGAGGAGCAGCAGATGGAGGAACCAGTGGGCGGAGCTGGTGGACAGTGGGTGGAGCCAGCAGACAGTGAGAATGGCCAGCGGCGAGCTGGGTGGTGTGAGTGACCAGTGGGCGGAGGCAGAGGATGGTGAGAGCAGCCAGCAGCAGCTGGGTGGCATGAGTGACTGGCGGGCAGTGCCGGTGGACAGCTGGCATGAAGGACAGTCCCTGTATACCCCAGGGTTGGTTGGGAGCCTAGTTAGTACTAATTCTCCAGATCAGTGCCAATTTTTGCTAGTAAGTTTACCTTTGCTGTTAGGATATGTGGGATCATGTTGGAAGCCTGATTAGCACTGATTCCCCAGATCAGTGCAGGTTTTTGCCATTAAGTTTTGTATGTTCTGTTATGCAGTATGGGTGCTTGGGAACTTGGCTCTGTATTGATTTTCTAGATCAGCACTGATCTCTGTTATTTGGCCTTTTACATTATATTTTACTACTATTAAAAGTTCTGTTTACTGCACTTAGACTCATGCTTGCAAGTGGGGAAGCCTTACCCTTTTGGGGTGCCTAGGGAACAGTGCAGGATTCCCCAGAAATCTGGGTGGGGGCTTGAGCCAGTTGGTGGTGGTACATTATTGGGAAACCCCTAGATATAGAATCTGGCCCTTGTTCTGCCAGCCTGCTTGGCAGAAGGGTTACATAAAGAAGTGTCCCCTTTGTCATATTCTTTGTGTTTAGTGTTGAGATTGAAGCTTTGTATGTTGACATTGAGGAAGAAACTTCAGAATAAGGCACAGTGTTTCCTGCTTTAGAGAGCGCCACATGTGTGGTACCCACTCAGTTGAAAACAGACACACATTCTTAAAATTGAGAGCGATTAACCATTAGAGCAAACCTACCAAGGGGAGTGGGAGAGTTTCCAGTTCTTGAGGGCCTCAGAGTAAGACTGGGTGCCTCCCTGGAAAGTACGCTTTAGCCACAGATCAGTTACTGGGCTCGTTATAAGGGTAGCTAGGTGAAATGTAATGGCCTGTGGTGTATAGGAGGTCAGACTAGATAATCTAATTGCCTCCTTTGACCAAAACTCTCTCTCTATGACAGTGCAAAGTAGTGGGGAATCAGGCCCACTAACTAAGGGGTAGCCACTTTAGAGAGAGAGACCAGCCTGAATTATATGAGAATTGGGGCCATGATTTATAATGTGAGAGTAAAGGAACCATGATTTGCATATATATGATTTTTAAAATAAAAGAAACAGAAGCACAAGAGTTTAATGCAGTATTAATAACTGGCATAGTAATACTCTGTCTAATGGAAAAAGTAGGATTTTTCATATTTTGAAATGGAAGAGGAAAAAAAAGTAGTTTCCCTAAGGAACATCTTTTTGTAATAGGTCATTACAAAGCAATACTTTTGTACCCAATGGAGTATTTAAATATCACTGTGACTGAGATGTCCTCGCTCTGATGTTAAATCTATATGGGAATACAGATTTAGAGGTAAATGGAGCAGAATGACACAGAGAGCCTCTAGAGGCATACATTGCCTGAGAATCTTGATGGGAGTTTGTTTCTGTGTTTTACTGAGTATAAATAACAGAACAGTATAAATTGTATCCATAGGCTGGCACATAGATTCCACAGGCTGGGGACTGGAGATGTTTCTCTCTCAAGATGTTCCCTTTGAATAAAAGTGTTTGTAGCAGGCATGTGCACCTACAATAACAATTAGAACGGAGAGACAAATGATATTTAGAAAGAAACAACAAGATGAGATTGCTTGTCTGTGTAATAAGTTGAACAGACAGCATGTTGCACCCACAGATAGAAGCAATAGGGAAGGTATAAGAACTAATGGCACTGGCTTGTCAAAAGAAATAAAAATATTGTGTTCAAGGAGGCTTCACAAAATTGTTGTGGCCTAATCATGCCCGTATCAGAAGCCTGGCAAAACACTGATGTCTGTGCGTACTGTTTCCTTAAGCGGTGTTTTTCAAAGGAGTGCTATACTGGAATTACTGATGGACTAAGATTATAATGAAGATAGTACTGCTCTATTTATATCCTTGGCATTTCTAACACCCTCAGCACCTCATATTTAGGTGTCACTCTAAAGGTGTTACTGTACTTACTGTCATGATGTGGTCACACAACAGTGTTCACAAGTATGTAGTTATTTTTGGGTTACCAGTAAGGATTGACGGCAAATATTTTAAATCTGGAACATCTCAACTTTAAATAGAGCTTGCATCCTCATTTGCAACAAGAGCATCGGCAGTGATTCTGTATTGTAGAACATGTGGATGAACTTCTGTGTCTGTACAAAGCCAATTTAAGGGACCTCTGCACAGATGTGGCACATAGCTTGCATTTTGCCCTGTGGTATCAGGCACATAGTCTCTAAAATGCTTATAGAAACAAACAAAGACTCTGCGCTACATTATGTAAAGGCTTTTGAGCTGAAAAGTCCCAGTCTTAATAATCTCTCCTCATGTGGAAGCTTTACCATACCCCCTAATTGTTTTAGTTGCTCCTTCTGTACTGTTTCCAATTCCAGTACATCTTATTTTGAGATTGGAGTTTCCTGATCTGTTCAGAGTAGTAAAGATGTGGGTGAACCATGATTTTATAAAGAAGCAATATGATATTTTCTATCTTATTATGTATCCCTTTCCTAAAGATTCCCAACATTCTGTTAGATTTTTTGACTGCCACTGAACATTGAGTTGATGCTTTATTCTGAATAACTGTGTGTGTACATTTTTGTATGCAGATTTTTCATAGTGTTTTAGCTCTCTGGCCTAAGAATAACCAGTTGCAATCTTTGCTCATGGCTACATTGTCAAGTAAATGAGGTCCAAAACATTCCTTCACTTTAAAGGATTTAAAAGAATGTTTAAAAGAACATTCATATCTAAATACCTTTTTATTCCTAGAATTCCCTATTATATCCCCACACATGTAGTAAGAGTTAGTATTTGTGTAAATTCCAGCTAGCACCCTTTTGTGCATCCTCTGCAAAGGTCTACTTCAGTAGATAACCATTCACAAAATTGTGATAATCATTTATACGTCTCCATTATGCACAAACAAACATTTCAAACATAGGAGACAGGAAGGAAATAAAAATCTGAAGAGTTAAAATATATAACAGTTGTGATGTGATGCAATTTTTTTTGTTTGTTGAGCTGTACAAGAGTTTGAGAATACTAGGTAAAATATTCTCACTGAAGGTCCAAAGACCTCTGAAACATATTTTTTGAAAAAATGGCACTGATCTCAAGAGAACCTTCAAACAAAGCTTGGGAATTTAATTCTCATGAGCATCAGTTCTCTCTTTGGGAAATAAGATATAGCAATGTTTTGTATGTTTTCAATGCAAAAAAGAGCATTTGGGAGCTCAAAATGTAATTTTAAACATTTCTTGTGAAATATTGCGATAAGTTCATATTTTCACAAAGGCCTTGTGTTACATGTCACAAACACTGTCAAATATATCAATACTGAAAGGGAATATCTGCAGAAAATGTTAACAGTTAAAAGTTGTTGGGTGTGGGGAAGGAGCAGTTTTTAACTTCTGTGTGCAGTACCTTTATTTGGACCTTAACCATAAAAAAACTGAGGAAAATATATACTTAGATTAGAGAACAGATAATTAATGGTTGCCTGTAACCCAGAGCATGTTCAATCTGTATAATTACACCAAATCAAGCAGAAACACTGTTATCAGCTGTTAAATGCTATTGTACTGCTTGGCTTTGTACCTTTGTTTTTCCACTTGAGATGAGACATGACACCTTAATTGAATATATCTTGATGTTGATCTCAAATTTTAAAATATACAAAAGTATGTCTCTTTCTCCCCCACTCCCTGAAGTCTTGGTGAACAGTTCTAAAAGTAGCCGAGATCATCTTACCAGTGGCTGAGAAACCTACTGTATTTGTATTGTTCAGTGCATAAGGTAATTTTACCTTGTAACCATGAAGAAAGACTACTTGGGAAACAGACTAGCTAATCTCATTGGTACTTGATATCATCCTCATGGCAGACTACTATCCATGCATGTGGGGTCTTTCAGATCTGTCAGCAGTCCTCAATGTCATTGACCATGAGGTTTTAATGAGTTACTCATGAATCCTGGCAGGCGTTGATGGAATCACACTACAGATGTTCTGTTTTTTCCTTTTAGATGGATCCCTGAGGGTGGTGTTGGGCAATAGCTTATCTTCACTGAGGGTTATGTCATGTGGAGTCCAACATTCTTTTGTCACTCCTCCTGCCCGTTTTGATTGTTAGGCAGCAGGGGAGAAGGGAAAATAATGAGACGGATTGGATTGCACTGTCTTCAGTACTGATGACAATACAAAGTTGTACACATGGTGCAGTCTCCCTGCTTGGCAAGGACAAGACAAAGAGGCTGAAATTCCATCCAGATGAAAGAAGGGAGAAGCTGTTAAAATGAATCTGGATTATAGCTATAGAAAATAATAAAAAGAAATTGCTGATGTTTAAATCCAGGCTGTAAACATCTGTTCTGGATTTTTTTTCACTAGTCATATTAACGCAAATTTTGCATATTGTCTGTAGTCCAAGGAGCAGTTATCTCACCATCTTATCCTGGTTGGACTGGCTTGAGTTTTATTAAAACCACCAACCAACCATACAAAACCACTGACATCTAGTTCTTGGTCTAACCACTTCTTGTTAGAAAACATAGGAACTTTCTAATCAGTATCCCACAATGTGTTATGATTTCTTAACATCAGGCATTTAGCCAAGCTGCATGCCATATGTTATTTCAGTCCAGTGCTGGACTTTCCCACAGCACAAGAATCATGTGTCTCAATCATTACAACAGTTAATAAGTTTTGGGCTTGTCATCTTTCCAGTGGTTAATTGCTACCATAGGAACATGAGGCAGGATGACAGACTGTTAGGGTATGACTCTGGATACTGGCCAGCTGGACCTATTTTTGATGGCATAGCTGAGGACCAACTCTCAGTGGTATACAACTAAGTTCTCTAAAACAGAGGAAACTGTCTATAACTACTAGATGAGAGAGAGAAGAAAAGTTAGTATCTTCTTCCCCTCTTCCATATTCCTCCTTAAAATCTACTCATATGATGAATACTGAGCTAATACCCATTCTCCGCTTACAATTCACCTTAAAAAAACACCTTACAGTTCAGCTTCATGAATCTTCACAACAGGCCTGCTTCATCTAAATTTCTGCTGGACAGCCAAACTAAAAATCTCATTTTTGGGTTGAACTAAATGTTTCATTCAATCAAATGAATTTTTTAAAATCCAAAACAATTTTTTTCAGAACTGCCAGCAACAACAACAAAAGTCTGTTGTTCAGAGTATACTATTAAGGAGTGAACAAAAAACAAAACAAAAGGACTCTCAAAAACTAACAAAAAGGTTGAACATCTATTTTCAGTACCAAATCTTAATTTTATACTTTTTGCTTTAAAGTTCTTGTTGCCTCTTTAGAAAGAAAACCCATCACAAATGCTGCTTCTCTCTCTCTCTCTCTCTCTCTCTCTATGCCTGATAGGACTTTTATCAGGCATCATAGCTGCCAAGCTACAGGACCACGTGGGCCAGTACATGAGCACAGCTCAGAAGGGCATTGGGAACAACACCAGAGGCTCAAAACACCAGCTGCTCATAGATAGAGCAGTCGCCCAAGACTCAAGGTCTAGACAGACCAATCTGAGCACAGCCTGGATTGACTACAGGAAAGCCTACGACTCAATGCCGCACACATGGATCTGTGAATGTCTGGCGCTATACAAAGTCAACAGGGCACTAAGGACCTTCCTCAAGAACTCAATGGGACTGTGGAAGACAATACTGGAAGTCAACTCAAGGCAGCTTGCACAAGTGGCCATCAAGTGCGGCATATACCAAGGTGATGCGCTGTCCCCGCTGCTGTTCTGCGTTGGCTTGAACCCCCTCAGCCAGATAATCACAAGGACTGGATATGGATACAAGTTCAAGAGTGGAACTACCATCAGCCACCTCCTCTACATGGATGACATCAAGCTGTATGCTAAGAATGAACGAGACATTGACTCGCTAATCCACCTGACACGGATCTACAGTGAGGATATTGGGATGTCATTCGGACTGGAGAAGTGTGGCCGGATGGTAGTAAAGAGAGGAAAGGTAGTCAAGACTGATGGGGTGGAACTACCAGCAGGCCACATAGCAGACATACAGACCAGCTACAAGTACCTTGGCATCCCACAGTCACATGGGACTCACGATGAGGAGGCAAGGAAGACAGCAACATCCAAGTACCACCAAAGGATAAGACAGGTCCTGAAGAGCCAGCTCAATGGGAAGAACAAGATCCATGCCATCAACAGGTACGCCCTGCCAGTCATCAGATCCCCTGCCGGTATAGTGAGCTGGCCGAAGGAGGACATGGAGGCTGCCGATGTGAAGACCCGGAAGCTCCTCACAATGTACGGAGGTTTCCACCCCAAGTCCAACACCCAGAGACTGTACGCCAGCCGGAAAGAAGGCGGGCGGGGTTTGGTGAGTGTCAAAGCCACTATCCTGGATGAAATCCAGGAGTACATCAGTAAGATGGCACCCAAAGATGAGCTGCTGAGAGAATGTCTGAGGCAGCAGCAGCAGACATGGGAGGAAGATCAAGCAGAAGAAGTGCCATGGCAAGACAAGACCCTGCATGGGATGTACCATCGACAGATAGCTGAGGTGGCTGACATTGGGAAATCCTACCAGTGGCTGGAAAGGGCTGGACTGAAAGACAGCACTGAGGCACTGATCATAGCAGCACAAGAACAGGCACTGAGCACCAGATCCATTGAAGTAGGGGTCTACCACACTAGACAGGACCCAAGGTGCAGACTGTGCAGAGAGGCCTCAGAGACAGTCCAACACATAGTGGCAGGATGTAAGATGCAGGCAGGAACAGCATACACTGAACGGCACAACCAAGTAGCTGGCATTGTGTACAGGAACATCTGCACAGTGTATGGGCTAGACCCTCCCAAGACCAGATGGGAGATCCCACAGAAGGTCGTGGAGAATAACAGGGCTAAGATCCTGTGGGACTTCCAGATCCAGACAGACAGGCAGGTACTGGCCAATCAACCAGACGTCGTGCTAATAGACAAGGATCAGAAGACAGCGGTGGTGATAGATGTAGCAGTGCCAAGTGACAGCAACATCAGGAAGAAGGAGTATGAGAAGCTGGAGAAGTACCAGGGCCTGAAAGAGGAACTAGAGCGGATGTGGAAAATGAAGGCCAAAGTGGTCCCAGTGGTGGTAGGAGCACTCGGGGCTGTGACTCCTAAGATGGGAGAGTGGCTCCAACAGATCCCAGGAACAACATCAGAGCTCTCTGTCCAGAAGAGTGCAGTGCTCGGAACAGCTAAGATACTGCGCAGAACCCTCAAACTCCCAGGCCTCTGGTAGAGGACGCGAGGTTGAGCATGACACATACCACCCATAGGGGTGAGAGAGGATTTTTATATATAAAATTCCCTTGGACGAGACGAGATATATATATACACACACACACACACACACACACACACACACTAATCGTTTTCTTTTCAGTAAGAGAAGTTCTAGTCTTTATTCTACTAGTCTGATAAATTAATCTCTGGAAGCTATATTTTGTTATAGAAGTATTTAAAGAGATTGTCTGGTATTTTGGTTTGGCCACTTGATTTACCTTTCTGTTGACATGGCAAGTTATCACAAAGTGGAAGGATATTTGAGTATTATTTTTGTTGTGCCACTGCTGGCATGGAAAATGGTCTATTAAGTCTATTTTTGGTTGGAAGAGTTGATACATTTTACCTCCTGTTCTGTTTAATTTAGAACATGGCACTAATTAAATAAGTACTGTCATAATCTGTTTAATACTAGTTTAAATATTAGGCAGTGAGAAGATCATTGCTAGTCATTCAGGCTAATATTCACAAAAGCAGATTTTATTTCACGGGTGTGAACCTGTATTGTGATGTATATTGTGCCATCAGTTAACTAAACAGGACTTTCCATTAGAGTTAATGGAATATTCTATTTAAAACTGACACAATATTTGTACACCTAAATTAATTATTTAATTTCATTTTACATCTTGTCTGTAATTACATCTATATACACTGGCTGTGTAATCAAAGGCATGCAATGAGGGTCATAGGGTCTGACCTCATTATCTACATAGCAATGAAGCTGCCCTGTATACTGAACCTGAATCAGCTGGTGCAGGCCATTTATGGGTTTACATTTGCTGTGTAGACATACCCTGAAAGATCAAGTACACTGTAGGAGCACTGAATCACTTCTGTCTGCATGTTTGTTTGTCCCTCAAATGGATTCTAATAGATTGGTAAAGCATCATTTCTCTTTACAAAAGCCATGCTGACCCTTCCCAACATACTATGTTTATGTGTCCAATAATTCTGTTCTTTGTTATAGTTTGAACCAATTTGCCCAATATTCTAATTAGGCTTACCAGTGTATAATTGCCAGGATTGTCTTTGGAGCCTTTTTAAAAAAAAATCACTCCCCATGCAGATCACATTGAACTGCCAAGAGCTGGATGTGAGACACAAAGTGTGATAAAACTGAAACAATGAACACACAAAAATAAAATATTCATACAGAGAATTGAAAATGCTGTAGGATCTGTCCCATCAATGTCAATAATTCTTCCTATAATCACAGAACCATGATTCTTTGTTTCTAATGGAAATAATAACCAACAATAAAAGTGAGGGGAACCAAATTTGTGAAGGTAGCTTTCAAACTAAAATGAATGAACTCTCTCTGAATGAAGTAGAATTCAGAAGTATAGATTCTAAGGCCAGAACAGACAATTGTGGTCATCTAATCTGACCTCCTGTATAGCACAGGCCACAAAATGTCTCAAAATAATTCCTAAAGTAGATCTTTTACAAAAACATCCAATCTTGATTTTAAAATTGGCAGCGATGAACAATCAACAACTCTTGGTAAATTGTTCCCATGTGTAATTATGTAATTAATTTCACATTTAAAAATGTCTCTTATCCCCAATCTGAATTTGTGTAGCTTCAACTTCCAGCCATTGAATCATGTTCTACTTTTGTCAGCTACATTGACAAGCCCATTATCAAATATTTGTAATTCACGTAGGTACTTACAGACTGTAATCAAGTTGCCCCTTAATTTTCTTCTTGTTAATCTAAAGAGATTGAACTTCTTGAGTCTATAACTCTAGGACCTGTTTTCTAATCCTTTAGTTATTCTTGTGGCTCTTCCCTGGACCATACCCAATTTATCAACATCCACATTTTAAATGAGGGAAGAACTTGGAACACATGTGAAAAAACTGTCATTCTCTGCTCAGACATAGAAAAGTACCATGCTTTATTTGTCCCTCCCAGTTTGCAGAGTTTGGAGAACATGACTAATGGTTGAACCTGTTGACCTGACTTCTGATGAATGATGATCATTGTGGTGAATAGATAACAGGTTTTGAAAAACAAAAATGAACATAAAATTCTAGGGACTGTAACGTTTTCCCCTGGGAAGCTTTTTGCCTGCTGAAAGTTGCTGTGTCAGCTGTTGACTTGAGCTGTCTTCTAGGTTGTCACTCTCTGGACAAGGCTACTGAATTCCCAGCATTAACAGACAATGGACTACATACAAACTTGTGTAGGAAGTGACCCACAAAGTTGGTCTTTTCTCACCTTGAGGTAGGGTAAGATAATTGAGTCTGGACAGAAGCTTTGAAAGGGGTGTGGGAAGGGCAAACTTCTCTGCATGCTTGCCTACTAGATGGCTGTTCATGATCTGCTCTCCAGTCTAGCTTTTCAACTATTTCAGGGTGAGTACACTGATGCCTCTTCGCAGCTAGCCACCCCTGGATACGAGAGAGTGTTTGTTTCTTCCTGAATCCTTCTACTGTGCTATGAACACCAAATTATTTGGCGATTGAATGGGAAAGGAAGGAAGTTTGAAAAAGAAAGAGCGTTTAAGGGGGCTAACCTAGAACTTGAAAGACCTGCATTTGCTTTCCTGCTCTGCCAGTCTTACTAAGTGACCTCCAGCAAATCACTTAGCAACTTAGTTTCACATCTGTAAAATGGGAAAATAGCATTTCTCTCATAATGTGAGGATAAATACGTTAAGAACTATGAGATGATCAGATACTACAGGGATGGGGGCTGTACAAGTACCTTAAGTACCTAGGTTGGAAGAGAACAATTGGAGAAGGAAGAAACAAGTCTTTCTCCCTTTGCTCAGTAATATGGCTGTTCCTTTGTGAAGCAATAATAGCTTGTTGTATCTTTTTTGTTTTTGTTTTTTTTATAGCCCTGCCTCATGCTGCTGACACAGAGAACCACTCTCAGCAGGGATAAGCCTTCCCAAGAAGTAAGGCAGGTCTTCAGCCCTAAAATGGCTAAAATTAATTTGAAAAAAAAAAAAGACCAAGAGCAGTCTTTTATTCACTGTGGCCCTCACTTTACAGAGAAGGGAAGGTCAGCAAGAAGATGATGCCAGCTGTGCTTTGTCTCAAGTGTTCCTTCAGTTCTCATCAGTGTGTGTGGATGAGGCAGAGTACATGAATAGACTTTCTGATTGTGTGAATTGTATGCTGAGTTACATAACACAGTTCACACTTATATCCCAAAATAGGTTGATAACTGTGAGTAACAGCAAGCAGCCAAGCTTTTCTGAAGCCCATGTTTTCAGGAAATACAGCATTTTATCTTGCATGTCACCAAGGTACCGAGGAGGCTGGAGGTAATTAAAAAAATACACATCTAATCACATTATGGCATTATCATTTAGAAGAACTTTTAATGGAGATACAGGACAAGAAGTCCTCGAAGTGAAGACTAGGTTTTCCCTTCATTAGGATTCAGTTTTGGGAATAACTTTGTGGGTAGGAACATCTGTTAACAGCAGTTTCTTACCTTAGCAGCAGCCAATTCTTATTCCACCTGTTCTAATTTGTGGAATACCTATAGTGAACATTTAGGATTGGATTTCCACAAGTGATCAGCATTGGTTTAACTCTGTTCTCTGCTGGATTTAGTGATGGTTGAATGTCATCATTGTTTTATAGATGGGGAAGACTCAGGCACACAGGCTCAAAGTTTCAGAAAAATCACCTGAGAGAGGTAGGAACACACATCGTT
Source organism: Podocnemis expansa (assembly GCA_007922195.1). NCBI lineage: Eukaryota > Metazoa > Chordata > Testudines > Podocnemididae > Podocnemis > Podocnemis expansa. The sequence goes on from ML682006.1 coordinate 11,372,826, forward strand.
TTGATTTTCAGGAGGACTTGTGCTTCTAACTCCCTTAAGTATTTTTGAAATTTCAACCTGTAAATAATAAGTGACCTTCCTAAAGCTCCATAATGAGCTTGTGATGGAACAGGTACTAGAATAGATATTAGCTAATCACTGGAGACAACTGTGATCTTTATATGGCTTCATGGTGATTCCAACAGTTAAGATTGTTGATCTCATGAATCAGATTTCCTTCTTGCAAAGCATATGCTACAGGCCCCACTGACTGTGTCAGAAGACTTTTGAAATCCATGAATCCGTATTTACAGAAGTAAAGGAAATAATATATCCTCTAGTTCCAAAGGAATAGCTGTGTTAGGCTAGTTCAGCAAAACAAATGAGGAGTCCTGCAGCACTTTTGAAAAGTAACAAATTTATTTACTGCATGTGCTTTCATGGGAGGAAATTCCACTTTGTTAATATCTAGGTCCCAAACACTATAAAAGAGAAAAGTCAAAACACTGAAAAAGAGCAAGGGTGGCAGTATGTTTTCGTCACATGCTGAACCTTCTAGTTGTTATGTAAGTGGATTAAGATGTTTGATTGCTATAAACTGGAAATCTCCATTATGGGTTTAAAAAAGAGGTTTGGAATTTTGTAATCACATTGAATTTCCTCATTAACGTTAATTACGGATGTGCACCGTGTGGCCGTGATGTTAAAGTGAAAGACTGGATGATAGGATGATCCTTGGCATTCATTATGTTACTTGGTTAATTTTCTGTTGCTCTCAATATTTTCCATTTTCTTTTCAAGGCATCCATTATAAGAAAGAATGAGGCTTAAAACCTTTCAGGCTGATTTATGTGTACTGTCAGGTATAGTCTTTATGCTTGACTCCTGAATTGCTGTTTTCTCTCTCTTAGGTATTCATTCACTTCAAGTATCAGCCTTTTTCTTCCGTACCTCTTTTTATTTTGATTGATGATTGATTGATTTGATTGGAAGTGCCTCCTCAAAGAAATTTGCCCTGTGGATGCTACCTTAAACCAGTATTTAATACATATTTTCCTCAGAATGTATATAGAGTACGTCTTACAAAACACTCAGTATTAGCCTAATTTTGCTCTCACTGAGCCACTGGTAAAAATTCTGTGGTCTCAATGGAAACTCTATTGGATCAACACTAATTGCTTTTGAAAATCCAATCCAAAATATATTAAATAATTTAGGGTACAATTCTTCCCTCAATTACATCTATATAGTTCCTACTGATGTCATGAAGATTATATCTGTGTTAGCAAAGCCAGAATATACCCTTTCATATCTTATTTTTAGAGCTCTTTATTAACACTGTCTTTACGAACAGGGGATTTTGTTCTACCAGTTGTATTCTGCTTGCCTTTTTTTTTCCATAGATAAATAATATGATGAAGAACATTCATATCACTTCCAGCCACTGTATTGTCCATTTCAGATAAATGTAGTATTATGTAGTTTGTGTTTCTTCCTCTATACAGGATCCCCCAATTTCTTCCAAGAGAAAATTAACCTTTCCTTCTGAATTCTCTTGCCAAACAATGTCCATCTCCTGCTGTTTCTGCATACTATCTCCAAGATGTGACCCTTCCTATCCATCCACAAAATGAAAACTCAACTTCAAGCTCTCATCATCTTGCTCCTCAGTTACTGCATTGTTTTCTGTAGTCTTGGTAAATGCATTCTTGCCCCACTCACATCCATTCAGAATGTTGCTCTGAAGAGAGTTCTCCCAGCCTTTTGCTTTGACCAAACCAAGGGAATGTCTGCCTCTTTTTTCATTATGACCATAAAGCATATGTTATTCTATTAACATAAAAATGCGAGTACATTAATATTAACCTTAGTAGCTCATAGGATTAATCATAATGCCCTTGTTAACTTTCATGTACTGAATATTGTTCTTTCAGATATCCATTCTGGGCTGACTTGAAATTGGAAGGATTTGGATTAGGGATATGATAAATCAACCTTGTCCCTGATCTGTAAATTTTGTGCAATTTGTACATTTTTTTTAGTTTGGAGAATGGAAGCCTGCAGCAGACCATTACTGTATGGGAAACAAAATTAGCCATTTTCTTCTGCCATGGATCATGTGGGAGGGTTTTACCGTAACTCATTTTAAACTCACTCGTTCTGGGTGTGTTAACTGAACACCATGGGAGATGTCAACTGCTGACAGTTAGAAGTATAGGTAAAATAGATCAGTATCATTTTTAAAGCTGTAAGTGTTGCATTTGATATCAGTGATTGTGTAATGATGGCAACCATTATTATTAGCAAATTGTAAGACAGGTCAACTAGTAAGCTAGACTGCAGAAAAGCCACAAAAAGACCATGCTGAACAGTACTCCATGTTTCCCCAGCCCTAAGATCACGCAGTACGATTCCATCTAATTGCAAGTATAGTTTAATTTTTACAGGTTAGAGCATCTACTGCAGTGATTAGCTTCTCTGCTACCAAGTTCATTTAATTTCAAATTTAACTTTATCCACATTTCCATTTCTAATTAATCCAGATATGGAAATGCTATAGTAACTGGACAGCATGTTCCTTGAAGAAATAAAGCATGTGGCAACCTTATTGTATCAGGGAAATCTCATTAAAGAGGTAGTTAAACAATACACATCTTAAAAATTGAACTAATTTTTCAGACACTAATTTCTTTCATGGGACAGTTAAAATATATTTGAGAAATGTTCATCTTGGTTATATGTTGTTTGGAACTTTAAATAGAATCGAATCATAGAGTTGGAAGGGACCTCATGAGATCATCTAGTCCAACCCCCTGGGGTTTGAACCCAGGACCTTTTGCATGTACAGCAGATGTGCTAGCCACTAAATGTCCAGTTTCTTGTGGAAACTGCACTGAGTGTGTAAAGAAAAAACTCAAGCTAGTGGCAGTAGTATTCAAACATTTAGAGGCTGGGTGAGAATACATTTTTTTCAGGAGGAAGTTTCCAGCATTTATGCCTGCATGCTCGATTAGCTATGCAGCTCCTTTTATCGATAACAGGAATAATAGATATGATTTGTACGTAAAATCTACCATACGTGTTGCTGAGCATTTTAGTGAAGGGGCCAAATTTTCAAAAGGAAATTAACTTGGTCACTAAAATTGTCATGCACTTCCTTAGTGAAGTTTTGCACATGAAAAATCATGTGTGGGCTATGTTTCAGTGCAATTCTTTCTAGCTGCTAGACATAAAAATGCAAGACTTGGGGGGATTTTTTGTTGTTTTTCAGATCTGCTGACTATCTGCAGCTCCTACTAACTGCAGTTGGAGTTGAGTGCTTGTCTAAAAACCAAATCAGCAATTGTATTTGTATTTCTGAATCTTGGATGATTAAAAATTGGTCAATTCTCCCACAGTTTTTGAGGCTTGGGTGAAGCCTTTTGACAGACCTGGAGAAAAGAAAACTTTTAATATTGTGCATGACAGATTACTATTTTTTCTTTATCAGTCCTGATGTTTATATCTGTGCAGTGCTGATGAACAGCAGTGTTGGGATATATGCATCTAAACTACTGTTTGGAAAAAGCTGTACTCTTAGACTGCTCCAAAATGTATGTTGATTAATACCATTCACCTTTATTATTACTCTACCCATATCTGCATCTGGGCATGCAAATATGAGTTTGTGCTTGCTATCTGGAGTTTTGTACATGAAAAAATCCAGCTGAGAAATTTTATGCCTGATGTTTATGGGTCTGCTTTGGAAAATTGCTATCACTACTTTTTTCAGAGAGAAATCATAATTACATCCTGAATTTAATACTTTTCATTGTTGTTTGCTGCTCAGTATCAAATCAGAACACTGTTTTTCTGTTATGGGACTTTGGACTTGGGATTACATTAAGTTTTAGGCATTCATTGGTGGAAACCAGGTGAACTGTGAAGATCTCGTTCACATAATTTCCAGGAAAAGGATAATGTGGACTGTGTTTTCCACTTATTCCTTGATATTAATCTATGAAATGGATTAGTTAGCAGCCTCCTATAAAGCTGGTTGTAGTGTTTCCTTCCAGCTGAAAGCCAAGGATCCTGATGACATCCAGCTGCTATCAGAAGGCAATTCCAGAGTAAGAGTGTGGGCAGGAGTCATCAGTAAGAGTCTGAGACAGTTAAAGCAAAAATGGATACACAGTGAGAGAGTTCAGCTCATTTGGCAAAGCTGTTCTAGAAAAGGTGGCCTGAAAAAACTGTTGTTTAAACAATTAACTTTCAAGTATTGGTTCTACTAAAACAAAATCAAAACAAAGCCCAAACAAACAAACCGAAAAACTGGTCAAAGTTCTAGAAATGTTTGACCCTTGCTTTCAACATTCAAGCCAGATTTAAAGCTGTTTCATAAGAATAGAGCACCACCTTGTGTTGGTAAGTTATTACACCTTGTAACACCTTACATGAACATCTCTGTACAGTGTTTGAACTTGAATATAAAACCTGAGAAATGCGCTTGTTCTGCAAATAGTGCTGTGTGGTTGTACTTGTATAGTGGAGCATGGCCTGTGCTTTTGCCATACTAAGACAATAAGAAGAGCTAAAGTGTAGCTGTCAGAATTACTGGGCAGATGAGTTAATGTATCTGATACATAGACCTCATTGTGTATGTTTCATCTGTCCACTTGTAGTCATTTTGATCTGCTCTAACTTCGAATTCTGTATTCCCCCAGTAACTGGTTGGGAGGTTAATTATACCTGCTTTTATTATGAACCTTTTGAATCAAGGTTTTAAAAGGTAGAATTTATTCCTCTTGTCCTTGAATGCACCTTGTGTGCTTCTCTTTCAGCCATCAAGATGCTGACCATCAATGAATGCACTCACTGTAGCATATCCCTCTTCAAAATATCTGGACCAGATGACTGGAAGGTGGCTAAGGCAGGGCCAATATTTTTAAAAGGGCTCTAGAGGCAAATCTGATAATTACAAGTCACTGTCTATGTCCACACATACATTGTTATTTTGAAATGACTTATTTCAAAATAAAGTCCTTATTCTAAAATAAGTTAATTCAAATTAAGAAAATGTTAATTTGAATTAAGGGAAAGCCTGCTATCGAAACGGCTGTTATTTCAAAATGGTTATTTTGAAATAACGCCGTTTTGACATGTTGTTTCAAAACAGTTGTTTTGAAACAATGGTGGTGTTTTGAAACAACATGTCCAAATGGCGTTATTTTGAAATAACCATTTAGAAATAACAGCCACTTCGAAATGAATGGGGTTTAAGCTGTTTTGAAATGACGACTCATATTTTGAAATGACAGAACCTGTCATTTCGAAATAAGAAAACATTGTGTGGACATTCAGTTTTTTATTTCGAAACAACCAGTGTTGTTTTGAAATAAAAGACTCATGTGGGCATACCCACTGAGCCTAACTTCAGTACTGGGCATATGGTAGAAACTATAGTAAAGAAGAGATTTATCAGAGACATTCATCAACATAATTTGTTATGGGAAAGAGTTACCATGTTTTTTGGAAAGGAAAATCCTGCCGTACTAATCTATTAGACTTCTTTTGAGGGAGTCATCAAGCATGTGGATAAGAGTGAGCCAGGATACTTGGATTTTCATGAAGCCTTTTCCTAGGTCCATTATGAACAGCCTTTTAAGGAAATGAAGTAATCATGGGATAAGAGGAAAGGTAACTGGTTGAAAGATAGGAAACAAAGGATAAGAATTATTAACTGGTTTTCTCAAGGGGGAGAGGTAAACAGTGGGATCCCCCAAGGGTCAGTAGTGGGATTTGTGCTGTTCAGCATATTTATTAATGTTCCATGCTCTAGAACAGTGGTTCCCAACCTTTTCTCTGCCATGGCACACCTTGATACCTTTAAATTTTTCAAGGCACACCACCATTAAAAAACCTCATGAATATTCAAATTAACTTAAATTTCTTATGAATATTCATGACCCATGGCACAGTGTTTCAGAAATGCTGCTATGTGAGGTTGTAGGGGTAGCAGAACAGGGGTGGCAAAACAGGGGAGGTCAAGAGTCATGTGCAGTGGCAGGAGTGAGTGTGGGGAGCAGAGCAGGGCATGGGTGGCAAAAGAGGACAAGGGCAGCCATATGGGGAACAGCACAAAGGTGGCAAGAGAGGAGAGATGATGGGACAACAAGAGTGGTTTTGTGTGGGAGGGTGGGGGAACATGGGGAGTGGGAAGGTAGGGCAGGGGAGCATGGTGCAGCACCCACTTTCCCCTTCTCCACAGTGGCTCCCTGCCACCCAGGGCAAATCCCTACCCCACTGCTGCTCCCTCCCACCCCAGTGGGTCCTGTCATCCTCTCCCCCAGCCCCTTGCTGCCTGTGATGGTGTATCCCATCACTGAGGGGCCAGAACGACCCCTCCAGCCAGCTACACCCCCGCACAGCCACCCCACACCCCAGCTACACACACCTCCAACCAGACAGCCACCCTACAACCCCAGCTACACACCCTCTGCTACACATCCACTCCATCTGCCACTTCACACACACACCTGCCCCACACAACCCCCAGCAGCCCTCCCCACCAGAGCCCTTACCTGGCTGTTTGCAGGCTGGCTGACACAAGCTGCTTCACCCTGCAGGGGGAGATTCGCACACTCCAAGCTTCCCACCCCTCTCTGCTGGCTGGGCTTAAGGCAGAGCCAGGTTTAAGGTGGAGCCACTGGAAATCTGTGTTTGGGCTGCTCCTGCTATTTTTAGGGGGACCCCTGGAACTCCGCATTCCAGTGCCTTCCTCTATTCTTAGGGGGCAGGAATACTGCCTGCCTAAAAATAGGGCACCCTGGAACTGTGTTCTGATGCCTTCCCCATTACTTTAACCCCTGCCTTTTCCCAGCCCTGTACAGCCCAGGTGGCTTGGCTGAGCAGGGAGAGAGCTTTAACTCCACCTCTAGGGGATGCTCACGGCACACTTTGGGTGTTGCCGCAGCACGCCAGTGTGCCCCAGCACACTGGTTGGGAACCACTGCTCTAGAAAAGGGAGTGAACAATGGAGTATCAAAATTTGCAGATGATGCAGAATTATTAAAACAGTTATGTCCAAAACAGATTGCAAAGAGACTTTACTAAACTGGGTGACAGGGCAACAAAATGGCAGATTGTTTCATGTTGATAAGTGCAATGTAAGGCACATTGAAAAAATGATCCCAACTACAAATACGTAATGATATGTTTTAAATTTCATTGGCACTCAAGAAAGATATCATGGAATCACTACGGATAGTTCTTTTGTTTTACAAACTACGGTCCAATGTACAACAGTGGTCAAATAAATAGAGCCCTGTAGATCCCTGGGTAACTGCTTCAGATTCACAAGTATTTGCATCCATTGGTGCGGGTGGATGTTCTGATCCACGGATATCCACAGATCCATTGTTGGAGGTCGGAACTCAGATGTGGGTTCTATTTTTATCTGCCCAGGATGCATTAGTTGCTGCTGCTGCCTCTGCCACAGCTGTGGAGAGTAGTGAGCAATGTTAAACAGCACAGCAGAGAACAAAGGAAGTACTCCAGCCAATCTCAGCTCAGCTCTGCTTGTGGTCTGCCAGCCAATCAGAGACGGTCAGTCATGGGAGCTCAGCTTACTGGCTAGTCCCACCTCTGACTCTAGGCACCCCAGTGCCCAGTCCTCACAATCCACCAATTAATTGCTGATGAACAGCTACTCTCCACCCCTTCTTTCACTGCTGGCCACCCTATCAGATGACTGGCAACTGCCACTGAACAGTTGAATGATCTCAGCAGCTCCAGCTTCCCTAGCCTAGGTGGAATAACAGTTGTTGAGACTGGGGCAAGGGGAGGCTTGGAACTGCATCTGAAGCTGCTGGCAACCCCCCACCCCTCCATTCTCCTGAGTCAGACAGAGGCTCTGCTCCTAGAGTCAGAGCAGGAGCTGCTGCAAGGTGGGGGTGGTATGGATGCTGATGGACATAAAACCTGGCATGTGGATCCCAGATTGGATGTAGGCTGACACTGAGTGGCTGCAGATCAGATGTAGATCCACATTTTTGTATCTGTACAGGGCTCTACAATAAATTAACAGAATGTTAAGGATTTAGGAACTACTGGAAAGGGATAGAAAATATCATAGTGCTATATAAATCCATGGTGTGCCTGCACCTTGAATACTAGGTCCAGTTCTGCTTGCCTCATCTCAAAAAGGTTATAGTGGAACTGGAAAAAAGTCAAAGGCCAACAAAGAAGATCAAGACTATGGTAGAGTTTCCATGTGAGGAGAGGCTAAAAATGTTTGGGGTGTTTGTCATAGAAGCGAGCTGATGAAGAGGGGATATGAAAGAGGTTTGGAAAATAAGGTTAGTGTGATAAAAGTGAATAGGAGCATCAGACACACTGCTGAGAAACAACAGCTGAGCCAATAATTTGGTCTCCGAGCTGGGCCACTCCACCCCTGGGCCAGCTGTTCCCTGTGCTGGGGGTGGGGTATGCTGGCCCTGAGGAGAGGCCAGTTATGTGCTCCTGGTCCCTGCTCCCTCCTTCTGTCTTCAACTCTACACCAAAAGCAGCGGGGAGGTGGTGGGAGCCAGCATGGCTGTGGGGGATAGTGGTGTGAGCCCCAAGCCACCCTGCTTTAGGGCAGGACAGTGCGGGACCTACGGGGCCAGGGGTGATCACCCCTCTCGCCCCATTCCAGGGATGGCCCTGGTTCTTATATTCTTATTGCATCAAGCACATATTTTTCAATTGAAAAAGGCAAATTCAAGAGGATTTGGCCCAGGTAAGCCTTTTTATGGCTCACCATATGGCTTCACGTGAGGTCTCTGGCTGGTATGTGGTCCGCTCAGAAGTGAACACTGTTTACAGTTTGATTCCAAGTCAGTTTTCTGTAGCTTCTCAATAGCTCATTTAAAAAAAATAAAATAAAAAGCAATTCAAGCATATATAGGAATTTTACATGTTCAGTATATTTTGTCTGACTCAGTGCAGAGTCTGCAGTTCTCATAAGTGTGATGAAAGAAAGAAATGGTGGAAGTGACTAACATTTACCTTGCAATGGGCAGCAAGTTGCCCTCATTCTTGAAATGATTGGCTAGCCACACTCCCTTCCCAAGAAAGCTTCATCCCTTCATATTTTTCTATTGACAGCTCATAATAGGTCATGAACAATGACAAACTGCCACTGCCTAGGGTGTTAACAAGGTTTAAATCCTGACCTCACCAGCCAGTCCTAAGGGCATAGGTTATTATCACCTGAGCTGAAAGAGTAATGTCCTTGAATTGTAACAGAAGTAATAGGCAGCTTTTCTTCCTATGAAAACCAGCCACTAGATGGTAGGGGTTACACATGCTCAGCTAGATGATGCATGAGATTCTCTGCTTTCAAAGTCAAATCGTAAAACTTTCAGTGCAGCAGGAATGGGGCCTAAAATAACTTTAAGCTACCTTTTGATCCTCCCAAACCTGAATTGTTCCCAGGATTCGAGCGGTCTTGGCATAACTTATTAGACAAGCCTATAGGCATGTGTAGGTAACAGCAACCTTTTTGGGCTGACTTACAGGACACAACAATGCCTAAAATACTTCCAGCAATGCTTCCTGCTGTCGCATCACTGTGATGCCCTTCCTGCCCCAGGCTTGACTGTGGCACATCCTCTCCGTCAGGCCTTGTGAAGGGGACCTTGGGTGACAGCCTTAAGGTTGTCTTCAACACAGTTGCACAGGGGTAGGGGAAGTCCTCTGTTTGGAACCAGGACCTTTAGAGCCCTTTTATGCTTCTCTGACTCTTTTATGTGGCATAAAGAAGACAGGATAGGGGTTAGGACCTTATCCTTTATGTTTTGAAAAATAATCAAGCCCATTTTGCAGAATACTTCTGTTTTTGCGAAAATGTAGTTTGCTACGGCCAGTTGTGAATTATGCATTCCCAGTGATTAGTAAATACTTATCACGCAATTACATCTTCAATCACATCTTCATGACCCATCAAGGCAGATCTGCTCTTGTGAGACAGTGCTGCCCCCCCCCCAAAATCAGTATTGAAATATTCAGTATTGAAAAGTTAGTGAAATGAATCCCATGGGACATTAGATTACTGAAAGTTCTGATAAATTTTAACATGCTACAAGTTTCTCTTTTTTAATCTTAACTCATTTCTGCATAAACACTTTTTGTTTTTTCCAGATCGTTATACTACTTCTGTTCTTAAATTATGGGCTGTTTGAGGATGGGGTTTGGATCTTTGTGTGTGTTAGATTCATAGACTCTAAGGTCAGAAGGAACGGATATGATCATCCAGTCTAACATCCTGTACACTGTAGGCCACAAAATCTCACTTATACACTCCTGCAGTAACCCTCTAACCTATGAATCATGATTTAAAGATGTTAAGCTACAGAGAATCCACCAACAAGTGAGCTATGCCCATGCTGCAGAGGAAGGTGCAAACCCCCCAGAACTCTAGCCAATGTACCCTGGGAGAAAATTTCCTCCAGACCCCAAATATGGCAATCTGTTAAACCCTGAGCATTTTGGCAAGCCTCACCAGTCACAGAAGAAAGAATTCTCTATAATAACTCAGAACCCCCACCCCCATCCAAAATTCCTTCTCAGTCCATTGGCATATCCACCACCTATAGTCAGAACTCAGTGTTGCAAGGGCCTATTACATGAGAGGAGCTACTGGAGTACAAGAATATTCGTACAAGGATTAGTTGACATTGACATTGGACAATAAAAACAAAAATAAAGAGCAAGAGAAAGATAAGTCTGAACGGAAGGAGAAGGTGAAGAAAGCAAAGAAGAATTTATGAATTTGCTGAGTTTTGTTAATAAAATGTAAGAAAATAATGCCAATACTTAGTAACTTAATACATTTAGTTTAAAAATGTTTATTTGTGAGTACAATGTATACAGCATGTATTTCAAGAGAGAATAAACAAAAAATAGACCATACATTTCCAAAAAGTCTGAACTCCTCAGCCTAAGATTCTATCATGCTATTCAGTTACTTAAGAAGGGACTGTAGCCCTTCAGAATGGAGTAATTAAGTATAAAAATATGAGATGTGACTTAACACAGTGCCCAGCAGTGAATACCACATGCTTACGGAGTACGAGCCTGTATATAGTTATGCAATCCTGCTTTGGGATTTGACCTGAACCATGTAAACTATCCCCAGCGGTTTTCAGTCCACATCTGAAATGTGTTTTCCTTGCTGTTCCCAGAACCCAGCAGGTGTTCCCAGAATTTCCCAGATGGATACAATCAGTCCTACTTTGGATCCTTTGTAGTACATAAGGTAAAGCCTACCTTTCCCACGATAGATTTGGATCAGGCACAGTAAGTTGATTTGCTTTGTTTAAACGAGTGGGTGATTATGTGAGTCTGATTGAGCATCCTTATGTGTTAGGGGGCTGCAGTTCATGAAATATCAAAAATAGTTTAATTGCCTCAGGAACTGCTTATTTACCAAGGGACATCTACTTTATCATAAAAAAGTGCAAAGAATTAAATTACCTTGTGCAATAAAAGGTTCAAGGATTGGTGCATTTTTAGACTTGCTTTGTACATCAAGGATATCTTGGATGAATATGGTCAGAAAATTTTTCAAGGTGGGTAAAAATCACAAGAGTTTTCATAAACTTAAGTAGGGTCCAGCAACTGCTAACCCAGTACAAAAGAAAAACTCGCCATTCCTTTGCAGACCAGGAGCAAAAATGATTTCAGACCAAAATGCAGCATTACAAAAATGAGGACTTTGATGTGTGACTATATACCATGCTGATGTCAGATTGAAAATCAGAAGATTCCTTGAGACAAAATTGCTGATGATGGCAAAAACACTAAGGCTATGTCTACACACACATTGTTATTTTGAAATAAGTTAATTCAAATTAAGAAAATGTTAATTCGAATTAAGGGAAAGCCTACTATCAAAATGGCTGTTATTTTCAAATGGTTATTTTGAAATAAGGCTGTTCGGACATGTTTTGAAACAATGGTGTTGTTTCAAAACAACATGTCCAAACAGCCTTATTTTGAAATAACCATTTGAAAATAGCAGCTGTTTTGAAATGAATGGGGTTTAAGCTGTTTCAAAACAACGGTTATTTTGAAATGACGGATCCCGTCATTTCAAAATAAGAAAACATCGTGTGGATCTAATCTCTTATTTTGAAATAACCAGTGTTATTTCGAAATAAAAGAGGTGTGTAGACATACCCTAACAGATGAGGAAGTGTGAGATGGCACCAAAATGATTTTGGGAATCAAGAGACTTGCTCTAATGTTCCAAAAGAAACACCATGAGTGAATGAATGTATATCAGCTGGTACTACAGGAGTTCAAATGCTAAAAAGACATTTCATGATAACATTGACATCTTACCTTTCTGCCATCTATTGAGACAAAGTAAGTAATTTGGTTGGATGTTGTCTGAGATTTATTATTAAGACAGACTGAAAATTGAGGGCTAATTTTGACAATAAAGGTGGTTTCAACTATCAAGATTGCTGAGAATGGGAAGAAGCTGTTATGCTTGAGTGTAGACAGCAGTAAAACGTAACTCTTCTAGTAGAACAAGTTACTTGGATTCAAGTGAAGAGTAAAGAATTGTCTATGCATTGCAATTAAGATACTTATTCTCACTGGAAAGGTACACAAAATGCAATGTTTGCTGGTGCCTAGCATGAACTTTGGAGATCAGACCTAAAATTTTGACTCTGTAGGACTTGCAGTTTTTCAGATGCAGTTCAGTCCAAGAACAGAAATACGCATAGCATTTGAGGGTAGCAAGGATTTAGAGTATCTTACAGCTCATGACATTGCATCATAGGTAAATCAAAAATCTTATCCATGTTCAACACCTTCATAATGTATTATGTTACAGTTTCCCATTTCTAGCAGAGATAGACAAAATGGCATGGGAAACATGTAGCATATTTTCAGGGGTAGCTGTTGCCTTTCTGCAGCTGTCCCAGCATGTATTCCTGGTACTGTATTGCACAGCTGGCGAAATATGTGGGATTTCTTTCCGATCAAAGCAGTGAATGGGATCAGTGAACAAAGACAGGCAACTTTATGTTATTCCACAAGCAATTGCACACTTGGGGGGAGAACGTTCCCCAGAGAAAGGCATTGATGTGGCACACCATGCACATTGCTTACCAAGCTGGGTATAAAGTATTTGGAGATACTGGGCTGACTCACTGTTCATTAAAGTCCCTTTACACTGTTCTAGCAGGGGTTGTGAGAGAGCTGGGAACAGCTCATAATACCACTAAGCTGCTGTAGGGTCCTCAGGAACTCAATGCCAGGAGAAGATTGTTGTAACAGAGGGGAGCTTCACCAGATCCTTCTCCACCCCCACCTGCAACATGCTCACAGTCTGTGATAGAAAGTCCATAATCATAATTGTTTCTAGGAGAGCTTGCACCAGGGAAATTCTCTGTTGGAAGTTTGCACTCTGTTTGTGCCTTTGAACAGTGCAAAGAAATCAGATTTCATTAGAGAATTTGTCTGAACGTTTTGTTGCTACAGAGCTCTACCCAGGGCTGGATTTTTGTGTTCCTAGGCACTGTCACCATGAAATGTGCAAAAAGAGGGGTAAACACCAATTGAATTACATCAATTGACATGATGCACTTTAAACTATTCTAATGCTAAACCACGTGATTTTCCTTATTGTTTCTGCTTTAATTTTTTCCCCCTCCTTTGTAGGCAGTAAAAATTTCATAGGCCCTAGGCACTGTGCCTACAGTGTCTAATGGGAAATCTGGCACCGGCTCCAGCTGACACCCATGACAGTTCTGCCCATGGAACAGGTGCAGACTGGAAGCTCTTTGGGGCAGGGACTGTAACTGTTGTATATGCGTACAGGATCAGAACAGTGAGGCCTAGGTCTCTAATGGGGGCTTATGGGTTCTGCCTGCATACAAATATTCAGGGATGATGATGATAATGAGAACAGAAGAACATTTTGCCTTTAGTCAACCCAATCCTTCATGAACAAAAGTAGGTGACATAAATGCTGCCCTAAGGTTCAATTTTCAGTCTTTGTGTGTTTCATCTTGTACAGATTTTACTAATGAAATCAAAGGGAAAAAAAAAAAACAATTTTGCATCTTCATGCTCCCCATTTCTTTACCTTCTCTTTTACACTTTGGAAGGAGGAAACAAAGAAAACTGGGGGCAATCAATGTACTTGTTTCCCTTTTCTTTGTTTCAAATACAGTTGCCACTCTGGCACTGATCTCACCTCGTCTGTCCCTCAGAAATCACATTCAGAATGAGATCATGCAGCAGGGGTTCAGTCCTGAATGTCATCTTTCATTCAAGAGCTCCACTGGATTTAATGCTTACTGAAAGTAGAAACTTCCCACTGGTTTGGAAGCTCATGTTTTTCATTCTCTCTTCTTTGCACATGACTTTCATGCCTCATTGTAACAGTGGTTAGCACATTCAGGTTCAAAACAATGAGCATATCTACCAAAGGAAGGGGAATAAATCCACAAGTCTGAGGGTCTTATTTCCCATGCTGAATAGCAGGGGGAAATAGTTCAATTCCACTGTGCTTTTAGGATGATGTACTATGCAATGCTCTCATCTGAATCTCAGAAATGAACACAATACAAAGCCTGCAGTATATCTCAAATGACAACACTTTAAGTAGATTTAAAAAGTCAATTAAGATATTCTATCAGAAACCTTAACTTTTACACATTTAGGAACATTTAAAGGCACCAGATAATCATATGTACATACAGGCATACTTGGATTACTACCTCTTCAGGACCATCACCTTGCTGTGATGATGGGCCTTGCATGTTTTAGTGACTCTCAGAGCTGTGTTGCTGGTAGTTTCGTTCTCCTGGTGAATTACTCAAGATGGATAGGTCTGAGGGGAGGTTTCAAATGAACTATAGTCCCTATTCCCCCTTTCAAAGCCTCAGAAGTGGATCAGGCAGAAAGGGTGCCTTCTGGACCTCAGTGCCTATGAAAGCAGCTGAAGGCTGATGGAAGCTGAGGATTTTCAGTAGTGTTGAAACTGCAATGGGTTTCAGCTCTCCAGCTTCTCATTGTAGTGCAGCAGCCCTCCACATTAGAAGAAATCGCGTGTTGGCTTCTACCCAGGAAATAATGTTCTCCAGTGTAAATCCATGGTAGAAATCATCCTCAGATCGAAGGATTGCCAACAACAATTTACGTGATTAATAGAACTTGGGCCTGATGAAGTCTATTGATTAGGTTGCTTTTCTAACAAGATTATATGTAGAATTTTTACATCTTTTCTCTGAGCTAGTATCCAGAATTAAAGATTAATTGTCTCATTTATATTGTACTATAAAACTTATGAAAGAAATGCAGATATTATAGGTCTTTGAACCAAACTATGAATATGTTAATGAGATAACTCTGACTGCATGTCACTTGAAACTGACAAAACCTATTTTATCTAGAAGTCTTGACTTTTTTTTCTTTTTAAAGATGTCTCTAATCAAAATTGATAGCTCTACACAAAAAAAAAAGTGAAGAGACTGTTGACCAGAGGAAGAAGCAGTCTTTTTTTTTTTTTTTTTACTGGTCCTAATTCTGGACCACTTCAAAACTTATTTCCAGTTCCCCTTTCTCTGTTCCCACTGTGACTGGGGAAATGATTGTCCAGCCACCTGTCAGAGTCTCTTCCTCCTTCCACTTGTCTCTACTCATCTGCTTTACCTTCCATTTCTTACCCTGTAACTCTCCCAGATATTCATATCCATGTATTGCCAGGAACAGAGCAGTAGTCAAAGGTTGGGTTTCTCTGAATTCCCCAGCTAGATCCTTAGGGGAAGAGGCAAGAGAATGGGAGATGTTACCTTATCTGTTCCCTATATCATCAGGGTCATTGGCCCAGCTCATGATTTCAACCTAAAAGTCGAGGCAAAGGCTAGAAATGCTAAATATAATTTTTTAAAAGGCCTTCATTTAACCAAATGCTAACTTCCCTGAAAGTGGAGGCAAAGGCTTAGAAATGCTAAATACAATTTTAAAAGGGGCCATAGTTTAACCAAGTGCTGCCTTGCTGTTGCTACCTGCCTTTCCTGGGTTTTGCTAGATCTGATTTTTGTCATTTTAGTCTTTATTCATGCACTTGAAACTTTGTGCACACACAAACTGGTGAGTGTGCTATTGCTAACGTGTAGGTGATGGAGTATATCACTTGTGCATGTATGTGATAGAACCTACACAAGCAACATCCATTTAGACAGTTAACATACATAAAAGGGAGTGGAATAGCCTACATTAGGGGTCTCAAACACATGGCCCGTGGGCCACATGTGACTGCTAATGCTGTTTCCTGCAGCGACACTGTTGTTACCGATATTTGCAATGTTATATGAAAAGGTTTCAATGGTGTGGCCCTCAGGCTAACATACTAGTTCTTATGTGGCCCTGTACTAGTCCTCGTAGTGATTTGAGTTTGAGACCCCTGGCCTACATTTTAATTACTCAGCACAAAGACAATTTCCCTGGCCTTTTTTACCTCATGTATCTAAAAGATATGCGCAGGTCAAAGAGGAATTAATTTAGAAAAGTCCTATGACCTGTAGCATTCAGGATATCAGATGAGAGGATCACATTGGCCTCTTCAGAACTGAAAATCAATGGATCTATGAGTAGTCATTCTTGGGCTTCAGTTCCTGCCAGCCTGTGCCTGAGATGGTCAAGCCCTCAAACAATTTAATGGCACTCCCTTTCTCATATTCCTCAGAATTACTTGCAGCATGGTTTAAAGTAAGCTGGAAAGTGGCAGAATGCCGTTCTAGGGCCCACTATTTTTAGGGGTTCAGCATTCCGGGCCCCCTAAAATAGAAAATGGTGCCAGAACACTGCATTCTGGGGCCCACCGTTTAAAAATAGCAGGCCCCAGAAAGGTGTTCTGCTGCATTCTGGCAGGCAAGGGGCAGGGGTGTTGCTGGGTATGGCCCCACCCCTGGCTCAGGCCCCACCCTAACCTGGAGCCTGGGCCTGCCGCGACTCCCACCCCCAGCTGATCCCAGGCCACACTGCCACCCCAATTGGCGGCCTGGTGCCTCCTCCCAAGCTGTGCTCCCCCCCCCACCTGGGACCTACCTCACCAGTCACGCCATCGCTGGTAAGTGCTGGGGAGGCTTGGCAGCACGGGGGGGGGGGAATTGGGGGCAGGGGATGGCTATTGGGGGCAGCGGGTGGGTTTTGGGGGTGGGTATTGGGGCCTGGGGGGGGAGTTTTGGGGTGGGTATTGGTGGCAGGGGGTGGGTATTGGGGACAGGGCAATGGATATTGGGGGCAGTAGCTGGGGTGCTTGAAGGGGGCCTGGATGTGCAGGAGGGGGGCCCACCCATGCAGAAAGTGGGCCCGCTCGATTAGGAGGGTTCCGGGGCCTGCCAAATTATACTTTAACCCCTGACTTGCAGGGTAAAAGGTATAGTCTTTCCAAGAAATCTCTTCCTTATTCTTGTTCTTGTGTGTGTCTAACGTGATGTGATAAATATACTTTCAACCACTGCCCCACTTCACTGGTTGCACCCATTTTTGCATAATTTCAAGAGTAACATAAGAAACAATAATTTGGAAATTCATTATAATGCCAGGGTTATATGCTCTCATTAAGCATTAATTGGTAGTTGATGGCTATTGCTATTTTTACTACCATTAGTTCATAGCAATATAATTAGTAATGCTAAGTACAGGAACCACATTAATAGCATTACTAATTGTAAATCTAGAGACAGAAACACAACATGACTGGTTAATTTTCAGGCAATATCTCATGATAATTGGCTATAGGACATTTGTGCTGAACTAGAAAGGTAAATAATTTAAAATATTTTTGTAGTTTATTCTGTACTTTGTAATACTAATATCATCCCCTATTGTCCATATTTTATTCATGTAAAATGCTGTAGCCCTAGTATTTCTTCATAGCTTCTTCTGAGGTTATCAATTTCCATGCTTCTGGCCATTTTCATGTGATCTGATAACTGGGCCTTTATAAAAAAAAAAAAAAGCAACAAAATAATTTATAAAGAGATTTGCGTGAGAAACTTAATTTTTTGAATAATAGCTACACATGAATAGGGAGGAGGTGAGTTTCTTTTCTTTTTTAAAAATGAAAAGTCTTACTTACAGAATGCTTAGATTCAGATGCTTAGTACTGCATGTCTTCATAGGTCTTATGCTAGCTATTAAAGTGTTCCCATTCTGGGTAGTAACAAAGTGGTGACCACAGTACATAAATCCTCTTGAATTAGGTTTTGAACAGGTTTTGGTTTAGATAACATGTAGTTAGCTTTTTTTGACAGCGGTATATGGGAACTTTTATACGTAAAGTGCTTTTCAACTAAATTTTCATATGGTATACATCCCCATCTTGTCTGAGTGCCTCAAGTATTTAAAGAGAGAAAACAAAAACACACTCACTCTCTTTCCAGCAAGTAGAAGTAAATTGCTTCATTAGATCATCAGGTTTTTGTATCCTAATCTACACTTCCTGAGCTTTTCAGAGGCAGTTGACGGGAGATATCCAAGGTACATGAAACACCTTGCCTATCTCCCATTGTCTTACTAACTCACACTTACCTCTCTGTACATACTGCTCTAAAGTGACCATAAGTGCAGTTCAGTTGACCTAGTGCTACTCCAGTTACTGGGTTGGAGTTATAGTGTTGAGTCAGAGATCAGTTGAGTGTGTCTTGACAGACCACTCAGTTGAACCCAAGCTCATGCAAAAAATAAACCTGTTAGTCTTAAAGTGCCACACAACTCCTTGTTGTTTTTTCACTGGACTAGACTAACACGGCTATCCCTTTTTAAAAAGGAGCAAATTTGCCACCGTCAGTATAGACATACCCAAAATCAAAAAAATGAACTGTGGATTAAGAGTCTGATCCAAATCCCATTGAAATTAATGTAGTCTTTCTATTGATCTCAACGGGCTTTGCATCAGGACCTTTCAAACAGTTGAGGTTAATTGACAGTGTTATGTTATGGTAGCGAGTTTCACAGACTGGGCCAATCTCCTTTGTCACATCCTACTGTGCTCATCAGTTTATTCCATTGGTTGGTGGTTTCATAGTTCAGTGGAATGCAGCCATCACGAGGTCGTAATAAATAAAATGGAATAGAATGGAATTTTGTCTTATTCTTTCTCCTGGGAGTGCAGGCACTCCTCTAGAGGGTCAAGCAGCAACGTTTGAAGACAATTTTTCCCATTCAGGGTTTTTCCCCCAAGCTTGTATTTAAGCAAAACATAGGACCCAAAGCAAAAGAAAACTAAAAGCGTATACTGTCCTGTCTCTAGGAAAAGATTTCTGTTTTCCTTCAGATATTATACATTCCCACAATGAACTGTGGGGAGTCTAAGGTCTTGATGACCTGGCAAGGATTTCCAATGCTCCAAGGGGTAATGCTGAACCTAGAAACTTCCCTTGTCTCTTTAAAAGGCCAGTATGCGGGGGTAGCTTCTAAATAGCCGCCCAGTAAGTTAGAAGTTAAATTTGCATACTTTTTCTATTTTTTTCTCAATTTACTAAATTAATAAAATGTGAGAGATCAGCTATCCTGTTTCCATTTTATTTGTCCAAACAGTCTTAGAGTGAGATTATAGTCAGAAGAGATTTGTGGTTTTATGCTCAAGAGTGCTCCATGGTTGTATTCTGAGAAACATAGGCTTTATTTTATTTGTAAAAATAACTTTAGCATTTTTTAATTCTTAGACTTGGAAGCTGACACTACTGGAGGGTGAGCTGGTTTCCATTCTGGTTTATGTATCATTAACAAAATTGATAACTAAAGTCTGATTCTAATGAGAATGAAGAAACTTGACTTTCAGGTCTTGGTTGACTTTGGAGGGATGGCTATTGTTTCACTTATAAAAAGAGAAAATTTTATCTGGAGTCATTGAGACACAATGTCATTTTTATAGTCACTTATCAGATTCTAATTCTGTCCACACTGTGACCCAGTACATTTTTCATGAAAAGTCAATGGGTGTCATGGCTGACCTTTAAAATCCTACTGGATCTGGGCATTAGGAACACAAATTCTGGGTTGTTTTTTTTTTTTTTTTAATAAACTTTGGAAGAGCAATCTGTTACAGATTATAAAAGATACACAGACACTTACCTGTGGCTGAAGACATCTCAGATCAGGCCCCTCTGATTTGAATAGCAAAATTAATTTTTCTTCATTATCATCTACTTTATTAAGTGTGTCCACAGAATATCTTTGGCTTTTTTATTTGCCCTGCATTCTCTTTTAAGGTGTGCATGATAGACACAAAATAACCAAGAGTCAGACCTATAGCAAAAGTTGTATAAACATTTCCTTTCTATCTTCCTGGTTTTGAGTCATCAATAATGTTTTGGAATTTACACAATTTGAGCTGAGTTATCAAGCCTCATCTTCTTTCAATGATAGAATTTTCTTGTTTTGTTTCAAAAGATCAAGGCAGGACCATCAGTGTGTAAAATACACTTATCCCATTATGACAAAAAGTTGTTGCAAACTTTTATTTTTAAACAGCTAAAGCTTTATGGCGGCAGAGGGTAGACAGGTGAAATTTTACATGGCAGTTGAGCTCACTTTGGAGACAGGTCTTGGAATGTACCCATTGAAAAATAGGCTTGGATATGATCAAACAACAAGCCTTTTATGACTATACTTTTCACATGCACAGTACATTCAATATAATTTTAGCAAGGTGAATTGTGCTACATATTGTGACTAAACTGCATAGTGAAAAACAGCGAACGTGCATAGAACCATACAAGGGGTCCTTTCTATGAAGCTGCACAAGCAGCCAGTGGTATTTAGCCCTGGCTAAATAAATCTCGGTTATGGAATTTTTACTATTTAAAAAAAACCTATGCAACTCCATTAAAGAAAAAAATCACCCTTTCAACTCCCCGTGGGCCACGTTGTACTCAGCTGCTCCTAAGGAAGGGGGAAATAAAAGTGGGGCAGCATTACCAGTAGGGTGAGTGGAAATGGAGTAGGGTAGAAAGGGGAATAGGACATCTGTCTCCAGGAGGAGAGGGACAGAAAAGGGGACAGAAACCAAGAGGAAAGGAGGAGGAAGGGTAGAGGGTAGAGAGAACATTGCATGAAGCGTTACCTCTTCTTGCAGTATACATTGTGCCCTCACCTTTCAGTATACTTCTTTCACATACAAGCATATTTAGGTTTTAGGAGAACGTACTTAATGGGATTTGGATAAATTTCAAGTGAATGACTTGGACAAACTCATGAAGACTTTCTCAGCCAAATATTGATAGGTGCTGAAAGAGATTTCCTTTTTCCAAGCACCCTAGAACACTTTGAAATAGGCACAGATGCACACTTTAAAAGCAGCAATGATATTCTTTATTCTGGCTCTGAACAAGTTTCAAGGGAGTCCTCCTGCAGTCTGTATCTTCTCCAGCTTGGAATAAATAGTGTACAGAGCATTGATAGGGTAACTGCATATGAATAAACATGAGGATTCCTCCCTCTGACCCATGCCCCTTTGCACCCCACCATGACTCCTGTTACAAAGTCTCTCGGTAGATAAAGTGCTTGGTATATTTTTTCAAGAGACTCGGAATTGGGGAAGCCAGATTTTGTTTTATGCTCCCATGGACTGCGGCTTTGTTTTCTGGTACAGGGCCAGCTCAGTTTTGGTGCTGTAGTGCTTAGGGAACATATCTAGGAATGTTTGCTTCTGAATGAAACGCACATTCTGATACAAAAGTGATGAGATATACAATTCCATGCATGGCCTGGGTAGCCCACTATTTATTAAGCACATCTTTTTTTCACAGATCTGAGAGTTGTCATGTTTGTCTTGCTGCCTCATTGGGAAGAGAAGAAAAACAGTGAACTGAAAGTGATGAGTCCAACATGTTAAAACACGTCACTGTCAGTGGGCTCCAATAAATTATCACTGGAAAAATCATAAAGATAAATGGTCAGTTTAGGCAGTTTTTGAAGGGACAGAGTTAGATCAAATGTTTCTCAGAAAATGAGGCACTGTGTGTGTTTGTGTATCTGTAAAGCATTGAGGAAAGGTTTGGTGTACAATGTCAGGGAGATGCCATGTTTCCTCTGAAAATAGTTCATTGGTGAGCAAACATACCCTTGAGGTTTTTGTGTCTATGAGGTTTATTGGGCTTTTTTTAAGTTTTCTGATGTTAGAAGAATGTAGAAGCTCTTCAGAACTAGTGAAACCTCTTATTTATAAGAGCTGTAAGTAGCTAGCTTGTGAATGCACTTAAGCATGTGTTTAAATTACTTCCTATTCAGGGCCACATTTAAGCATATGTTTATGTGCTGCCCATAATCTCTTAATCAGAACCTGAATGATTATGGAGGCTATTGGGGGGGGAGGGGCAGAATGGTATTTTTAAGTAAAAGAAACAATCTTTTATAATTCCAAAGAAGTAGTGTAGGGGTGTCACTGGCCCCAGGCTTATAGGGCTCGAGCCCTGAGTCCCAGCACCAAAGCCCAAGATCCACTGTGGCAGCAATGTGCTCAAAGCCCACAAGCCCTGGGTGTTTTTCTGGGCCAGGGGCGCTCCTGGAGTAGCCATGTTAGTCAAGTTCAGCCAAACAACAAGGAGTCTTGTGGCACTTTTAGAGACTAACAACTTTATTTATCACATTAGCTTTCATGGGAGAAAATCCCACTTTGTCAGATGCTTTTATTATTTTTATATAGAGAGTGGGAGAAAATAGTAAGAGCAAATAAATTTCTTGTTTTTGGTAATGCCTTTGCAGTGATGTGGAGGAAATGGATCCTTAAAGAAGTGCAGTCAGCTTGAGTCTAATCAATATCTAAAAACTAGTTAAAAGCAAGTTCATATATTATACCTGCTTATGAAAATATGCTTCTCTTGTTTGTTGCTGCACCTGAAGCTTTTATGTGGAGGGAAATGGTTGGTCTGATTATGGCTTTAATTTAGCACAATATGTAAAGTGAAAGATGTAGAACTGTATAGTATTTCTGTTTTGTGGAAAATTCCATGAATGATATTGCAATTTGTTTTTATTCTGATTCATTTATAATTTTAAAAAAATTGACATCAATCAAAATATTTCATTTCAGTAAAACTGAAATGATTTGTTCCAATTTTGACTTTCTAAAAACAATTTTATGATTTAATATTAAAAAAATTAAAACCAGTTATTTGAAACCAAAAATGTTCCACTCCAATAAGCTAAAAAAGTAACATCTCAACCTTATAGAAATGCTTTGTTTTGAACTTTATTTTAAAAAAAAATTAATATGTTCTAGTTAAAAGATTTTATTCAGACAAAGTAGCATTTTCTCATGGAGCAGCATTCTGTTAGAAAATTTTTGACTAGCTCAAGTGTACTCCTGTTGGCTTCAAAATATTACTGTAGGCAACAAGGATCTCAGAGAGAACAAATATCTAACAAAAAAATAAAGCTAACTAGGTTTTGAGGGTAATAAAAACCAAGACAAAAACAAATCTCTGAGCTGATGAAGATTATTTCAAATGTATCACAATGTTGGCTGGGTATTCAAGCATGGAAATCCATAGCAGGGAACCAACCAGATGATGGATTACTGTGAAGCTTACTTTTTGACAATGCTCAGGCTGTCATGGATGCTCATATGCATAGCACCTATGTGCTACTTTAAGGTCTGACATTTGTCTAATGATTTATGATCAACTGTGTATAAGACAAAATAAGATCTCTACAGCAACTGAGGTAGAGGAGGGAAGCACATGATGAGGCTTTCATGAGTTTTATGAGGAACTGAGATGGTTATGTCCCTTGAAGGATATTAATGGAAGAATTTTAGAAGCTTTGTACTATGAAGCAGAAATACTCTGCTGACTCAGAGAGCTGAACTGGCACGCACTGAGAGGAGAGGGAAATCTTAGTTCCAGTCTTCTCTTTGCCAGTAGATGTCTCTATAAGGCAATAATATCCAAATAGAAGAAATTGATTCTGAAAATATGAAACTGAAACATCTTTCACTTTACTACCTTATACAGCTAAAAATATGAGAATACTGGGCTTAGAAAAATGTGACACAATTTAATGTTGCCACTTTATGTCCTTCAGCAACATCAAAAATAATGTGCATCATATACTTAGTCTTTAATCTTTGCATGGTCCCTCTCCTCCCCACCCCCAACAGTACTGATCTTTTCTGAACAAGCAAGAAGTTGAAAGACTACTGGAGTACACACAAACTGGCTTGGAAGAGTGTTATATATGAAATTCATTATATAGTGCTCCAAAACTTGTTTTGGATCCTGCCTCTCAATTACAGTAGTTTTTGGAATGATGGCCTATTAAGGTGGTATAATAATAATAATTAATAATCAGACTTGTAGATGATCAGATGGCATAGCATAAAGACATAATAAATAGAATCATCCCTCATTCTTATAATGCTTTACAAAGATAGGTAAGTATCATTTTTTTTTTCACTTTTATAGTTGAGGAGACCAAGGACCAGAAAAGTGAAATGACTTATTCAAGGTCGCATAGTAGCAGAGTGAGGAACAGAAGACAAGAGAAGTTAATGTGTTAGGGGAACAGAAACTGAAGCTAGAACTCTTTTTGAACCTTACATTTGTAAACTGCTCTTGGAAGAAATTGTTCTTATTTCTGTCAGATTTATTCATTGTTAATCCCAGCCCCTTATTTCTAAAATTTGTGTAGCTTTTACGGCCCAGAAATCATCCCACATCAATGATTTTGGAAAACTCTAAATATATGTGCTTTTTGGACATGTAATAGTAGTGCTCAGAGAACAGAGAGGGTTGTGTGTTGTGCCTTCTCATAAACAATAGAGGTTTGGTGCTCTCAGATAGCAGTTTCAATGGCTACCACTCAGAAACAGCTATACTTAGCACTTGAAAAGATTCCAAGCGAATTTGTCACCTTGATTATATGCTCTTGGGGGCAGGAGTTATCTTTTTGTTTGTAGAGTCTAGTACAGCAGGGCCAGCTCCATAACTCGGATTTCCCGGCACTATGGTGAAACAAATAATGAATTCTAATATGCCATGGTGCAGAGTTTTTCATACAGCTTGTGTAAAGCACTTCACCACCTTGGGCTTTTTGTACTTATCCCTCTTGAAGTTATGTTCTTAAAGGGAAGAATGATCTAATGATTTGGGAAGAGTCTAGTTTCCAAGAGACTTTTATTTTAACCCAGGCTTTGAAAGTGACTCTCTGTGTGGCCTTGGGCAAATCATTTAACACCCACAGATTTCCTGATAGGACGTTAGTACTTACTATATCTACCATCCAGTGATACTGTAGGACTATCATCTGATGTTTATGAAACATTTTGAGATTCCTGAATGGAAGTTGCTTTAGAAGTATAAAGATTTATTGTTATTTGTCATTACATCTTTTAGTGAATTTTTCAGAGAAGATGCATATCTTATTGTCTGGCTTAATTTGTGTATTCTGTGCAGCAATATTGCATAAGACTTATTGGGACTGCAAAACAATAATTCATCTTGATTATATTATTTTTTTTGCTAATACAGTCACTTCCACCCACTGTGCCAAAGCTGCTGACTTAATTCATACTGAATCAGAGTATACTGTTGTAGAACTGCAAAAGCACCAGAACTGAAAATAAATCCTTGGGGGAGGTCTGATTTGGGTAAACAAACAACTGATGGGTCTCATTTGCTCTGAAGTAGCCAAGTATCATACCTTATAAGGAATATTAACTCAGAAACTATAAGATAGCATCTTAACAAGAGTAAAACTAAATTCTAACTGGGAAGAAAAAATGCCCTTTGATACACAATACACATGCCATCTAGTGTTCTTATAACCTTATGACATCAAACACTCAACAACAGTCAAGGCTTACTGACCTACAAGCTCTGTTTTTGCCCTGATGGCTTTTATTCAAGTTTTCAGTCATGTCCTAGAACAATATTGCAGTTTAACTGAACATTTTGTAGAAGGTTGTTACAGTATAGTACAAGCTTATTAACTTGTGCTAGTGAAAGTTGAAATCATTTTGAATTTGTGAATATTGTAAGTCAACAAATAAATACGAGAAGGAATGCCCGTTAATATAAGGATACTGTGTCCCAACATATACTTTGTTAATTTTTTGACACAAGTGTGAAATACTTGTACTGTTATTAATATGAAATAGTTCTGAGAGTGTTAGTAAATATTTCGGTAGTATATTTGGCAAAATAAGAAAAATGAGAAAGTTATTATGTTATTGCTGTAAAGTGGAGAAAAATGGTGGTGGTCATGGCAGGAACATTAGGGAACTATAGACTAGATAATCATAAAAACATGGAAACTTAAAGGGACTATGAGAGGTCATCAAGTCCTGTACCCTGCACTCATGGCAGGACCAAGTACCTGCTTAAACTATCCTTGACAGGTGCTTGTCTAACCTGTTCTTAAATACTTCCAGTGCTGGATATTCCATAACCTGGCTTGGCAACTTATTGTGAACTGATAAAATGATCAGGCTTTTACAACATTTAACTTCTGAACTTATGCTTGTGTGTGTACATACGTACTTTTAATGTAACTATTATTGTAAGTGAAATTATATGTATGACAGTAGCACATACTGTACATTGCCAGACCAAGACCCTGGTCCCATTATGGTTGGTGCTGAGCGCACACACATAGGGCTTGTCTACACTGGGGGTGGGATTGTAATTTGATTTTAGGATGTCAAATTACAGAAGACAAAGGCAAGTGGTCACAGGAAATTGCTTGCTTGGGATCTCACAGCACCACTGCTCACATTACTTCCTGAAATGCATTCCACTGTGGATAGTAGGTGTAGAGGCTTGTGAGAAGGCAGTTTTTGCTCACTTACCCTCCCCTCTTCTTTTAAGAGAAAAAGCAGGAAAAGCTTTCCTTGCTGTTTCTCTGCTGCAGGCACAACAGAGGCACAGTGTTGCATGCAAAGAGAGGAATTAACTAAAACTTCCTAGCGCTGCAGGCAGGATGGGAGCTATGTTTCTATGGTAAAGCAGACTGAAAAAAACCAGAAAAGCTGCTCTCTGGCAACAGTTTTAAATTTGAATTGTAAATTTTGACATCAGTGCTGCACCACTTTCAGAGATGGTGTTAGCAGGTCAAATTACAGCTCCATTTATTCCCTGAATTTTTTGCCCTGAGAGTGGAGACCCAGACTGCAGAAGATTGAGGTAAGCCGCATTGTGTCACACTTCACTGTCAATGTAGACCAGGGCAAAGTCAGCAACAGCCCATACCCCAAAGAATTTACAATGTAAAAAAAAAAGACAAAGAAAGGGATTATTATCTCATTTTACAGAGGAGGAATTGAGGCACAGAACCATCATGTTACTTTCTCCAGGATTACTACAATTTGTGGTAGAGCAAGGAACTCAGCCAAAGCCTGCTCTAGTGCCTTAACCATAAGACCATCCTTCTCATTTTTAAAGTCCATGCCAGACACCTAAAACTTCAGTCAGAACAGGCCTTGCATGTAGAGCTCAGTACAGCTGTGTGCGTTGTTGAAATCCATGGGAGTTGAGGGTGCTCAGGCTATGTCTACACCTAAAAGCTGAGCTCAGATTTGCTTAGCTGTGCTTAACTTTTTAGTTCAAACTAAAAAAAAATGCAATTAATTCAAACTAACCACTAATACGAACTTATTTAGTTCAAACTCGCATGACTACATCGTGCCGCTTCAAACTAAATTTTGAAGTAAGTATGAGCTAAGCAGTTAGTTCGGACTAACCAGCTGAACTAAGTAGTTTGAACTAAGCTTTTCTAGTTCAAATTAGGGAAAGCCTAGTGTCTACAGG
The DNA here is from genome assembly GCA_007922195.1 of Podocnemis expansa. Classification (NCBI taxonomy): domain Eukaryota; kingdom Metazoa; phylum Chordata; order Testudines; family Podocnemididae; genus Podocnemis; species Podocnemis expansa. The sequence continues at coordinate 11,400,605 of ML682006.1, forward strand.
GGTCCAATTAGTCTGGATGAAGCTTCCTTAATCCAGACTAATTTGCTAGTGTAGACATAGCCTCAGAGTCTTGCAGCCTTAGGTCCTAAATCACCTATATAGTCCTCAGATTTTCTTTGGAGGTTCATACCTACTTATCCTTGACAACTGTTCTTTGTGAACACCTGCTAATAAGAACTCCCTTGTCTGTCATAGGTAGGAAAGAACCTGCCTGCTACTTATTTCTGCACAGGTAATGCTGGACTATTGAACACATCTAATCTATTATAATCTGCTATTAATGGGAAATATAAGGGAATATAAATAATTGTAATTTTTTATTATGTGCAAAAAAAAAAAAGTTACATCAGAAACGTCTACTGTTAGTTCCGTGACTTGTACAGAGAAAGGAGGCAGTGGCATTGAAGGTTTCATCTACTTCTTTCCTTTCTCAGATGCCTTTGTATGTTTTATGTCAGTGGCCTTATGGAATCTTACTTTGGTACCAGCTTTTTGGAAGAGGTCGACTCCCACTTAGTCTCAAAAATAATTGTTCAGATTTTCAAAAGAGCACAGTATATAGGTGAGTGGTAAGTGGCAACATGTGGAGCCTTTTTTTGTGCTGCCTTTATTTAGATCTTTGTTCCTTCCTTCCTTTTCCTCTCTTTTTTCTTTTTCCTTTCTTCACTTTCTCCTATTGCATTTTTCTTTTCCATATTCCTCTTTATCTTTTTGCTTTCCATTTTTGCATCTTCATTCTCTTTTGTTCTCCTTTCTCTTTTGCTCTTTCATGAGTTTTATTATCCGTCTTTTCTCTTGCCCAGCTCTTCTTTCTTTCAGTACCTGTGTGGGCAATGCAGTTAGATGTGAGTGGTTGGCTTGTGTCTGTTGACTTGGGCTTGCAGTGCTGGGGCTTGTGAGGCCATTTCATTGCAGTGAAGACTTCTAGGACTGAGGCTTGAGACTGAGATTTAGGACTTGGTAAGGTGGGAAGGCCCCAGAATTTGGGCTTCAGCCCATGCCAGGAAGTATAGACTGCAATTAAACAGCTCCACAGCCTAAGTCCCATAAACCCAAGTAGGCTGGCATGAACCGACCTATGGTTTTTATTTGCAGTGTAGTCAGACCTTGCGTGATCAGATTTGCATCCGTGGAGACCCCTCATGGCCCAGCCAGCCATTGCTCTCCTCTGGGAGGTCGCTGTCTCTAGCAAGGGCTGATGTTATGGTGCTTTAGCCGTATGGTCAAGATGTATGTCAGTTCTACCCATTCAAGCATATTAAGGTCCCAAACAAATCAAGGTAAGCTGCCCACTCTCACAAATCAAAATGGAATCATCTGATGAATGTCTGTGGGACCCCACCAGACTGCCCAGGGCTTGTCTTCAAATAAAGTACTTTGGATGGTCTCCCCATGTCAAGTCATACCTTTTAGTAACAGGCTCATCCAACCGACAAGTCTAACTAGTGTCTGGATTTGCAACCAAGTTTCTTTCACACTGAGAGAATCAGAACTTTGGGTGGCCATAAATGGGGTTCATTTTCTTTAACTGCCCTCTCCACACTTGACACCTGCCACAAGCCATCTCATTGCCAGTGTAGCTCTTTCCTTCCCCATCACGCTCCCTAATTCTCCAGGGGTTGAATTTTTGAAACTGCCTAAAGGAATATTAGTATATTGTGACTCTGAAGGAGAGAACTCTTCATGAATATCTTTAAAAATAGTGAAAATAAAATTGAGGGATATGGGAATTCTGAAGAAAGTCCTGTTCACCTCCAAAAATGTATGGAAGAAAGAAGAGGGCTGAAAGCAATTATGTTCTTCTTCGAGTGTGTGATGGAGACCCCAGACAGGCCTCCTGGATCCCCTCTGTCCACAGCCAGTCAGGTCTCTGCCACGGTGGAGTCTCCTCCCGTCCAGCACCTCGGGTCTCCACGCTCCGTGCAGCCAGCCCCCAACTCCAGGCTCAGAGGGTCAGATCCTTGCTCTGTCCAGTCTCCCTGGGAGGGGATTTCCTCCCCCAGGAGGGTCCCAATCGTCCCAATCAGCAGCGACTCTCAGCCAGTGTGGCAATCAGAGGGTTTATTAGCAAACCAGTTCATACAGCAGCAAGGACAGTTGGTATCAGCATCCTCAGAACAACCAGAAGTGAAACCCCCAGGGGATTAGGGCTACACCCCAGGGCAGGGTCCTGTCTCTTGGACCCCCATTTTCCCTCTTCCCCCTCCGGTCTTTTGTTCCCCTCCTAGCTCTGCCCACCTCTCCGCCCCCTGGTCCAACCAGTTGAATCCAGTGTGACCAGCGGGGGGGTCCCAGGTACAGGCTCCCTAAACACTACCCCCCTGCCCCCTAGTGGCTCTACCTCATATCACCCACCTGTGTCCCATCACCCAAATAGAAAAGATAGAGGATCAACACCCGTGTCTTCCCTGACTAATCTAGCAGAGGGTTTCCACTTCTCCACAGAGTGCTGCTCCTGTCCATTCTATTGTAGGTGTCTGCACGCCCCGTGCACAGCACGCTGGAAACTTTTCCCCTAGAGTACCCGTAGGGTTGGCTGTAGCGCCCCCTGGAGTGGCGCTGTCGTTGCTCCCTATATAGCCACCAGCCGACCCCATCCCTCCTCAGTTCCTTCTTACCGCCCTGTCAGTCGCTGGAACATTCCTTGGCCTCGAGCTGCTTTGCACGTGGCCAGTGACATTCGGAGTACCCGAACTTTCCTGTTCTTGTTTGTTCTTAGTTAGTTAGTTAGAGTGTAGGATAGTAAGAGCCCGCCCGGGGCCGGGCTATGCCGGGCTTTAAAACTCGCGGGCAGTGTAGGAAGCCCATGCCCATGGACGACCCACACAGCAACTGTTTACTCTGCCTGGGCGAAGCTCACCTCGTTGACAAGTGCAAGATCTGCAGGGGCTTCAAGCCGAGAACGCAAAAAGAAAGGGTTCAGTGGCTAAAACTCCACATGATGGAGGAGGCCCTTCATCCGGCGCCTGGCGACTCGGGATCCAGCACGGCACCGTCGGTGCGGAGTGCGCCGGCGTCTTCGGCGCTGTCGGTGGCACCGAAGTCTAGTTGCCCGAAGACGCACTGGGAGCCCCGGCGCCGGTCGTCATCGCCGGTACCGCCCAAGAAGAAGCGGGTAGATAGGGGGCGTTTGCCATGCCGAGCGACAGTGGGAAAGGACTCTGTACGGAGCCGGGTAAGCCGACCCATTTCCCTGTCTCCGGCTTCCGGGCACGACCGGCCTGAGAGACTGCTCAGCCCCGTGTTGACCTCCTCACCTACCAGGGACATCCTGGAAGAGGAGTTGATCCTGCCGGCCACGCCTGAGGTGTTTGCGGTGGCTCAGGCTCTGTCGAGCCACTCGGCACCACCGGCACCGACTGCGGGTCTGGTGCCGGGGCTGGTACCATCTCGTGGGAAGCCGACTCCGCTTGCAGCTGGCTGGGGATGAAGCCAGTTACCATCTTTGGACCAACGGCACCGTTTGCCGGTACCGCCTCCAGTAGTGGCTGCAGCTGGGGCTCCCCGTTTCTGCTCCCCGGTTTCCACCTGGCACCGTGCGTCCCCACTCCGCCGGCACCGCGATCGCTGAGAGGAAGGCCGGCACCATTCCCCGGTGCAGTCCTCGTCGGCACCGCCATGGTCTCCACGATCCAGCCCATCGTTGAGCTCGGTGGAAGAGTTGGCACCGCGTGGCTCGCATAAGGATATGAGTACTCAGCCACAGCAGGCCCCTGCGGTACCGCCGTTCCACCCCCAGTGGTCGGGTTGGCAGCCTGGGATGCAGTGGCCTTTTTGGACTCCTTGGGCCGTGCAGCAAGGACCAGCCTTTGGCTCAGGGACCCCCATGCTGAGTTCCGGCGTCAGGCCTCCTCCATCTGCGGCGCTCGGCGCTTCCCCCGGTACCAGGGAGACATCAGAGGTGGAATCCTTAAGGGACGACCAGGACCGGGCCAGCCTGGCCAGTGGAGGCCACAGCATGAGGTCCAGGGTGCCGTCAGGGGGTCCAGATCTTGAGGGGTCGTCCTCCTCGCCTCCGGATGAGGCTGTGGCTGGGGCCAAGCCGTTGGCTATTCTGGACGATGCTAGGGCTCATCAGGAGCTTCTCCGTCGAGTAGTCTCCGGGTTAAACATTCAAGTCGAGGAGATTGCAGAGGACGCTGATCCCATGGTAGATATCCTGCTCCCAGAGGGCCCGGGCCGGGTGGCTCTGCCCTTTATTAAAATGGTGCAGAACATGACTAAGGCGCTGTGGCACACCCCAGCCTCGATTTCCCCCTACGGCCAAATGAGCTGAAAGAAAGTACTTTGTGCCCTCTAAGGGCTATGAACATTTTTATTCCCACCCCACCCCCAGCTCGTTGGTGGTAGCCGCGGCAAATCAGCGGGAGAGGCAAGGTCGTCCTGGTTCGACCCCCAAATCTAAGGACGCTAAGAAACTGGACCTCTTTGGCCATAAGGTCTATTCCACAGGGGGGGTTGCAGCTAAGGATAGCCAATCAACAGGCTATTCTTAGCCGTTATATGTTTAATGCCTGGTCTGCCCTGGAGCATTTTAGTGACTCAATGGAGCAGGACTCCAGAGCAGCCCTGTCGGCATCCATCAAGGAGGGCAAGGTTGTGTCCAAGGCCCTGTTACAATCGGCATTAGACACAGCTGACGCGGCGGCTCGCTCCATGGCTTCTGGGGTTACTATGCGGCGCAGCTCATGGTTGCAGGTGTTGGGGCTGCCCCAGGAGGTACAGGCCACGATACAGGACTTGCCATTCAAAGGTCCAGAGCTGTTGTCGCATCAGACGGACGCCCGTCTTTAGACTTTGAAGGACTCTAGGGCGTTAATTAAATCCTTGGGACTCCATACACCGGCGAGCCAAAGGAAGCAATTCAAACCACCTGCTCCTCTCGCGAGGCCTTACCTCTGCCGCCAGGACGATGACAGGCGTAGGGGCAGGGGATCCCGTAGGCCCTCAGGGTGTCAGCCCAGCGGCCAAGGGGCCTCACGTCAATTGACTGGCCAGAAAAAGACCTTTTGATGGTCGGCGTGAGGGCGACTTAGCAAGCGCCGGGGATCCAGAGACTCCCTTGTTCCTCAACAGACTGTGCTGTTATGCGCCAGAGTGGTGCAAGATTACAAAAGACCGCTGGGTTCTCAGAACAGTTCAGGAGGGCTATTCCCTCCAATTTTCTTCGTTACCCCCGCCGGCGCCCCCTACGCTGTGTGGTTCCCTGCGGGATCAGGCCCACCAGCAAGTACTATGGGAGGAGGTGCAGCGCTGCTGCAGAAAGGGGCGGTGGAAGAGGTGCCACTAAACTGCAGGGGCAGGGGGTTTTACTCCCGTTATTTCCTTATTCCCAAGGCGAAAGGGGGCCTGTGGCCAATTTTCAATTTGAGGCGCCTCAACCAGTTCCTTTGCAGAATTCGGTTCCAAATGGTGTCCCTCGCCTCAGTTGTTCCGTCTCTGGATCCGGGCGATTGGTATGCCGCCCTCGACTTACAAGATGCGTACTTCCACGTTGCGATCAACCCACAGCACAGGAAGTTTTTACGCTTCATCGTCGGGCGGAAGCACCTGCAATTCATGGTGCTCCCATTCGGCCTATCCGCTGCTCCGCGGGTATTTACAAAGTGCCTTGTGGTGGTAGCGGCGTATCTCAGGAAGAAGCGGGTCACCCTCTTCCCTTATTTGGATGACTGGCTGGTCGTGGGCAAGTCGTGCCAGGAGGTGCTATCTCACCTGACATTGATGCAGTCCGTGTTCGATCGGCTGGGGCTGCTGATAAACGTTCAAAAGTTGGTGCTTGTCCCCCACAGCGGATAGAATTTATAGGGGCGGTCCTCAACTCGACATCTGCAAGGGCGAGCCTTCCTACCACCTGCTTTCAAACCATCAAGCAGACGGTGGACTCCTTAACGAAATTCCCCCTTGTATCGGTGCAGGAATGCCTTTGCCTGCTGGGCCTCATGGCAGCTTGCACCTTTGTGGTTCCCCTCGCCCACCTACGGATGTGACCGCTCCAGCTGTGGTTGGTGGGAGTGTTCCACCCGGTGAGAGACAGTTTGGACACTATGGTCACCGTGCCCGCACCAGTGCTGGACACCCTTCATTGGTGGGGCTGCGAGACCAACCTGTGCTCAGGGGTTCCGTTCCGGCTTTTTCAACCGTTGCTTCACTTGACGACAGATGCCTCGGACATAGGCTGGGGTGCGCATCTCAGTGGCCTCAAGACACAGGGCCTATGGAGGGATGCGGACTCCCGGTTACACATCAGTATAAAGGAGCTCAGGGCACTACGTCTGGCATGCGAGGTGTTCCAAGAGCATCTTTAGGGCTGAACAGTGTCAGTTCGCACCGACAACACCACCGCAATGTTTTATATAAACAAACAAGGCGGCACGCATTCACGTCGTCTTTGCCAGGAAGCCATGAGCCTCTGGGAGTTCTGCATTCGCCACAGGATCCACCCAGTGGCATCGTATATACCGGGCCTCCAGAACTCCCTGGCAGATGAGCTCAGCCGGAGGTTTATGACCCACAAGTGGTCCCTCCACCCGGAAGTGACAGAGTCGCGCTTCTGGAGGTGGGGTTATCCCCGCCTGGACCTGTTTGCCTCTGAGCTCAATACAAAATGCCAGGACTTCTGTTCCTTCCGCGGGCGCAGTGCCGGGTCGAGGGCGGATGCCTTCAAGATCCACTGGGGTCAGGCAGGCCTACTGTATGCGTTCCCCCCAACACCACTAGTGCCCAGAGTGTTGTGGAAGATAAAGGAAGAGAAGGCAAGGGTCATTCTGGTCGCCCCGGCGTGGCCAAGACAGCATTGGTTTTCAGCTCTAATGTGGTGGTCCAGGTGCAGCCCGGTTCAGTTGCCCCTCAGGTCAGACCTGTTGACCCAGGACAGTGGACAACTCCTCCACCCCAACCTGGAGGCCTTGCACCTCCACGTGTGGTGCCTTCATGGTTGATGGACAGCGAGCAGTTGTGCTCCTCACTGGTGAGGGAGGTTCTGTGTGGCAGCAGAAAGCCCTCCACAAGGACTACGTATACCGCTAAGTGGCGCAGATTTGCACAGTGGGCCGGGGTCAATGGGGAGGACCCAACATTGGTCTTGATTCACCTCATACTGGGCTATTTATGGCATCTGAAGTCGAGTGGGCTGTCATTGTCATCCCTGAAGGTCCATTTAGCGGCAGTCGCGGCCTTCTGCAACAACTCCAAGCATAGCTCACTTTTCTCCGTCCCCATGGTGAAAAGATTCCTGACAGGCCTCTCTAAGTTGTACCTGGTGGTGAAACCGCCTACGATCCAGTGGGACTTAAACGTGGTCCTGTCGTGACTCACCAGACCCCCCTTCGAGCCACTGGCGACGTGTTCACTGCTATACCTGTCATGGAAGGTCGCATTCCTGGTGGCTATCACGTCAGCCCGGAGGGTGTCGGAGCTGCGTGCCTTGGTGGCAGAGCCGCAATACACTCTGTTCTTTAAGGACAAGGTGCAACTGCGCCCACATCCATCTTTCAGGCCCAAGGTGGTGTCACACTTCCATGTGAACCAGGACATTTGCCTGCCTGTCTTCTGTCCAAAACCCCATGCCTCAGAGGAGGAGAGGAGCCTCCACTCCCTGGACATGCTCAGGGCACTGGCCTTTTATATAGAAAGAACAAAACCGTTTCGCAAGACCCCCCCAGCTTTTTGTGGCAGTGGCGAACTACAAGACAGGCCAGCCAGTGTCTACACAGAGGATCGCTTCCTGGATTAAGGCTTGCATTAAGGAGTGCTACAAGCTGGGAGGTAGACACCTGCCAAGGGCGACGGCCCATTCGACAAGGGCCCAAGCGGCTTCTACAATATTTCTAGCGGGAGTCCCGATTGTGGACATATGCAAGGCGGCAACGTGGTCCTCCCTGCCCACCTTTGCGCAGCATTATGCCATCACCCAGCAAGTGCAGCAGGATGCGGCAGTGGGAAGGGCGGTGCTGCAAGCTGTCTGTCTGTGATGTCTCCCACCTCCAAGGTAAGGCTAGGTACTTACCTACAACAGAATGGACAGGAGCAGCACTCGAAGAAGAAGAAGAGGTTACTTACCTGTAACCAGTGTTCTTCGAGAGGTGTGCTCCTGGCCATTCCAATCCCTCCCACCTCCCCTCAGACAGTGGGGTAAAAGGAACTGAGGAGGGATGGGGTCGGTTGGTGGCTATATAGGGAGCGGCGACGGCGCCACTCCAGGGGGCGCTACAGCCGACCCTACGGGTACTCTAGGGGAAAAGTTTCCGGCGTGCCGTGCATGGGGCGTGCATACACCTACCACAGCATGGCCAGGAGCACACCTCTCGAAGAACACCGGTTACAGGTAAGTAACCTCTTCTTACCAGGAGGACTGTGATCTGGAATTTCACCTGCTGAAGCATTCTGTATGAAGTGTCCGGTCAGAATCTTTTACATGTATACTGTAGGTGGTAGAACATAATATAATTCTTAGTGTCTTTCCTCTTCAAAACTATGTTTCTAATATTAAAGAGATAAGAAAACTAGTTTTTCAAATTTCACAGGTTATACGTCATGTGAAGTTGTATTAATCATCGCAGCCTGTAGCTGATAAAAGTAATTATGTGTTTGTCACTCAAAGGGAAATAGCTACATCAGGATTGTTCAGGATACAACATGAATACCCCAGTGGAGCTTGGAGTGTCACCTAAAATTTTGAATATTTGATTTTGAGGCTTAGCACATGTTATTCTTCAGGGTCTTAATGGAGATCTGGCAGACTTATGGGACATTGTTTTGCACAAACTTTATTCTTGTGTTCTACAGTGCTGGAGCATAATACCAGCAGCTGGTAATTAGAGGCCACCATTTCTAGTAATAATGACATTATTATACTAAGGAGAGTCTTTCCCTCACTCTCTTTAATTGTGGCAACAAGTTTTCTCATTATAGGCATTTCCATGACTGCAGTTGTCTCTTAGGAACTGTCTGTCTGAATATTAGGGATACACGGTGGGTGAATAATATTTTTTCATTAAAAGTTCAGGTGATTTGGCCAAGACCTCATACAGGAGGTTTATGGTAGACAAGCTGCCAAACCTTCCAAATCACAGATCAGCATTTTAACCAAAAGACATGTTTTCCTCCCCACTATTTCCCTGCTACCACTACATTCCAACTACTTGCTTCACAGGGACCTTGTAGAAATTGCCTCCCAAAGTGATTCTGTGACTGTGGAAGTCTAAGTAAACTATGTAGGAACTAATTCTGTCAGGATTGATATTCATTAACCTCCAGAAGAGAACTGGTCAGTTGCACAAGCCCCCAAACAACCCTGAATTGAAAGGAACCCTGACAGTGTCCTTTTGTCATGCTTCAGGTTAAACCCTACTGTCCAATCAGCCAACTGGTGAAAAGCCTCTGGTGACAGACTCCAGGAATTTTCAGTCTTAGTGGGATTATTTATGTTCTTGTTATGCACAAGAAAAAGAGGACTATAGCTCCTTTCCATACACCTCTGTCACCCTTTGTGGATGTTTTCTCTCTGACTCTGAAGGAGAAAGCTGACATACATTTTTATTTATTATTGTTTAATATTGTGCGTTAGTTATGCACGTTATTATAGTGCCTAGAAGCCCTGGTCATGCAACATTGTGTTACAGCTTACCCTTTTGCCATAGCCATTGGAATATGTGCTTTCTTACACAGGTGCATTACATTTTAGTATTTATGATAAGCTCTGGAGTACTGAATTTTATGTATTTACATTAATAGAAGGCTTCAGTCCAGAGATTTTCTCATAACTGAAATATCATCTCACAAATATTAATGAGCTCAGCTTCACAGCATAATTGTGAGCTACGACAAGATAGCTAAACTTTGACAAAGTTTAAATAATTTGCCCAAAGTCACCTACCCCATCAAGACTGTGAACCATACAGCAATTTTTATTCTGTCCTAAGCAATCAAAAGCAATTCCTAAACACTAAAAATCTTCTGCTGACAGCATGTTGAATGACACATATATTGAATGTGACAAAATCTTGGAACTCAGCTTTCTAGTCTAGTCATCATTCTAAGTTTATCGTAGTTACCAAATCCTGCAAGACCTGAAGTTCTGCTTCTGTGTCTGAACAATGACATTTGCAAGTCTTTCTGGCAGCACTAGCTTTTTTAGAGAAGACGGAGAACGTGTGAGTTTAAGAAGTCAGTGTAGAGTATCTAGCAGAGGGCTGGCCAAACTCATAGAACTCAAAAGCCACACAAAAGTCAATTATTAAACCTTCAAGAGCCGCACTGAGGCATATAACCACATATTTTTACCTATTCCAAAATTACTAAACTTAAAATTTATTGCGCACTTTAATTTTATCTTAAAAGCAAGGCAAATATTGATCCTACTAATATCAGATTCTAATTACTTAAGTTTGCCATAAAAACTAGGCCTGTACAGTAAAAACTTAGCTGTCACTGGATGTAGAACATTGCAGGCTAACGGCAAGTTTTTAAAAATCTGGACAGTAACTTGTCAATGCAGTACATAAAAGCTCTCACAGGTGCTGATCTGTAAGTATTGCACAATGTTTTGATTTAACAAATTTCGTTTTGGAATACAATACTTCACAGCAGGAAGTTGTGCTAAAAATTGCAAGTAATCTACATTCAGTTTTAAACTTTTTCTCCTTTTTTTTTTTTTGTTTCTTAGTATTCCACGTCAAGTTTAGGACCTGTAAAACACAATTTTAACAAAGCAGTAGCTGCATTAGGGCCTATGAGAAAATCTAAACATGCCATGGCTTCCCCGACTATGCCGCTTTTCCCCCCGCACCTCGGTGCTACCTCTTACCGTGCCCCTGCTTCTCTGCTGTCCCCGACCATTGCTCACTTCTCCCGCTGTCTCTGACCATGCTGCCCTTCCCTGCAATGTTCCCTCTAAGCTGATGATGCAGCTTAGCAACTTTTGGATGCAGCTGAGCAAGTTCTCTCCTGGTTCCCTGACCTGGTGCCGGGCCCCTGCTCCCCAGGTGCATCCATAACTTGGTCAGCTGCATCATCGCCTTAGAAGAAACATTGCTCTTGTCTCCCATGACAACTCAACTGTCCTGGGAAACACTTTCCTACTCCATATATGGCCCAACACTTGTCTTGCAAAACAGGCTGGCTTTTGTGGAATAGGATTCTGCATAAAATAATTCTGAAGGGGGAGGGTGCTATGGAAAACAGTTCATCCCTAGTTCCAATGCCTCAGGGTCTTTGAAAAGCCTCAACTGTCCAGAGCTCCAAAGAGGTAGCCGTGTTAGTCTAGTTCAGCAAAACAAACAAGGATTTCTGTGTCACTTTTAAAGACAAAGACTAACCCATTTATTTATCGTATGAGCTTTCATGGGACAAATGTGATTGATAAATGGGTTAGTCTTTAAAAGTTCCACAAAACTCCTTGTTTAACTGTCTAGAGCTTGATCTACAGGTTTCTGTAGAGTTGGCAAGAAGGAGTAGGATTCTTCATTGGGTTATTCCTTCTCCCTCTGCTATAAGGGAAGACTTTTTAACCCATTTTCCTGACTACTATACTTGTAAAGGGAGTGCATGAGGTGCCCCTACGTTTGTAAAGTGCAGCGGACAGGACTGAGGCTGCTTTGGCATGTGGTATAAGGTAAATACAAAACAAACAAATAAACAAACCTACCCAAACCAACCTGAGCAAAATAAAATAAATAAAAAAAATACAAAGCACACCGAAATAAATAAAGCAATGCAAAACACTGAAATCTATGAAACAGAAAATAACTAACAATAATGGTAGTCTTTAAGTCCTTTACCGCTTGTCTCCTCCCTGATCCCTTCAGTCCCTTCCCTCATTGCCTCCATTCCCTGAAGTGCCTTTCTCTTCTGAGACCCCCCCCCCCCGACACCCATCGCTTCCTGGAGCTGCTGGCTTCTCCTTTCCCACCCTTCTCTGAGCCAGGGCTGCTGCTTCCTCCCCCACCCCACCTCTGAGCTGTCGGCTCCCTGCTCCCTGCCCCTCCTCTGAGCTCTCCGCTGCCGGCTCACTCCTCCTTCCCGCCCTCTTCTGAGCTGGTGGCTGTGGAGCTACCTGACAGGCTGGAGATTTTAACTCCCCCAGCCTGAAGCAGCTCCCTGCTCGCGAGCTGCACTTTTTCTTTGAAGAGCTGCATGCAGCTTTCAAGCTGCAGTTTGGCCACACCCGATCTAGTATATGCAAATACTTACAGACATCCCTCTTGCATGAGAATATGATCTTCTTTACAGTGGAATTGGCTAAAATGTGAGGCCAGACTAAAAATGTGATACCAGGTACAAAGAAAGACTTAAAGTGTAGGTTGCAATGGATACTACTCACAAGTTATTTTAATAATGCACAACCCACTTATATTGCCTTTTCTTTGCATGATGACACGTTCCGAAGAGGTAGCTGTGTTAGTCTAGTTCAGAAAAAGAACAGTGAGTCTTCTGGCACTTTTGAAGACCAACAAATTTATTTTTCACATAAGCTTTGTGGGCAAAATCCAACTTTGTTAGATATTAGAGTGGAGAAAACTTACACTGGAAAAAAAAAACTTGCATGGTGCTGAATATACTTAACTCGTTCCGTGAGAGTTAAGGGTGCACATGATCTCACAGAACTGGTCTATATGGCTGTGTCCAATGTTCCCTCTAAGAGATGGTGGCAGCTGAGCAACTCATGTTGCTCGCTGCACTGCCGCCCCCGCGGGCTTGCTGCGCTGCCCCTCCCCGTGGGGCCGCTCCTGCCCCCCCCGCTCCTGAAGGCTCTCCCGTTCCCGCGGGCCTGTTCCTGGCTGCCCCCCCCACCCCTGCTCCCAGCAGCCCCCCCATCCCCACGGGCCTGCTCCTGGCTGCCCCCCCGCTCCCATGGGCCCACTCCCGGCTGCCCAGCAGCCCCCCTGCTCCCAGCCACCCTCCCACCCCCGCGGCCCGGTCCCGGCTGCCCCTCCCACCCCCTGGTCCTAGCTGCCCCCTACTCCCAGCAGCCCCCCCTGCTCCCAGTGGCCCCCCCGCCCCCGCAGGCTTGCTCCCGGCTGCCCCCGCAGGCCCACTCCCAGCTGCCCAGCAGCCTCCCTGCCCCCACTCCCGGTGGCCCCCAGAAACTTACCTTGTGGCTGGAGCCAGACGGCCCAGCCACAGCTCCTGGGGCCAGAGAAGCTCTACGGAGCATGCCCAGATTTTCTGGGCATGCTCCGTTAGAGCTTTTCTGGGCGGGAGTTTTGAAAACTCCCAGCCCCAGAGGAGCTCTATGAAGGGATTCTGGCTGCCGGCGATGCGCTGCCGGCAGCCTTCGCTGTGCTGGTGGCTGCGGCAGGCTGCGCTGCAGCGCACCAGCGCAGCTTAGGGGGAACATTGGCTGTGTCTACACTGGGCAGTTAGTCAGGACTAAGCAAGCTTAATTTGAATTAACTTGGAGCAGGTCTGCACTAGGCTTTGCCAAGTTTGAACTAAGCAAAGCTTAGTTTGAACTCGTTAGTTCAAACAGTAAGTTCAAGCTAAGTGCTTAGTTCGAACTAGCATTATGTAGTCTTGCTGGTTCGAACTTAAAAAGTTTGAACCAAGCGTTTAGTTTGAACTAGCTGCACTGACTAGTTTGAACTAACTTTTTGGTTCTAAGTAAGTCACCTGGCTAGTTTGAACTAAAAAGTTGCAGGTAGTCCCAGCTAGCCTGAGGCTAGTTTGGACTAAACTCTGACTTATTTAGTTTGGACTTGCAAGTCTGAACTAAATAAGTAGATGTAGACATAGCCTATATGAACAGTATAATAAAGAACACAAATGACTTATAAGACCACATTTTTAATATGTGTAGGCAGAGCATTGTGCACCTGTTTATGCACGTCTGCCAACTATACAGAACATAGGCATGTAATTACAATGTGTATGTAAAAGCCGATGCATGCACACAAACACAGTTGGTGGTGGTTTGGTTTTTTTTTTTTTCCCCCCCCGCACAGATCTCTGGGTCTGCCTTTTAAAATCTTACTCCGTAATTTCTTGACTCACAAAATACGACGTAAGTAATAAATTACTAATTCTATGTACCTTACACTGCAGATATCTTGTTAATATGAGAATAAATTCCTCTGTGTATATACCAGTGTCTTCTGTTTTCCTTCTGCAAGTACTTTCTTTGATTGATGTACTTGGAAGCAATCCTTATTCTCATTCATTTTAATTGAGAGTAATGAATTTAAAGCTTTTACACTCGCAGATTGGCTCAGTTCCATTTCCAACTTTCTTACTTTTATTAAAAGCCTAGTCTGCCTTAGAGCTGGCTTAGAAGAGATCTGGGATTTTGTGCAGCATTCCTAAAGAGGGCAATTTATGAATATTCCATTAGGAGTTTCTAGGTGATCTGGTATTTCCAAACACCCAAGGTTTCATGGATAGATTCTGAGTGGAATAACTTCTTCCTCATGACGCAGAGTCAGAAATACAGAACAATCTCCATGGTTGAGTTTCATGTTACCTTACATTTAGTCATTGCCATATTGCTATCTTTTGGCCAGGTCATGGAAATCTTCTGGTAATTTTGAGATCTGTGGCAGAAAATAATCCTGCCTTTTTGATTGCTAGGCTCTTATAAGCAGTCAGGTGATGCCTTTTTACACGAATGGTGAAATACTGCTGGATCATCACAACACAGATACTGGAACACAGGAAATGACTGAGGTCCCTTAAATTTATTTTATTTCCACATTTCAGTGCATATGCCATAATCTCTTGCTTGCAGTTGACTTGTACTGTATGGATGAGCCTTATATATATATATATATATTTTTTTTTTTCCCGTTCATTTTTCTCTCTTCACTTTTAAAGAAGGCATTCTAAAAATAGATGCTAAGCCAATCAGTTTTGCATTTAACCCCTGTTCATACACATACAGCATGCTAAGCATCAGTTCTAACAGGTTGGTGTTTTATTCTGCATGCATTTTAAATAAGTCCCAAGTATTCGTCTGTGTGTCTGTATAATGTATTGTGAAACACACATTATATGATAGAGAGGATACTAACCACCAGGGGGATATTTTTCAATATTTTTATTAAAACATCTTTTTCTTTTTGAACAAGCTAGCAGAATGGCCCAGAAAGACTTAAAATAAGCACTTTCAAAAGTATTTAATTTTAGAGGTAAAATAGTACAATTGCATCACGTTGCTACTGTCTCTATAAACCAGACATTACGTGATTTAGCATGAGTGGAGAACTTGGGAGATTTCTTTATTATTTCTATGAATATCATACATGCCTCAGTTTACCTGCTCAGTTTTGTGCTGCTATCTATCTGGACTCAGAAGGTTAATTCAGACATAGGCTGTGGCTAGGCTATATGCAGGAAATCTAGCCAGTGACTTTAGGTAAGCCCAGTCACTATTTCATAAGTAATACATATGTGAATTCCTTTGAAGTATCTCCTCAGATTGACATCTGACTGACCACATCAGGGAAGGAGGAAGAGCCTAAGAGGAGGAATAACTTGGTTCTTCCCAAACTATGAGCAAACAAAGGGACTTGGAGCTGGGAAGTTTTGGGAGAAGTCAGGAACAAAGCCCTTTGAAAGGGATAAAAAGCAAGCCTTTGGCACACAGCAGGGAGATCTCTGGAAGAGGCTAAGAACTCAGATTTCATTTCAAACAGTGTCATGGAGACTGTGACCCTGTTACCACAGTGCCATGTTCAGTTCTCCATTACAATAAAGTCACTTTCTAAGGTGGGGTGTGTTCACACAGGCTTCTTATTTCGAAACAACAGAGGTTGTTTCGAAATAAGAAACAGCATGTCCACATGACATACTCCCATTTCGAAACAAGGGGTTCCCTTGTTTCAAAATGGGAGCTGTGTTTCGAAATGGCTTAAACCTCCTTCTGTTTCGAAACAAGGTTGTTTCGAAAACAGTGGTTTCGAAACAACCCCGTGGGGATATGTTGTTTCGAAACAAACTGTTCCGAAACAACATTTGACCTTCCTCCCAGGGTGCTTAGCTTCACCCCGCTTCACCCTGTGGAGGTCTGCAGCCCTCTGGAGACCCCTACGGGGTGAGCCGCC
>ML682006.1:11417041-11427308 GCA_007922195.1 Podocnemis expansa
GAGCCTCACCCCGCCGGGGTCTGCAGGGGACTGCAGACCCCCGCGGGTGAAGCGCCCAGCTCCACTTCACCGTGCCAGGGTCTGCAGTCCCCTGCAGACTCCTGCGGGGTGAGCCTGCCTGCCGGCTGTGGCTCATCCCGCGGGGGTCTGCAGTCCCCCTCTGCCAGCCAGGGGACACCCCTCAGCACCTTGGCCAGGGTGCTGAGGGGGTGGCCCACCCTCCCAGGGTGCTAAGCACCCTGGGAGGAATGTCAAATGTCGTTTCGGAACAGTTTGTTCCGACACAACATGTCCCCACGGGGTTGTTTCGAAACCACTGGTTTATTAGCCATGGAATATTAGTAACTAAGTATTTTGTCAGCAGAGGTGTGAAATACAACTGAATGCATGCAAGAAGCATGCCTGTTGAATAAGATGGGACTATCTTTATTTAACCACTTTTTTTTTTTTTTTTGGACTACTGTGGTATGTGAATGTTGGTGCTGAGATCCAGCGGTTAAGATAAGGCTGAATTGTTTATTTGATCACTGAAACAATGTTCTCAAGGCATTTATCTTTATTCGACAATAATAACATGGACCATTCTTTCTGAGTCTTCATTAAATACTCCTACTGTTATTAGCACTGAATTCACAGGCAGTTTTATCAGATGTGGGGGACATTCAAAGAAAAAGGTTATTATTCCTCCCTCTTGTACATTGCTTTTTTATGTATTGCAATCTTTTTAAATTCCTGGGTTGTACAATATTTCTGAAACAGATCTGAATTTGCTTCCATCAGGTGGCATGTTCTGTGCACTGATGTTTTTCATAGTTAACTTCACAGTGAACCATGGGGTTGATTGTCATCTCGGCCTCTGTGGGAGAAGAGAATAATATTTGCTCTCTGAGGCACAATGCCACCCACGGTTGTGCCTGGGTTTGTGCAGTTTAAGCACCACCCCAACCTTCTGGCTGTGCTTAAAGGTACAATCTATCCCATGACTAGGAAGAAACATAGCTGAGTAAAGTGCAATCAAGCTGCCTTTCAAAGGAGAACTTTCTGCAGTTACCAAAAGTAAAGCTTTATTTTTTTTCTTCACCAGATCAGAGTTTTCTTTTGACTCTTGAAGGTCATGTTAGATTTTCAGAGGAAACTGTCTAATACAGTATTTAACCTCTGTAAACTGGAGTTGATCAACTCTCCAGTTATTCTTTGTTTTTCTATCTTTTTTTTTTAAATCATCATATCTTATTGCCTTCTGTATGCAATGACCGTTCTGCTGGTTCAGTTTTTGGAAATGCCCATGTGCAGTGTGACAAGAAATGTACAAATACATTCTTCAAAGAGAATGCCAAAACAGGTGCATCTGATTTTCAGCAGTACTCAGTTAATGAATCTGACATTTTATCCTGAACACAAAAGACCCCCCCTCACACACCCCAGTAAAAGACTATATACAGTAGTGGTACTAGATAGAGCCTTAGACTTTCCTGACAAAATGAGAATATAGTCTGGGGAAGGGAAATTAAAGAAAAAGGACATGAAGCATTGTTTGGTAGGTAAAAATAAAAAAAAGAACCAAGTTACTGCAATCCTTTCAAAACACTAGAGCATTTTACACAGAGATACAGAAAGAAATAACAGGCTTATGCATACCAAAAGGTACATGGTAAAAGTATTTTAGTAACAGAGACACAATCTTCTTAAGTTTAAGAATCTTGCTTCTTTCCAAGTGCCCACTTAAAATGGTCCCAGGATCACTTATTAGAGGGGGGAAAAAAGCAGTTTCTCTGTCTTCAGTTTACTTTCTGCATTTGACTTGGTATGTGTATAGAGAAATACAATACAGGGGGGTGATAATTTATCTTCTTTTATTTGTGCTGGTCCTTCACATAGAAATAAGCCATTAATCAATGCAGAGGGACTTGGAGCAAATTTAATGGCATGGCGATTTCTTATTTCCTTGGAAAGAAGGTAGGATTTTGCTTGGAAAAAAAGATAAGATTTTGCAACTCTGAGTCACAATGAACCTGATTCAAAGTCTAATGAAGTTAGCAGGCATCTTTCCACTGACTTCAGGCTTTGGCTTTGGCTTGGATCCATTGATTATTAGTATATTGCTATTAATACACATTTCTTCTCATTGTGAGAAAGGTTTCAGTATTGGGCCGAAATGTATATTGTATAATGTGTACTATAAAATGAAAAGATTGATTCAAAAAGGCATGTTCCAAGTATGGCAAATTTGGCAATTACACTAATCTGTTATGGGAGGGTTGCAGATGACTAATTAGGAAAATTTGCCCAAATTGCAATTAGTTTCACTTCATTTTTGCTTTTAGGCATGAGTTCTAAATTCCATGGCTTTATTGGAAGAATTTGCTGTTGGATGATACTACTTTAGAGGACTTGTTAGAACAGGACAACTCACATTTACAATAATAACAAAATCTTTTCCATCACATTTTAACATAAAACTACAATACTCATGTATTGTGGCGGGGGGCAGTAACCTTTGCTGGCCCCTCCTCCTCAACTGTCAGCCAGTGCCAGTGGCTCCCTTCACAGAAATGAAAGCAGCAGCTGCCTGAAAATTTGGTGGCAGCCATGGTTGGGGGGGGGGTGCTTCCCTGGTATGCTGCTGAATGGGATTTATAGAAAAATATCACTAAAACAAGAGGCACTGAAATATCTTAACTATTCAGCTTTATCTTTTTCCCCTTGATTAAGTGAGCTTTCAGTTTTGCCTGCATTTCAATTTTGCTCTGAAAGGAGTCACTCACGGAAAGAAGCTGCCTGGAGTGGCTCCTCTTGTTAGCATGCCTGGGGACAGGGGTCCCCAGGGATGCCATGGAAAGAAGCTGCGTGGAGCAGTTCCTCTTGGGGGTCCCCAGGCATGCTGAAGGAAGCTACCCAGAGTGGCTCCTTGGAGGCTGCACACTATGGAGAGAAGTTGTTCCAGGCATCTTCTTTCCACACCACACCTGGTACATAGGCATGGTGAGGACCCCCCATGCCCCAGGTGCCCCTGAAAGAAGCTGCCTGGAGTCACTTTCAGCAGCAGGAGCCACAATTTCTGTGGCATTTCAGAGGGTGCTGCATGCCACTCCAAATGGGCTCTCGTGCCACCGTCGGCACACGTGCTGGGGATTGCCTACCCCTGTATTATGGGATTTTGCTTACGTTTTAAAAAAAAATCTTTGCTGTGTTTCACTTGACAGTTGTCATCCAGGAAAATAATTGAAAATGGAGAGGTTGAGCTTGAAATCTTACTTGAGGAGGGGTAGAAGAATCTGACCTTTAACAAGAAAAATGAGAGCAAAAACGGGGTAGATGCACAACACCAATGCACTAATGTTGTTCCTGGGACCTTAAGTTTTATATTTTCTGTGATTTTTTTAATTGTCAGTTTACCAACGTAGTGCCGAATTAACATAATATTTGACTTTCCTTTTTACTTTATTAAGAAGTGAGAAAGACTTTATTAAGAAGTGAGAGAGTGGGCCTGTGTTTAATAATGTTAGCACTTTTATTATCCTGGTTTGACTTTGAAGTTGAAACTTCACTGATGTGAATGAGGAGAGGTGAGGTCCTGTTTTGCCACTGCTGTTATTAAGTAGGGACAGTTTTGCTAAATAAAAAGGTGGCAGCATACTGGTTTGCATTGAGATTGATTTATTTTTGAACTATTCTCTATTATTATTATTCAACAATAACGTTCAGGTGAGGAAAGTAACAAGCAGAATGGGCAGAAGGTGAAATATTTTTATCTTTCTGATATACTGTATGTACTGTAGGCATAAAATTCGGGGTTTGGTTTTAGCTACACTATATCAGACCTCCTTAATCTGATTCAGTTCATAAACTACCTTTGTATGGAGAATTAGAAGGAAATAGGCATGCACTGAGATGAAAATACCCTCTTTAATAAGATGTAAAAGTCCTTATTTTCTAAATCAGTGACATATATATGCTGTTGTGAATCAGTAACATGATACTTGTAATTTGGTCCCTTTCAAGCGAACACTGGTCACTAAAACTAGGTATCTACGTTCCTATTTAGATCCCTTGTATAAAAATGACTTAGAAATCAGTGGGAGCTGGAGCTACTCAGCATTCAAAGGTAGCCCACATGGAGTGTATGGGGTTTCTTTTTCTCCGTTCTCCACTCTGTTAATGGATGTGTAATCCATAAATGCTCAGTCATGGTCTAGCTTTAAGTAGGGAATCATAGTACTGGTTAGGCCAACATTTATAACAGAATGTAATATCAGCACTGTCTACATAAGTTACCACTCCTGATAAAATAAAACCATCATTGTGTAAAAGATGAAAATACTCTGGCCTCAATTCAGCATTTCACTGCTGTTTTTCGCCCCAGGTAGGCTGATATTAAGTGGCCATAGCCTGGGTAGGCAAGCCTCCCATCTCTGTTCCATGGGTGTTTCTGAGTGGGCCAGAAATATAATGGGAAGGAGAGAGGGATGGTGTTACATTTGGCATGGTGCAGTGGGCTGTGCAGTTGTTTGGAAAAGCTGTTCCAACAAAGTTGCTTTAACCCTCATGGGGCTGAACTGGTTCTCTGAATAAGAAGGTGGGCTTCCTCAGTGCTCCAGCACAGAAATTAACTTGGTCCTTTGAGTATGGCGCATGCTAAATATATTTCTGTGCTGTCTTATTTTAAGCAGAACCTGATACCATGTCAGAATATAGTTAGAGGACTCAAAACCCCCACAGAAAGTGAGGGGGTACACTTTACTGGGGCCCAGAGGAGCTGGAGGACCTGGGCCAGACTGAAGGATTGTGGTATGTATGTGGGAGGGGGCCCATGTTATAAGACTGTACTATGCCCAACAAATTATGCTTGGGCCCTGAAAACACTGCCTTGTCTTGTTAAAAATCACCTGCAAAGGAAAAAAACTGTGTCCTGCCTTGTTTCTTTATAACATTATACTCTGAAAGGCTTGTTGTAAACCCATGCTCCATTTAACAGTAAAAATACTAGCAGCATCAAATATTGTGATCTTCCTTTTTTACTTGAAAACAAACTCCTTGGAGATCTAAAAATGGAGTGGGAGCTTTCCTCATCTCTTCATTGAAGGAATGTGTGTGCCTGGAAGCTAGTTTCCCCTAAATATTTGTTGTTTTGTTTTAATCATATTTAGATCGCTGGCTCCCAACCTTTTCCTTTATGTGGACCACTACATTGTTATCAAAAGCTTTTTGTAGACCATCATGTAAGCAAGCCATTTTAAACATTTTTAAGATAGGCTATGACTGACAAGAGTCAAACTTATATATCAAGGGATATTAAAAATGCAGCTATTACACAAGGATATTTGTGAAGCAAATTACATTGTGAAATAATGTAACATCAAATATGATTCATAAGAGGTACATGGAAATATGTTGTTATTATTACATTATCTGCCCCTCTCCCATGGACCACCTGCAGTACCCTCACAGACCATCAGTGGTCCATGGACCAAAGGTTGGGAACTATCGATTTAGGAAAAACAGCCTATTATTATTATTTATTTATTTATTTATTATTTATGTTATGGTAGCTCTTAGAGGCCCCAGTCACTGTTAGGGTCTTATTGTGCTAGGCACATGGTGAGAGAAAGGCCTTGCCTTGAAAAGTTTGCAATCTGAATAGATGAGGAGGACAGGGTGGGAGGTGAAAAAGATATAAAGAGCCTGGAGGTGAGTTATCCTGCACAGAGCTCCCCAGGGAAATGGGGGGTGGGGGTGAATAAAAAAGGAAGGGTGGACCAAACCTTCTGTATTAAAATGTGTAACTAGAACTTGAAAAGCATTTAGAAAAAAACAGTTTGAACAACTTTTCAGGCTTTGTCTTCAATCAGACACAGAAAAATACATAAACATCATTTTCCTTCCAGCTGCCTACTTGTTAGATCAGAATTAAATTTGGATTTTAAGATTTTCTTTCTGGTTGTCCCCCCACCCCCCAGGGAGTGACACTTGATCAGAAATCCATTCCTGGGGTTTCATTAAGAATGACTACACAGAAGCCAGTGTGGTCCATTTACTTTTATCTCTTGGCATCATGTTTTTGTTTATGTAGATTTCTAGTTCTTCCTACAAGCTGGTATTTTGGGTTTTGTTTAGATCCTATGTGTCATTTTATAAAATTGTAGGTGGGTCTTTACTTTCTTTCTGATTTTGAATAAGGACTTAGTTAAATACCTATTTAAGAATTGATGAGTAATTTAAAGGATTTAGGAGAACATTCTGTGCTATTATATGCAAATACATGCCATGCATGGCTCTCTGTGTCATTAACCTGGCAGTCATTTCATGCATGATTCCCCATCTTATTAAACTAGCAGTATGGAATATTTGATTTACTAAACTTGTATGAACTACTTAGTGTGGTAATATAAGAATACCACTTTTATATTTCTTTAGAATAACTATTTTAGAAGCAGATTCTGGAAAACAATAACATTATTTTGACAGCCATGCTCAGTTTTTACCGATCTATTTTAGGAAGCTTCAGAGAACGGATGGCATTGTACCTGTGTGGTTGGAATGAACCATATAATAATTGAAAATGAGCCCCCCTTAGAGTAATTAGGGCCCTTAAAAATTCCATAGCAATTTGAAGTCAAATCCTCTGTCACAGATATATACATCTGGTATTCAGTTTTGCTTGTGGAGCTTATAATAACCCACAGGTTTGTGTGATCCTGGATCAGGACTCTTCTGCAACATTTTAAAAACTCTGTTTATATCCAAACCCCGTGGCTTTCCAGGCTTTCGTTGCCATAGCAGCATTCACTGGCCGTGGGATTTACTGGGGAGAAAAAGGAAAGTGTATTTGTTAAGTTGGTTCAGTGCCAAATGGTGTAGGAATTATATACACAGGATGCTAGATTCTTTCTGTAGTGTCCATTTCAGCTGGCATCTAATGTCACCCAGATAATTGCAAACCACTTTGTCATCATTCAGCCAGCTGCATGGAACAAAACAAAGCGAAATTTAGCATCGAAAGGAAGAAATGGTAATTTAAAAGGCTTTTAAATGATGTTTTCTCTGTTCTCAATCAGCAATACTTAAAAGCCTTTAATTTCCAACTCCCCTCCCCCCCACATTAGTGACTTTGGGTGCTGCTGGCTTGAATGATAATATATCAGTGAAGAGTTGCCCAACAAAATGTCAGATGCAAGAAGCGAGGTCAGACAATGAAATCCAAAACCTGTGTAAAGAGAATAACTCAGCATCCTCAAACTGTATGATTTCAGTTAGAAGTATAAATTAACTATATGCCAAAAGTTTCCTGGTACTGTATGTGTGCTTTAGAGCAGGCATTTGAATTGCAGACACTTCATGCCGTACATATATATATATAGATAGATATATATATATATAGGTGACTGGATAGCGTAGTGGTTAAGAGCGCCGTAGTGGTTAATAGCAACGCCTTTTGATACGGGAGACCGGGGTTCAAATCCCGGTGGGTACCTGTCTACCTTCCCAGTAGGGGTCCTTGGGCAAAAGACCCCCTAACGCCTCACTTGCCTACCTCAAATATGAGAGTGACACGAACTAGGAGAGTCATGCCGGCTCGGACGTCGCCTGGATTAACAAGGTCCGCGCCAGATGTTGGGGAACCAGGACAATCTGATGATAAGTGGGCTACTGGAACAAACCATGCATGGATGAAACAAGAGAACGTGGAATTGATGGAATGCTACTACAACAGCAGACCTAATAAGAGGGGATATATGAAACGTATGAGGGAACTATGGATGGACAAAAGACCTACATCCACACTAACTGAGAAGCAGCTAGTTACCCAATGCTTCAACATAGTAAAGGGGCAGCTGCTCTCACAACTGGAGATAGACCAACTCCACATTACCTCCTGGACTCTAAAAGAAGACCCAGAAGAACAACTCGATGTGCAGCCAACACCTGAAGCTGGAACTTCACTGCCACCTCCTCCATTACAGAACACAGCAGCTGATATGAGGCATAAGATCATGGATAAACTAGCTACAGTCAACCCTCGAAACCAATTACCAAGGCTCGGTGGAGAAGTACCATCAGATAGTATGCTAGCAGATGCCAATAGAGCCCTAATGACAATTCCTACTACCACCATCACTGAAACCAGTGAACTGGTATATGCTACAGCCTCTGTAATCCTGGAGATGCTTGGCTACACAATCAAGAAGAACAGCAGTACATACCCCCCCTGGAAAATGAGGTTGGAGGATAAGATCAAGGCAACCCGGAGAGAAGTTAGCCGGCTGGTGGAACTACAGAAGGGTGTAGAGATTAAGGATAAGACTCGGCTACTGAGAAAATACAAGGGCCTGACTCCATCTGAAGCCCTAGAGACTGCTAAGCAAAGGCTCACAGCACTGGCCACCAGGCTAAGGAGATACACTAGGGAAGCAGAGGCCAAAAAGATAAATGCCCTGTTCTCCAAAGAACCTTCCAAGGTGTACTCCCAACTGCAGTGCAACAACACAATAACAGCAGAGCCACCAACAGCAGAAACTGAACAGTACTGGAAGAACATCTGGGAGAAAGAGAAGACTCATAACACCAGTGCAAAGTGGCTGCAGGACCTGAGAAGAGACCACAGCAATCTCCCAGAACAGGAACCAGTCACCATCACAATAGCCGACATCCAACAGCGGGTCGAGAACATGAAGAGCTGGACAGCACCTGGCCCGGACATGATCCACACCTACTGGCTAAAGAAACTAACAGCAGTGCATGAACGTTTAGCAGCACAGATGAACCAGCTGCTAGCAGCAGGCTCCCACCCAGACTGGCTAACACAAGGAAGGACAGTGCTGATCATGAAAGACCCCCACAAGGGAATAGCACCATCCAACTACCGGCCAATAACCTGCCTCCCCACAACATGCAAAGTCCTATCAGGCATCATAGCCACCAAGCTACAGGACCACATGGGCCAGTACCTGAGCACAGCTCAGAAGGGCATTGGGAACAACACCAGAGGCTCAAAACACCAGCTGCTCATAGATAGAGCAGTCGCCCAAGACTCAAGGTCTAGACAGACCAATCTGAGCACAGCCTGGATTGACTACAGGAAAGCCTATGACTCAATGCCGCACACATGGATCTGTGAATGTCTGGCGCTATACAAAGTCAACAGGGCACTAAGGACCTTCCTCAAGAACTCAATGGGACTGTGGAAGACAACACTGGAAGTCAACACAGCTTGCACAAGTGGCCATCAAGTGCGGCATATACCAAGGTGATGCGCTGTCCCCGCGGCTGTTCTGCATTGGCTTGAACCCCCTCAGCCAGATAATCACAAGGACTGGATATGGATACAAGGTCAAGAGTGGAACTACCAGCAGCCACCTCTTCTACATGGATGACATCAAGCTGTATGCTAAGAATGAACGAGACATCGACTCGCTAATCCACCTGACACGGATCTACAGTGAGGATATTGGGATGTCATTCGGACTGGAGAAGTGTGGCCGGATGGTAGTAAAGAGAGGAAAGGTAGTCAAGACTGATGGGGTGGAACTACCAGCAGGCCACATAGCAGACATACAGACCAGCTACAAGTACCTTGGCATCCCACAGTCACATGGGAACCACGATGAGGAGGCAAGGAAGACAGCAACATCCAAGTACCACCAGAGGATAAGACAGGTCCTGAAGAGCCAGCTCAATGGGAAGAACAAGATCCACGCCATCAACAGGTACGCCCTGCCAGTCATCAGATCCCCTGCCGGTATAGTGAGCTGGCCGAAGGAGGACATGGAGGCTGCCGATGTGAAGACCCGGAAGCTCCTCACAACGTACGGAGGTTTCCACCCCAAGTCCAACACCCAGAGACTGTACGCCAGCCAGAAAGAAGGAGGGCGGGGTTTGGTGAGTGTCACAGCCATGGTCCTGGATGAAACCCAGAGCATCCAGGAGTACATCAGTAAGATGGCACCCAAAGATGAGCTGCTGAGAGAATGCCTGAGGCAGCAGCAGACATGGGAGGAAGATCAAGCAGAAGAAGTGCCATGGCAAGACAAGACCCTGCATGGAATGTACCATCGGCAGATAGCTGAGGTGGCTGACACTGGGAAATCCTACCAGTGGCTGGAAAAGGCTGGACTAAAAGACAGCACTGAGGCACTGATCATAGCAGCACAAGAACAGGCACTGAGCACCAGATCCATTGAAGCAGGGGTCTGCCACACTAGACAGGACCCAAGGTGCAGACTGTGCAGAGAGGCCTCAGAGACAGTCCAACACATAGTGGCAGGATGTA
>ML682006.1:11432308-11522736 GCA_007922195.1 Podocnemis expansa
TATATATATATATACGCACGTCAATGAGATAGGAAGAAAGAGTGGGCTGGGAAGAAAGAGTGCATGTGGGTGGTGAGCATGAGCTAGGAGTTCCTGAGTAACACCGTAAAGGGAGTCTGTGGGAACATGGGGATGACTGCATGCAAGATGTGCTTCTGAAATAAACTAAGGAGAGTAACCAGTGATGTGGGTCCATTTGGGGTGTATCTAGGAGATAGGCAGGGCCACGGGTGCTGGAACTGGAAATGCTGCAAGTGCTGTCACACCCCCAGCTTGAAGCCATTTCCATTGTGTATAGGTTTTACAGTTTGGTTAAATGGCTTTCAGAACCCTCAAATTGTTCAAACATGGCCTGGAATGCGACCACATATGGGGAAGGACATGTTCAGCCTGTGTAAGACAGGCTAGGGATGGTGTGCAAGGGTTGTAAGGTGTGTAGGACATGCTTATGAGAGAAGCTGGAGATAGAGTGAAGTGGTTGTTTAGGGTGAGGCATTGGTGGACAGGCTGAGAAGTTGCTGCAGTTTCAACCCTTTATGATTCTTCAGAAAAGTTGTAAAAGTTCCTGGAATGGCAAAGGTCTCTTAAAGGAAAGTTAGTGTTGTTTAATACTTAAAATAGTTAGGATGTATTTTTAAGGCAGCATATAAAAAAAATAAAAAGGTCAAACTTGCAGCCATCTCAGTAGGACAGAGCTTCTTAAATCCCATCTCATGCTCTTTAGGCCTTCCTTTCTGTACTCCTAGTTTTGTCTCTTAGTTCTTAAGACTCATTACATCCCTCACTTTCTAGTGCCTAATTTATCTTTTGTCTTTTTCTTTCAGGCTCTTTCTTTGTTTCCTTCACTGCTAGTCTCTGTTGCCAGACCCACATTTTACTTAAGATGCCAGGTTCTTGACGTCTCTTGCCATTCTCCTCTTCCACAGTTACCAAAGCAAGGCCACTGTGTCAGATATTGGGGTCTGGGAGGAATTTTCCCCCAGGGTAGATTGGCAAAGCGTCTGGGGGTTCTTTGGCTTCCTTTGTAGCCTGAGGCATGACTCAGTTACTGGTGGATTATCTGTACCTTATAGTCTTTAAATCATGACTTGAGGACTTTAATAGCTTAGTCGAGATAATAACCTATTCTTGTGCAGCGTGGATAGAAGTGTGAAGCTGTATGAACATGGAGAGAATTATGTGGAAAACCTGTGGTGGAATCCAGTAATGCAGTGATGACATAACCTAAGGATGTTCACACAGGTTAGCTAATGTGGTTTAAAAATTGGACCAGTGCAACTTCTTCATGCAGTGTCAAAGTCTTGTTCACAGTGTTGTTCACTGTAAGACACCCAGGTCTACCAAAGCTCTGCTGCCCTCACTGGAAAGAAGAAAAACAGTAAACAAAACAAAACACTAAACCTTAATATCCTTACACCAGTCCCCCAGCACTCCCCAAAAATAAACTTTCTAGACTCTAGGGGAGGTGAAGAGCAGAATCCACTATAAAGTCTATGGATCATGCTTTGTGCATCTAAATTACTTGTTCAGTTCATAGGTTTTGATCATACTCGCCTCAAAATCAGGAGCAAAACTCCCATTACTTCAGTGAGGTGGGGATGAGTGTTTAGATATTAGGATTATAAGCACCACAGAACAGGTCCCAAATCCACACAGGAAGTTAGGGTGCAGATCCATGTGAAAGACTGAAGCGTTATACTTCCTACTAAATCTTAACTATCTAAAGTCCCTATTTGTTTAAGCTCTCATATATGTAACCCATCATTTATTCTGAAAATAGATGGCTCTTTAATCCAGTAGAAGACATAATGAAATTCAGTGATTGGAAGCTGAAGCTAGACAAATTCATTTTTAATAGTGAGGGTAATTAGCTATTGGGGAACAATTTATCTAAGGGAGTGGTGGATTCTCCATCACTTTCATCTTTATGTAGCACTAGATGATATCTTTCTGAATGACAGTATAGCTCAAACAGAAATTACGAGGTTGATGCAGAAAACACTGGGTGAACTCCATGACGTGTTATGTTGGAGGTCAAGCTAGATGCTCAGAAAGATCTGTGAACTTAAAATCTATGAATAATTGTTACTGATATTTTACCCATGTCTAGCTGCTTCTTTCATATTATATACAAAAAGGGATGACCGGGGGGGGGGGGGGCGAGAGGGGCAATTGCCCCTGGCCCTGTGGTTCCATGGGCCCCACACTGTCTTGCCGTGAGCAGGGGAGCATGGGGCCTGCACTTCTGTGCCCTGCGCCCAGTGTGGAAAAGCCAGCCCAGGAGTTGGGCTCCACTCTCTCACCCCTCCCCTGGGCCAGCTGTTCCACCGTGGGGTGGGGAGGGCCAACCCAGAGGCAGGGTGTGAGAACAGAGCTGAGGCTCCAGACCGGTCCCCCCAGCATGGGGGGGGGCAGCTGGACGGCCCACAAGCTGATTGCCCTGTTCCCTGCATCTGCCCTTGCATGGCCCTGTGTACAAACATAATTAATTTAAAAGCAAAAGTAGAAGAATACAATAACAAAAAGAGAAAAATCTTCAGCTTAATCTGAAAGTAGAGCTGAGACTCCAGACTGTGTCTTTCTCTAATTTTAATTTTAATTTAACTGCAAGCAAAGGAAAGAGTTTTTCCATCAAGTAAGAGAGTAACTTTCAAAATTCATAGCAGTTATCACAAATTATGGAGATAACAAAAAAAAGAAAAGTCTGCTACAAAACTATTCTTGATAATGTCTTTTCACTCTCATTCATGGAGCACTATTTGCAATCAAAGCCAGCTGAAACAATTGTTATGGTTTAGATGCTGTTGTATTTCATATGATGCCTAAAACCATAATCAGTAGGATTTGATTTTTTTCCATTTTAATAATAAATATTAAAAACTAGCAGTTCCATTTAAAATAGTTTTAAGTGGCCCCACAGGTCAGACCATTGAGGCATTGTTTGCCTTTCAGATTACAAACTTGTAAAGGTTTGTTGATTATCCCTTTTCTTGGTAATATCATATAATTAACTTAGCAGGATTCTGTATTTTAATAAAAAATTGTGTATTACTGAATTAAAATCAAACATGTTTCATTTCCTAAATTCCAATGTCGAAAAAGCATTAGCAAAAATAAATATTCTAATCACTTTTGTCAAAACAAATTGCTAACAATGTCTTTACTATTCTGCATATGAGAGCTTGCTGGAAGTATTCATTAATCTAACAGTTTACAATTTTGATTTCCAGATGCAATGATTAGCATTTCTGAGCTTTTTATATTCAGACCACAAAAAGAAGACATTTTCAGGGGTCACTAGAGGCAAATAATTTAAGTCTAATACTTTGTTGTGCTAAACACAGTGCTTCCTAGTAACTCATTTAAAATATTCTCTGGAGCATTTGTTTGGAATAATATTTTTAAAACTTTATTTACCATAAAAAAACAGTTAATCAGTTGCCATTATCCCAAATATCTAGGAATATCTGTTATGACTTTAATCTTTTTTGTTTAGATAATTCCATGACTGTTAAATGGTACTTTACATGATACATTCACAAAACTGTAAAAGTAATTACAGAAAAGAGCATACTGCATTTTTTAAAAATAGAATCTAAAGCAACAGAGCAAGTTTTTTGAAAACTAACAAACTTTAAAAGTTCTCAAGAACATACTGGAAAAATCCTGCACTGACTGGACTGGATTAGATTACAAAAGAGGAGCCTGTTTTTTCCAAGTTCTAAAGGGGTAGCTGTGTTAGTCTAGTTCAGCACAACAAACAAGGAGTTCTGCGCGCTTTTCTTCAAAGCATCTGATGAAGTGGGATTTTCTCCCACAAAAGCTCATGTGATAAATAAATTTGTTAGTCTTTAAAAGTACCACAGTACTCCTTGTTTGTTTGGTCCCCCCCCCCAGTTTCCTATTATCCTCTATTGAATATCAGTTGATTTTAATGGAGAATAAAACTAGTATAACAGAGGGGTGAATAAGATGGTAGGTCTTTGCCACCTCTAGGTTCTTTGATTTTATGAAAGAAAGCTGTTGAAACAGTAAAAGGACAACTTCTGAGAGTCTGTTTTTTTTAAGGCTGTCAGGAAACTGAGAAGGGCATGGATTTAATCACAACACAGCATTTTTCATGAAAAAGGTCCAAATTCTGTGTCACTTGCAGAGACAGAAATCCAGAGTATTTCTGCTGATTTAAGTGAGGTTACCCTAGACTTCCACCAATGTAAATAAGGTTGGAATCTGACTCAGAAATATTTAGACTGAAGGATAGTGTATTTACAAAACATTAATCACTGAATAGTTCACATTTTTAGGGTTTCCAAGCCTGGCAAATTTGATTTTTTTTAAAGATCCTGTTCACTCAGCAGATTATCCCAGCTCTGTCTGAGTTTGTACTATGTAGTTTGGTAAATTCTTTCATAAATATTGCTGTTCAATATTACAGTGAAGTTTTGCTTTTATAGGTAAGGGTGAATTATTTTTTCAGTCTATTGCTTTTATAAATAAGGGTGAACTGCCTGTTCAGTTCTAAATACTATGTTCAGGATTTTATAACTTTCTGGAAAAAATATAGGGTGAAACTTAGTTAAAAAAAAACTGACACAACAACAATTTGTTTTTCTAAATTTGATTTGAAAGTTAAAAACTGAAGTTTTGACACTTGCAGTGTTGAGATTTAAATGGCTCAGGCACAGCTTTTATTTTATTCTTTCTGATGTTTAATCCCTAATTTGTATTCATTCTACATGTACTGAAAATACGTTAAAAATAAATTAAGAGGCAGTGTGATATACCAGGAGCGCAATCTAGATGAATGAGTTGCTGTGTCACTGCTCCCCTGTCCTGCCCTGCTTTCTCTGGGACAGTATGAATATATTAAGTTGTTCTTTTAAGGGAATAATATGCACACACTTTGTTACTCCAGATAGATTTACCCAGACACTTCAGGTTAAAGATTCTGGATTAGAGAAAACAATAAACCAAGTTTATTTGCTACGAAAAGGCAGGTTTTAAATGAGTAAAAGTAACAGAACAAAAAAGTCAGGAGTCATTATAATAAAAATAAGGATATTTACTAATACCTTATTTAACAAACTGCATTTATATGAAAGCAAAATTTCTCAACACATGATCCAACATATCAATGATCTAATGCTCAGGTCCAGACCTCTCCCCAGAGTCCAACTGCTTCTTCCTTTGTCTGCTCAGTGGGCCCTGGAACAATGTTCCACAAACCCCTGAATAACAGCATACAGGGGAGTCTTATCACTTCACATTTAATATTGCCACACACATTATCAGGACAAAACTGACCGGCAAATTATGAATTTTCAGATGATATCTTACAATGTGTACCTTCTATAAACTTTATTACAGTGGTGTGTAGGGTGTGAACACAGGAGTGTATTCTGTCACAGCATGACCTTGCACACACAGCTGACTTCAAGCATGTAAGCAGTCCTGCTGAAGCTGATGAGACTGCTCATGTGCTTAAAGCTAAGAACTTGCATAATACCCTGTCCCTGAAAGCACTAGGTACTTACACTTAAAAGACCTTCCCAAGTATAGTTAACTTAGTTTTCCTCAGAATATTAATTAAATTCCATCATTTTGTTTGGAAACATATGGGGCTGCTGGCTCTGAGGCTTTGGTCATGTTTCTCCCTTTGAGGAAAATGAGTTACTTCGTATACTTTATTTAACAAAGAAAGTTTAGAATCTTTGTTCAAGAAACTACTTTAGCAGTAATTGTGTGCTGTGAACTTTAGTTCAGCTGTGGCTGTAGAAAGGATCTGTGTATCCTATTCAGCTCATTCATGAAGTGTACTTCATTCTCTGGTCTGGCTCTATGGATCTCTTTCTAGTACATTTTAAAACTGCATTTTTACAAGGAAATATAAAATCTGTACTTCCTACTATTTAAATGTACTACAGAATTTCATTTCATATTAAGAGTTAAGTCACGTTCATGTTAAGTCAGTGTCACCTGAAGAATTACATCTCTCCACCCATTTCTGCATGGGATTATGAGGCCTGCAAATGCGTATGCACGTGCTTAACTTTACTATGAGTGTATTGAGGGAAATATATTATGGGGAAGGAAGGCCAACTGGACTACTCAATTAGTAAAGTTAAACTTGTACCTAAGTGATTTCTACAGTCATAAGTTTTTGTGGGCTCTAACTCACTTCATCAGATGCACTTGTACCTAAGCATTTGCAGAATGGGGGCCACCATAATGTACAGTTGAAAAGTTAAGGTTGCAGTGGGAATCCGTTAGTTGAATGTACTGACCTTGACTTGGGGCTGATCTCTATCAGCCTTTTTAAAGTTTTACTTGAATCTTAAAATTATTTTTGCAATAAGAATCTCTGTTTTAGTCTGACAGAATAGGAAATGAAGTTTTTAAGGGAGAAGAACTAAGGGCCTGATCCCATGAACCCTTACTTATTTGAGTAGTCCTATGGAACAACCTGTGTTAACACAGGTTACTTATGTGACTAAAAATTTGAAGAATTGAGCTTTAAATATTTGGGAGAGCATGAGTGTCAGCCAAGCTTTGTTTTATTTGGTTTTATCTTACCACGTAAGTGTTCAATTTTTATTGTTAGTTGGTAGAACAGGAATAACCTACCACAATATTCTAGAGAAAATATTTCAATAGTTTTAGAATAATATAACATTTCTTTCCTTTAAGTAGTTATAAATGGTAGATTTGGATCCCTTGTGTGTCATTGGAAAATGGAAAATCACCATGATCTTGTCTTGTTTTCCATCTTCTCAGTTTAAAACTAGATTTTATTCTTAACAGGAATAACAAAATATCAGAAATTCACTAACACTCACATTCTTCTGAAGAGCTACCTCAACCACTCATGTGGAATGCAGACATTTGTATCTGGTACCATGAACAGATAATTACCTTCACTGGTGTGTTTTACATCATTTAGTGCCAGCAACTTGAATGGAGTTATACTAATATTAGCTAATGGACCAATCAGCACATTTTTCTGTTTTCTGGAGTTCAAATCCATTCAGATAGCTGGTCTGTTTTGAGTTTATGGTTAACTCCCATGTAGGGGTAATAGGTGATACCAGACATAAAATGAAATATCAGAAACGTCTTCTAAATGGGATAAATTGCAACCACTCTTTAAACCTGTTATCATTTTGAGATTGTCACAGTTTAGAACTGAAGGAATAAAATAGCTTGTTTAGTTGTCTCCTGCATAATTTACAGGCCCTGCATGAGCTCTCCTGGCAGGCCACTTTAACCAGAAGGCATCATTTCCATTAGAAACATTGACAACTTGAAGTGTAAGGTTGCATTGGGCCTCATTACTTATGTTTTGTTACCTTGTGATAATACTGTTATAGGTCATTATAGTACTTGTTACAAAGGAAAGGATTTAGTTAGGTGATGCACAGAGTCTGTTTATCTTGCAAGCGTTTGCTACTTGAAGCTGCAATGTCTTGTTGCATTGTTAGAGGACAGGACCGGGAAAGGAACCCCCCCTCACCCCCGTGTCATATGTGCTATGAACATTGAGGGCAGGGGTGATATCTGTAGTTCAGATTCTAATATATTAATGCGAGTTTAAGTAATTTCAGGATTGTGTCACAAATTGCTGTAAGTGAGGTAATATAATTAGATCTCATCCCCTTGTGTCCATGAAGGGTATAATATTTTTTACTAATATTCTGGAACACATGTGAAGATCAACATGAGAAGGATGAGTGTAAACTTTAACCTGAACTTCTTTGGGTTTTTTTGTTTCTATCTCAGCCTTTAACAGTGCTTAATTTCCTTTAATTTCCTGTTGTTTTACAGCAATAGTTTTTTTTTTAAAAAAACCCTCACAAATATGTCTATGTGCCAGTCTAAGAACTCCTTAGAAAAGAGATTTCTGATGGAAACACTGCAGCAAGGTTTATTACAGCTGGTCTGAAACTGCACCGTTATAATAAGGGTTAAGGCTCAATTGTTCACTCCTCCAGAGGCAATAACCTTCTCATTGGAATCTGAAAATAAACCTCTGTGAATAAAATGACACAGAAGACTTCAATTGTTTTCTTGAGACTGCTAGCCTCTTTCTACAGCAGCTAGTCTGAGGTCTTGTTTTAAAGCTTTGCTGAAAAATTACACTGGCTTGCCAAATATCTTAATGACTTTTCTCTCAGCAGTTGGTAATGGTGAAATGTTATTCTAGTAACCCTAATGTGTCTCATAAAACAATTGCATACAATATGTACTGTACTTCTATTTTAGTGAGCACTTCTATCAGGCTTCTACTGCCAGTATCCATTTAACATTTCATAGCAAACTGCTTACCAGTCCTTCAGATGTAATATTGCAGGAACAGTGAAGAAATGCGTGATTAAAAACAGTCACTGAGAGTGGACCATTTAGTCCTACCCTATGCTACAAAATAAACCAGGCTTCACATATGTAGGTGCTCATCATATAAATGACAGTTCTATGTGGTCATTTAATTTTACGATCTCAATTCTCACATATATTGCTAACATAAATATAGTGTTCTCCTGCAGGGAGGTCTGCTGGGTGTTGTAAAATCAGTAAGACCTCAATGGGTTCAAATGGA
Organism: Podocnemis expansa; assembly: GCA_007922195.1. Lineage (NCBI taxonomy): Eukaryota > Metazoa > Chordata > Testudines > Podocnemididae > Podocnemis > Podocnemis expansa. The sequence goes on from ML682006.1 coordinate 11,440,902, forward strand.
CATCTTTTATAATTATTGCTATAAAATTTCTTGACAATGCATTTTGTTGTCCAATGGGTAAAGAAAATGATTTTCCGAAAGAATGGGTTTCAACAAAGAGAGCAACAGAGCTTGAGCATTTGTTCCTGTGTTAAAACATATTGAAATTACCTCAGTTACTCTTACCTATTGGACAGAAGCCAGTTCACAGGAATAACTTTTTTTAAATGAGGCTTCAGTCAGTGGATGGCTGTGTGTTTAGTTGTTTTCTGGTTTAGTAAGACAAAGTGGAATATCTAGAGGGAAAGATTAATTTGCTGTTTAATGCAATTAAAATCTGTGTAATGAGCTGTTCTTTTTGCATGTTCTTGAAGAGATGGGGGAGTGGGGAGGAAGATGAGTTAGAAATGCAATCTCAGAAATGATTCTGAAGAAAGCAATAGGATGCATCCCTGTAGAAATACAGTCCAGTACAGGACCAGCATGAGGGATTCTATTACAGACTTCCTTTCATTTCCTGGATAACAAGTTAAAGTTGTAACAAATGAAACAATGTCTGGGAGGAATCATATTTTTATTCACATCTAAAAACATTTTAGTTTAGTAGACTAGATTGTAAATTTGGGGGTGGGGAGGGGCAGGAACTGTCTTTTACTCTGTGTCTGGCACAATGTGACCTATTGGCAGACTCCAGCCACTACGATAATAAAAATATATGCAAGGTCTCCTAGGACTGTTAACATACCTGGAAGGGAAACTTGTCTAAAGTTATTGACCAGAATGTGCAGTTGGGTCTCCTGGGATATGTCTACGCGGGAGTTGGGAGGTGTGATTTCCAGTCAAAGGAGATAGCTTTCCACTGGCTCAGATCATGTTAGCGTGCTAAAATACGACAGCTGACATGCTGTGACACTGGCAGCAGTTTGGGCTAGCCCCAGAGTCTGGGCTCATCTGATGCTCTGGGTCTGAGCTCAAGCAGCTGACCCATGCTGCAATATGTACACTTCTATTTTCAGCACATCAGCTTAAGCTGAGGTAGCCTAAAACTGTCCACCTACACTGGGAATCACTTCTCCCAACTGCTGGGCAAACATACCCCTGAGGTCCATTCCCAGCTTTAATAGTTTGTTCTGGGTGACATTGTGTAAGTCACATAACCACTCTGTGCCTCAATTTACCAGTCTGTAAAATGGAGTTAACTAACACCTGGGGCTCCAAGGGATGTTTTGTGACTCACTTAACATCTTAACATCAGTTTGGATTTCTCAATTGAAAGCCACTACTTTAATTTAGAATATTATCCTACAGTAATCAGTAATTTGCAGTCTGTTTTGTTTGTTTTTGGTTTTTTGAGTATAGTGAATTATTCAGCTTACTAATTACTAACCAGTAATTGTTAGTATTATGGAGAGATGGCTGAGTGCACCTCCCCCTCTTACTGCTTTCCTTGCCAAGGTACACCTTCATTATAAACTTGGTTCTTTGCGTCTTATTAAAAAAGGAAGTTTACAGTTGGGAGACGTTGATATTGCTCCATTGGCTTCAACTGAGCTATGGAAATTTACACTAGTTTACAGTTGACTCTAAAACTATGTCAATGCTGTTTACAAAGCCTGGGCTCTGACTTGTGTTTGTCCCATTTCTGTCCATACACAAGTTAGTTTGACTCACATCTGCAAGCATTGGCACTAGGGCCTTGTTTGGGGGAGTGGGTCAGAGCCCTAATTCAATTGGGATTTGAGCCCAAGCCCTGTCATTTGGTAATATAGATCCAGGTCAAGACACAGATCCAAGTCAGAAGGTAAATTTAGTACATTATGGACACATTAGCACACTTGTGAGACCCAGGTCAAACAACTGTAAACCCAGGTTTACCATGCAGTGTGGATTCTTGAACACAGGTTAGGAAACACTGAATCCACAGCCTCTAGTCCCACACACCCAGGCATAATGTATAATATAGTCACTTATCCTGCAAAAACAACCCTCTAGCAAGAATTCTAAGAACCCAAGCAAGTGGTTCTCAACCTATTTTACACTGGGGGCTGCATATGCAGCTCTCTGTGTTATGTGGGTTGCATCCACAGAATATACCAGGTGTGGCCAAACTGTTGCTCTTGAATGAAAAAGTGTGGCTTGTGGGAGAACATCAGCAAATCAATTTAGTAGGTAAAAGCATATGGCTATATGCCTCAGTTTGGCTCTTGAAGGGTTAATAATCAACTTGTGTGGCTCTTGAATTCCATAAGTTTGGCCACCCCTGGAATATATATACTACCTGTATGACCCTGAGGATGTCATATGAGCCCGCAGCTTCCTGCAGGCCATAAGCTGAGAACCACCAGCTCAAGCCTATGTAATTGGGCTTGTGCTGCAGCATTAGAAAGAGACATGTAAATGGTTCTTTTTTGGCTTAAGGTCTGAAATCTATCACCTTCCCCAGGTTCCAGGGTCCAAGCAGGAGTGTTCACTGGGCCACAGCATGAATCTGTAGACTCAGGCTCTGAGCCTCACCGCCACTGGATTTGTTTTGTTTTGTATTTTTGTTTTTTTGCAGTGTAAACATAGTCTAAGTGACTCCAAACCATCCAAATATAGACATAGTGGCTATGTCTACATATGCAATGTTAGTTTCGACTTGCTAGGCTGAACTAAAGAAGTTCAAGGTTAGTCTGCACTAACCTTGGGCTAGTTCAAACTAGCCTCATGTTTTAGTTTGAACTAACATTTTAGTCTGAACTAGAATGCATGGCTAGTTCAAACTAATGGCTTAGTTCAAACTTTTTAAGTTCATATTAAGCCTTAGTTCATGTCTTGCCCATGCTTAGTGAAGTTTGAATTAAGTGAGGAAGTCCGAACTAACCAGAGGTACTTATTAGTTCAGACTAAGCTTTGCCTGGACTGAACTAAGAAATTTCGTAGTTCAGACTAGGCAAAGCCTAGTGTAACCAAGGGCTAAATTAGTCCAGACTAAGCTTGCTTAGTCTGGACTAATTTGGGAGCGTAGACATGGCCAGTGAGTCTATAAATTGTGTTTCTAGTGTTATTACCTTTCCCATCCCATTGCCTCAGCTTGTTTGTTATGTTTTGTTGCATTTAAAAAGCTCTTTGAAGCAAGGACTGGCTTTTGGAAGGGAAACATACAATGCTTAGGACGGTAGGGCCCCTGATCCCCATAAGATCACATGGGGTACTATTGCTATAATAATACCAATTGAAAACCTAAGTATGCAGTAGAATAGGAAGCATGAGAGTGATGTACAGTCATCCCTTTTAAGAGGAGTTAAGAGGATGGTACCATATTACTGCAGTAGTGAAGTAGTATCTTCACCGTTGATAAATTAATAGATTAACCTCTGATAACGGTTAGCAGGTGAGTAAACTTGTTCGCACAATTGTGTTAATGTTTACACTACAAAAAGGTTTAGGGAGAGGTAAACAGCATGCTAGTTTGTTTCTTTTTTCCAGGTATATACTTAAGGGACAATTATATTAATTGCTTTCTCTTCCTTGCAATAGGAACCAAATGCCTTCAAAATACATTTTTCTTTGAAGCAATTAAAATAAAGTGTCCACTGACTATGGAAAATACACAACCAAGCTCTGCATTAAAATGAGGAATGATAAGGAAAAAATTGTTATGGAAGAAAACAGCAAGGAGAAAAAGATTACAATAGGATTATGTGTCTTTTTCTCTTAATTGGAATCATGCCAAACTTAATCGATTATTTCTACCCGTCTTGCAAGTACAGGATCTGTTAGCTGTTATAACTGGAAGATATTTGTTAAGAAGGCTGTCAGACTTCTCGTGAAAGAGTCAAAACTGTGGTGTTTTTAGTTCATGTTCAAGTAGGAAGTCATCTACAGGAATTTTCAGTATTTGGGGAAGTTTCTCATCATATGAAGGTTTTTAGCATTGACAGCAACCTGAATCCGTATCACAAATGTGACCAGCTTTGTTGTATGCATTTTCCTGCTTGATTCCTGTTTAGTGTTGAGCAAATATAACTCTTCTATAGATAACTATAGGAAGTTAGAGAGTAAAGAATATCACAAGAGAGAGTCGAAAAAAATGGTGGTAGTTTGGCATATAAAATATTGCCAGATTAGCTTTATAGTCATTTGCCTCATCCCCAGAATTTCAGTTAAGAAAAGTTGTGCTGCTGATTAAAAATGTACAGTACATAGATGTTCATAAAACAAATAAAACTGTACAAGTGTGAGAGAAGAAAATCTAATTCCAATCCTCAGCTGGTATAATTTGGTTTAGCTTCAGGACAGATCCTCAAATGGAGTAAGCTGACTTGGAGCCAGGGCCCTTTTGAATAAAAAGGTTGGTCAATCAAGATGTACTTGACCAATATAACTATAGCCTGGAAAAATACTTTGTAGAATCAACTTACTTTGACGAATTTAGCCCATTTTTATTTGCTTTATGAATTATTCACAAACCAACATAATTTTTAAAATTTGTTCATGATATTCACTTTTTGCAAATAACTGTTAATGCTTTGCAATGTGAAAATTTAAGTTTAGAACATAAGGATTTAAGATCTGCCACACTGAGTCCATCTTGCCTGGCTTCCTGCCTTCAACTGTAGCCCTGAACTTGTGGGAGTGTACAGAAAAAGGCAATTTTGAAGAGACTAATTCTTGTCTTCTGCTCTTGCTTGTGGTAGTTAGAGGTTTATGGTTGCCCTGAGCATGAGGTCACATTCTTGATCATCTTGACTAATAGTCTTTGATATATCTATCTTGTGTTAATTTTTTTGAACTGAGTTATACTTTGGCTACCCCAGTATCCAATGGCATTTAGTTCCGCAGGTTGGTTGTGCCTTGGGTGAAAAAGCATTTCCTTTTGTTTTTATTAAACCTGATCCCTAATAATTTCATTGGGTCATCCCTAGTTTCTGAGTGGCGGGATACATAACACTTCTTTGTTCGCCCCTTTTAGCATGTGTCATGATTTTACAGACCTCTGTCAAATCCCTCCATAGTCTTCTCCATTCCAAGCTGGATCAAGCAACATAAGCTGATGGTAAGGCACAACAGCTGATCCAGCAGCATCATTTGACCCAATTTGTTTTAGCTTGTACGTTCTTTAATTATTTTTGCTCAGAGCTTCAGGTAGGTTTATTATTATTATGCTCCAAAATGCTGCTACTGTTGCAGTTGCATTATTTGCCTTTTGCTATCTTATTGTTATCCCTGATGTTGTGACACCAATTGGCAGCAGCAGCAGCTGGAAGCAGCATGCTTCTCCTCATCCCTGTGGAGATGATGTCTGTGCATGCCTAGGACAAGTTGAGCAATTCCTGAGTGATCAGTTGTGAGATTCAGCATGGGTCGAGGTAGAGCATCTACTTGGAATAACTGTGTACAAGTGCATAGATGATTGTGCCTTCTTGGTTGTACATGTTCTGCGTGCTGTGGATGTTTACCTCCTTGGCTAATGTCCAAGGTGACAAAAAATGCTGGGGGTCTTATTTTGTAGGTGTTCTCATTTGTTAGCATGAATAAGTATATGGAAAATATAATTCATCTCATTAACACAACAGGTATGTAGGTCAGTTTTCAGACTCTGGACCTTATTTTATGTTTTTAATATTATCAATTTATAAATATGTAGGTGGCCATGGCAACCTGTGGGTGTGGCGTCTTAAATTAATTTCAGCAAAAATAGACAATGGATAGCTTTCTCCAAGATCGAGTAAAAGTAAATTCACATCAAAGGTAAAATAAACCCCACAAGAAACATTCAAATCCTCCAACCTCTTATCCCTAAATTCTTGAGGGACAATACAGGCCTTGCAGCTTGCCCTGGCAAGTTAATAGACCAAGGTTTTGGTGAAATGATGTAGGAGAGTGGAGTCCAGAATCAAGGACATCTCATAGCTAATGTCTGGTTGAAAGCTCCCTCTTCTTTAGATCACATACTGAAGACTTCAGCTGATCTCAGTTGCGGCTGAGCAGCATCACATAGTCTGGTTTCAATCCATTTAGAGATGCACCGATTTAGCCTATTATTATACCTGCAAATCATACTGGCTACCATTGGGGAACCCAAAGCATGGTGTGTTCTCAGGGTGAAATGCTACTTAGTAAGGGCCACTGTATTCTGCACTATTGATCAGCTCCTCTGACTCCTTTGGTTTGAAACATTTGGTCCATAGTGCATCAAGGATCAGATCATAAACCTCCAGAAGTCAACAGACAGATTCTGGTTATCTTTGATGGGCTTGGATTGGACCCCACAGCATTACAATGAGTTTTGTGCATATATGCTGGTTTCTATGTGGCATGCACTTTGATTCTTGGAAAATCCTGTGTTAAAAATACTCCAACAAAACTAAAAGAACCTTTCCATTTTCACTTGAATGATTTTACTACTTTTTCTATACATGCATTTCTCAAGATAAAAGAATAATCTCTCTTCTAAAACTTAATGGAAAAAAGGAAATATTGAAAGTGCAAAAATCACCTAAAATAGAATGACAACAATTTTCATGCAAACCTTTAAAGGGCAGGGGCAAATGGACTGTTTTTCATGTAGCTCTATGTTGATCTAAACATTCAAAATAAAAGTAACAAAAATCCTGTGGCACTTTAAAGAGTAACAAATTTCTTCGGGAGTAAGCTTTTCTGGGCACCAACTGAAGATGCATCTGATGAAGTGGGTTGCAGCCCACAAAAGCTTATGCCTGAAGAAGTTTGTTAGCCTTTAAGGTGCCACAAGACTTTTGTTGTTTTTGCTGTAAAGAGACTAACATGGCTACCCCCTCTAAAAATTCAAAGTGAATATTTAAGAGATTCAGATACTTAAGGGGTTCACCCAAGCAAAACCACAAATCCCAGATAACAGAAATTACTACATTTTGTGTTGTTCAAAGTATGTAACCTCTAGCATGATTCTCATCGTACATACACTGGTGAAAACTGAGGATAACTTCATTAAAATCAAGAGGCCATATCATACTATCACTTTTTTAAAAGGAACTTCCTACTGGCTTCGGGGAAGAGCAGCTCTTAAAAATCAACAATATAATATGACTCAGTTCAATTATACACCTATAAAGGAAAAGAAGCTTCAGTGGTGTCCAGGGTTGTGAAGCACCTCACTGCCACCTCCCCTTCGGATGAGATTGGCTTGTCTGTATCTCCCTGGGATCAGCTCCCTGACAACTCAGGCTTCAGGCAGCACATTTCCCTTTCAGCCCTCATGGGTTCTGCTGTCCCATTGCATGCCAGTGTTAGACACACACACAACCCCCAAGTGTCCCTCTGGAATGTCCTGCCCCTGGGCCACTGATACTGACAGATTCTGTGTTCCCAAAAGTATACTGAGCACTAACTTACTAGTTTTATCTCAGGATTAGCACTCTACTCCATGCATAACACATATACTTACAGAGAAAATAATAAGTTTATCATCAAAGAACACAGATTCAAATGACAGTAAAATTAAGAATATTGGAAACGAATGGATACCTATAAAACAAAATCATAACATGCTTACTCAAGGCCTGTCTTCTACAGGACAGCTTTCCCCAAGTCCCTTTCCCAGCATTTTTTCAGCCAGGCTGAGATCCGTCTTTCATAAGATCAATCCCACTGGCAGCTAGTTTTCAAAGTGTGAGGGGGAAAAAATTTTGTCCCCTCTCTGCTTCTTTTATTCAGTTACATAGTATGGTTTGTTACTCTAGTAAGTCCTGTCTTCAGAGGCTTGTCCTTTGTTTTTGTAAATCCTTTTTGCAGCACCTGGCCCAGATAGCAAACTTAGTATATCTCAAGTATGTACATTGTTTTTTGCTGATTGAGTTGGCTCAGGAGTATATAGAATGGTCAGTAAATGTCAGTATCATGCATAAATCTGCACACAGTCTCAAAATGACTTTGACAACGAGAATGACATGTATTATCAATAAAACAAGCAAGGAGTTCTGTGGCACTTAAAGACTAAGAAATTTATTTATTGCATGAGCTTTTGTGGGAGAAAATCCTATTTTGTCAGAGCTGCAGATGGGAGAACTTACAAAATTGGAGGAAAATAAATGCAGGGAAGTGTGAATCATGGGATCAGGACATCAAGGTAGATGATGTCTGAATCTGTGAGTTGTTTTATGACATTGATGGATTTCCATTTCAAACGGCTGTATTCAGTGCCTTGCATGTTGCCAAGGTCCATAGGGTAGCTGTGTTAGTCTCGTTCAGAAAAATGAGCAAGGAGTTCTGTGGCACTTAAAGACTAACAAATAAAGTGCCACAGAACTCCTTGGTGGTTTTGCTGAACTAGACAAACATGGCTAGTACCTCTTTGGAATTTGGCAACATGCTATCAGTAGAGACCTTTACATGATTAGTTTTTGGTGAACCCAGGGGATCTCTGTAAACCTATTTGTCACTGTGTCCCTTCCTAGTAGACACCAAATGATTCCTGGATCACATAAATCTGTGCATTATTTTTTTTAATCAGATCCTTATTGGGCTTGATTCTGATCTCTAAGGTTACATGAGTCAGAACAGTATGTTGAGAAAAACAAATAGGAGATCAGACTCAGATCCTAGATCTTCTGGTAAAATCTCAACACACAGTGTCCACTGACAGTTAAGTAACATATCCTTAAATTAAAACAAATAGAGAGAGAGATGATTTTCTTTGCAAAAATCCCCCCCCCTTTTTTTGTTTTTGATTAACGCTGGGATATATCACATTCCTGCCACTGCAACTTGTGAATTGATATTGAGATTAGATCTTTGTCCAGTATAAAATACATTATTCTATTTTCTACACTGAAAAGGAAATCCCTGAGTATAAAGAGTATGTTACTTTGAAAAACTTGCTAAGTCACAATTTAACTCCTTTCAGTGTTGTCCTTTGCTACTAATTAGGGAGAAATGTAGAAAGCAGCAATATTACTTGAAGCACTGACCTTCTGATGCAAGATCAGGTCTTCAGAGGGGTGTACAGTATAGAAGGGATAGCTCTGGAGGTGGGTACACACCAAATCTCTGCTCACTGTGGAAGGTAAAGACAGTATTGGGTAATCATGGCAGCGACGTGCTGCGGGCTGGATGATAATGTGTATGTGTGATGGGCCTAATTCTGATCTCACACTAGAATAGAATTAAAAGTAGCTCCATTTGAAGTCCATGAAGTTACTCCAACACAATAAATACCTGAACCAGTGGGATCATATTCAAGCCCGGCATTTGAGTATTGCTATCGTTGTGTGTCTCTATTCCTGATGTGTCTGTCCACATTGGAGTCTTCGGTTGACTTAACCAGGCTTAAATCAACTTAAGCAAATCCATGGCCACATTTCTGTCTGGTGCACATATGACAGGCCAGATTCTTTTGCTTCAGCAACACCAAACAGTCTGCACAAAACAGTTTGTGTTGACTAGTCTCCTGATTAAGAATGACCATTGAGAAGACGGTTTATTTTGACTCTTTACAAACAATGCTTCATTTTTTTATGCGAAGAGACAAATTTTGTTTAGTTGATTTATATTTTAAAAGGTTTAAAATTTAAAAAAGGTGTAAATAAAAAAGAAACAATTTGAAATTATTAAAACAAAATGTTTCAAAAGTCCCCATCTGAAACTTGTTTCAAATGATCAGTTCATGGACAGTTTCAAGACTTTGATGTTTCAGGCCTTTGCAGGACAGGGGGAAAAACTGTCAGAATCTTGAGAACTCTTGAGGGACAGGAAAACACTTCCCCACTCGCTTCTACTGAGCACAGAATTTCCCTAGTGCAGGAAAAATGTTTGCTGAGTGTTGCGTGCTGGATCTGGGTCTCCACCTCTGCTACCTTTCTCTCCCTCAGCATAGGAGGTATATTGTGGAGCTCCATTACACTGCGCAAAGGCTCAGCTTAGAGTACCACAGCAGTAGTTTGAAATTGTGTCAAGCCTGGGGCTTGTCCTCAGAATCAGGGAGTTGGAACCAACTACCTGACAGCTTCCTCCCACCTTCTGTACCAAGCAGAGCTTTGGTACAAGAGAGAATCTTGCAAAAAGCCCCAATTACATCTTTCTCTGTCTGCCACCGTACTCTTTGGGCACTAAACACTCTAAGTAAAAGAAGCAAAAGACTTAAAACAAAGGTGGGCCTTTCCCTCACATTTTTTGGTATTTGGTTTGTTGCAGGCTATTGTTTTTGGAGATTTTGGGTCTTTTTAATATTGTCATGAGTTCAGTGGGTGGAACTATTTTAAAAGATATTCCTGTTCAAAGGTTGAATTCAAAGATGCAAAATCATGTACATTGCCTGAAATTACAACAAACTGCATGTAGACATGTCAGCAAGTGACACAAGTTATTTTAAAGTCAATGGAGCAATGCAAAAATCTTAGAATTATTGTTCTAGTTGATTGCATTTTAGACTTTAGTGCTCCAGCTAAATGTTTCATAGCTCATAAATAATAAACATTTATAATAATTCTAATGTCTGTATAATATTCTCAGATAAAGATAGTGTTTTCATCTCTCACATGCAAAGAACAATCAAAGTGGCTTCTGGAAATTTTAGAAATTCAGAGGGTTTGTAAATGAAGAGAAGTCACTTTTTTTGTCTAGAGCAATTAGTAGGGCTTAAGCCCTGGGCCCTGGCCAAAAAGGGGCCCCAGGCTCCAGCCCCTAAATCCCAGCTAACCCAGTCCTCCCCACACAGCTCAGCACCAGCAGGGGCAGGAGCGCTGAGGGTGTTGTTACCCTGCCAGTGCTGCAGTGCCATGGTGGGGGAAGGGGGTGGGGAACTGGACCAGAGGCAGGGTTTTGCACTCTGCCCTGTCCCTGGGCTTAGCTGGTGGGGCAGGGCCAGCTGGCTTGCAGGTGGTGAGGCCTTGCCCTGCTAGGGCACACCATGCACCAGCTGGCCCCTGCCTCCCCCGGTCAGACTGGCGAGAGCAGCTCTGGCCGCAGGGTCCCCCAGTGACATTGGAGGGAGAGGGCTGGTCTGTATGGCTCAGGCGGGGCGGGTCCACGGTTGGGAACACATGGATCCTCTGGGGGGGGGGGGGGTGGCAAGGGGACCCCATGGGGGGAACTGCCTGGGGCCCCTGAGCCAGTTATTTTAGCCGGGGCAGTAAGCACCAGTATTTCAGTAGCATCAGAGTTCTTTTGTCATTCCAAATGCCTGACCCATTGCCTGTCTGCATACTAAGCCATCTGGTAGTCTTTACTTAGTAGAAAACTTGCTCTACACTATTAAATGTCTTTGTCCCCATTTAAAGTTATTGCAACTTCCCCAAACTCTGCAGCCTCCCCCCCCCATGTTTCTTTTTTATGTTCTTGCTAAACATATCTGAGAGAATGAGTGCCATCTTGTGGAGGATTGCTTCAATATGTATTAGTTTTAAACAGCAAAACCTTCCTGAAACTCTTATTGTTTAGGCTGTAGGGCTATAATAAGAGAGAGAGACAGAGACCTCAGTCATGAGTTAGTGTCCTATAACATTTGTACTGATGTACAATTTTCCACATATGGCAAGTTAAGTAAGCAGAGAATAATACAATTGCAACATTTGGCTGCTGCTACTTGATATGCATGATCAGCATGTTCTTTTGCCTAATCGTGAATTACGTAATCAGCACATTCTTCCCTTCTCTCCATATTGCTGTAATGCACAATCCAGATATTAAATACATGTCCTGATTTGCTTTCTAACAGACTGTAAATGTTGCTTCACAGCTCCATCTTGGAAACTGCAGTGAACAAAGAATTGCTAATATTTTCCCCCTTACCTATTGGTGCCTTCAGTTCAATAAATGTACAATTCTTCCAGACTACAGAAAACATTAAAACACTATTCCCAGGGTGAATTAAAAGGCCTCAGGGCCCCAGGCCCTGGCCCACTGGTGGCCTCCCCAGCCTCAGGCCCCACACCTCTGCCCTAGGCAAGCCATCGCTGGAGGAGGAGGGCAGCCAGCTCCCACCTCCCTTGGGCAGAGTAAACAGGTGCCAGCCCACCTTACCCTGCCCCAGAGAGCTGATCAGCTGGCCCAGGGGTGGGGTGGGAGCATGGAGCCTGGCGTCTGGCCCAGGGAGGCCCCACTCACCTAGTGCAAGTAGGACTGGCATAGGGCCCGTAGCCCATTTGGTAATCTGCACCAGCTGATCCCTTCTACATGGTTCCAGCCAGAGATGTGAAAAATGTTCCCAATGAAACTCCAAGCAATGTGAAAGTCCTTAGGAGTGATGACATTTATAATGGCAATCAGATACACAATTCTCCAGTGAAAGGGAAAGGGTGGAGGGCACAGAAAAATTTTGGCTATGTGCAACCTTTGGGTGGCTAGAATTCATTTACTTGCCCTTCTCCAGTGCCAAAAAAATATTAATTAAACCACAATGGCTACAGAGAAGCAGCTGGAGACCCAGGATTCTGTCTGGAAGGGACTCAATGCAAAGATTGTTCAGTTTACCTCCCCACAATAAAGCACTGCCTAAGAACAAACATAATGAACTTTATCAACATGATAAATCTTATAATAAGAAAACAAAATGAATTTAAACAGAACAGTTAAACCAGAGTCCCAAAGTTTAGGTCGAGTTCACTTGTATCTCAGTTACTGTCTCTATTCCTGTCCAAAGGCTTCAGTTGCAAGAAGTAGCGATCCTCTTGTTTGGTTGCATGGATCTTAGGTAGGAATCCAGGCTTTTCTTTCTCTTCTCAAACCAGCACCATCCAGTCAGTTTACTGGTTAACCAGCAATCAGTCACTTGTGCATATGAGAAAACTCTGCTGCAAATGCTCCACAGCAGGAGAAAACATCTTGCTGTCCACTCCTGGCTCAGCTTCTTCCAGTCACACACTGAACACATGGGACTCTTTTCATTGCAACTCTGCAACTGCTGGTCTCAGACACTTGACCCCAGCAGCAGTAGACAACCTTATGGATCATCTTCAATGCAACCACCCATTTAATTTCTAAAAGCTTCTGGACCTGGCAGCCAAATCCGCCCAGCAACATATCCCAGCCTCAAGAGGCCCCTAAAAGAGAGAGCATCTTTAAGCATATGGGTTACACAAGGGAGAGGAAAAACTACATTCTCCTGCTTCTCAGTCAAGTTATCCTTTGCATGTGCTAGAAAAGACTGGTTTGAAGGCTAATGCCTAGAAGGGACTGTTTAGGAGGCCTTGTGAAGGTAGAAAGGGTAAATTAAGAACATACAACAGACATGATTGTATGTTTTCTATCAGTTTGTAACATGGCAGCCATGTTGGTCTCAGGATATTAGAGAGACAAAGTGGGTGAAGTAATAGCTTTTACTTGACAATTCTTTTGGTGACAGAGGCAAGCTTTTAAGCTACACGGAGTTCTTCTCTGGGTTTTCTGCTTATCAGTCTTCTATCTCTGTAGGCATTGACATCACGCTTGTCACTTTGGTACCTGCATACATTGAATGTTGTAACTAAGAGGTGCAGTAAGAGACGTTTTGGGTTTCCAGGGTCAAATGGTCACTCTGAATTTGCCTGGTTGTATTAGACATGTGAAACTCAGCCCATGTCTTCTGTATCTGGAGTTCATTAATGAATAAGAGTTTTGGTGAGGTTTCTGATAATATTTTCCCACCAATATAAGCCAAATAATGTTTTTGTTATGAAAGTGGGTGAAATTCAGTAATTTCAGCTGAATGTTGTTTTCAGTTTTAGGGGATGAAAAGTAGAATAATGTTCACAGAAACTTCTGCCCACCCAAACCACAAAATTTCTCATAGTTTCAGTTAAAGTGGAATAAGGATTTATGTTTCTTGTTTTTCCTTTTTGTTTTGTTTTGGTTTTTTGTTTCATTTTGTTTTGTTTGTTTTTATGTCCTGCCATAAAAGATTATTTATTATTTACATTCCCCAAGTCAGGGAACATTTTGTTTGAATGATCTGTGTTTGTTAATGCTACCTACCACACACAAACAAAGGCTGTGGACCTACTGCAGCTTTGGAAAGCTGACCTAACAAAAGTTGACTAAGCTGCAAGTTGAAGACTGAGTTTTACAAGAGCAATATTTAATTAAAGAAAGTTAATGAGAATATATTGTTAGGAAATTGTGGAATCTGAAATACTCTGAATATGTTGATTGATAAGTAAGATCAGCCATAACAATGGTAAGCTATTACTCTGCTACATAACCCAAATTGCCCAGTGAGTTGAAAGAAACTTTTTTTACCACACAATTTGTTTTTCTTTATTAAAGAAAAAGAAACCATCAAATGAAAGGGGAAAAGTTACCCACATTTTAGACTTGATAATCTTAGTAGTGAGTGAACCTGCTCCAGATGTTAGCACAATTCTTGGAAATAATGCTGCATTCCACTTAGCAGGATAAATATTACTTACTTGGTAACACTGTGAGTCCTGCTATCTCAGGTATCCTACCCAGGTTTCCAACTCAAAGATGCTATAGTTGGTAATTCCCCAATCTGACCAACTGTTCCCCCATATAGGGATGAATGTTTTTAAGGAGTTCCAAAATATAAGTTATGCTGTAGTATGATACAGTTCTGCCTACTTCGAGGCTGAGGCAAAGAGAGATGAGTGTCCCATTTCCTCCTAGTCTTTCTCCTCTGCTGTTGATGGAGTGAATGCATTGCATTACATTTTATTTTGCTTGATATTTGGTGTTGTTTATTTGATTGTGCTATTTGAGACATAATATTTGCCTATAATTTATAAATGTGTAGTAATTGTTGGTAAATTTTGATGTATTAAAGGTGACTACTCTAGTCCACTTTGCGGTTTTGTCCAGTAGAAAGTATGAATGTATCAAACTTAAGGGCATAAGCCATCTGCCAGGTTCAGAGTGAATATAATAATGCCATAACTGCTGGTTTAAGTAGTGTCTTGTAATCCATATTTTAAAACCATACTCGCACATTGTAGGAATTGTTATATTTTGGAATTTTCTGGTTGTGATGATTTTAGCCTGAAGAGTACTGGGTTCTACTTCTGTTTTCTTCCATCATGGTGGCTCTGTGATGTTCTGTATCATTATCATATATACCACACAACTTGCATGTTAGCTTTCTTCAGAATCACAATCCATCTTCCTGATTCATGATGTACTTCTAACAATGATAAGTTGGCCTTTTTCTGCCCCACACAATAGTATGACATTATTCATTCCTCCGAAGTAATTTTTTAGAAACTTTCACTTGATACATTATGAGTCTGTAACTGATATATGGCAAAAGCTTTTTATAATGTCTTTTACTGCACTGAAGGGGTTATAATTTCCTGCAAGGAATTAAGGAAATTTAAACACCAATACACAGGTTAACTAACATGGTCCTACTTATATTCTCACATGCCTTCAGTTCACTCTTATTGACCTATGTCTTTGGTTCTGAACTGAATGGCAGAATTCAAAATGATTTTAATGGGCCCAAACTTTCAGACTGGAAATTTAAAATAGAAAGGACTACAGAAAAATCTGAGTGCTTTTGCTTTGTATGTTAGTCATATAGTGCTGTGTGTTTCACCCAAAGTCACCTCACCTCACATGCTTTCTTACATGTATTAATTGCTGTCATAATTCCCAGAGTAAATATGAAGCTGCTTTTAATAAGGTTCTTTTCAATATCTCTTATCAAAATCTTACTGTGGAACGGTGGAGTTGATTTCTTTGCTGGGGCTACATTCAGGCTTCTTACAGAATTTGGGAGAAGTCTCTCAGATGATCTTGGGAACTCCTTATTAAAATTCTACCATCAAATCGAAGGGTAGTTTGAGATGATTTTCCTATCTATGGATGGATATTGCCAAGTCACCCCAGAAGATCTTTTGCCCCTCCACATACGCTAGTTATATACTAATTATATAGTCAGCTTCATTTTCAGAAACAAAGTATAAACATACTTATTAAATGCATTTCATGTAGTTTATTTTACTTGCTAATGCTACCTCCCTTTTTAGCTTATAGTTAGTGAGGAGGCATGTTTGTTATAACAGGAAAATAATTGAGTAGCTTCACAAATTCTTTACTCTCTATGTGTGCGAAATCCTGGGATATAGGATTTATCCTAAGGGGGAACACTTTTGAAAGTGGCTTGTAAACACGTTACAGCATTATTGTAAGCCACAACTTGTGTGAGGAAAAGATGGCCAAGCAGGATGCAATTGTTGGAGCACACATGCCACATGGAGTCTCGGGGACTTTCATATTTTAGCACCTGATTAATTTAGTACTGATGCGTCCTCAGATTATCCTTTCCTTGGTGGGAATATATTACGTATAGTGCTTTGTGAGGAGCCAAGGCTAAGTCAGAAAACAGACTTGCATTACTGCTCCTGTTTGTTCGTTTTTTGTTTTTTTTCAGGACTTGTGCAAGCCAATTTGCTAAAACTTATAAAAGGCCTAAAATTACTTCCTGGCATTTAATATCTATACTCATTGGGCATAGATTACCTTTGGATCATATGAAATGAACATTAGAGACTAGTTTGTTTGCCTTTTTTTTTTTTTAAATTGAGGGAATTGGATGGCTCAATCTCTCTTTCTGAGACTGTTACTTTTTGTGAGTACCAAATTCACTAAAAACACAGCCCAATTTATTGTGCTTGTGATCTGCAGCAGGTTTGAACCCAGCTTCCCATGGATGAAATGTTTGCGTATTGAATAGATTAACTGAATAAATGTGCTTATCTAGTTTCATCATTTCAACACTCCTGAACTTTGTCTAAAACATCAATTCCTAGGTACTGGCACTTTCAATTTTTCTTATCCATGTTGCCATCAGTGAAGGAAAAATACATTGATTACTATGTTTCTTGAAGAGAAATCTTATATAGTGCTGTAATTTTTAAGAAACTACCAGATTGCTGTCTACTCTAGAAAGAAGCAAGTTAAACAACCTACAGACCTTAGCTTTACACTAATTATTATACAAATTCTGAGTTTCATGTGTACTGATGTATTTATATATCATTAATTTGTTACAAAGAGTGAAAAAATCATTAATGTAGAGTCAAATTGCCTGTAAATGACTTAAGGAATATGTTAATGTTCCTGCTCCAAATGAATAATTATAAAGCAGGTGCACTTGCGATGTGATCATTTAACTGACAGCAAGCAGCTTCTAATGTCTTGAGTATCCATGATAATGGTGATGTCATAGCAGCCCGTTAGAATCATTGCTCACATCCTCCATTTAATACACAGGAGAACTCTAGGTATAATCTCCACATTGAGCCATTACTCTGCTTATTTAAATAACAGTTAATTTATAAACGAATCAGGAAGTTAATCTGCTTGTTCTCAGTGCAATATATTTCTAATAAAGCGCATCATGGTAAATCTTGGATGGAAAATAAACATTGTGTGTAAAAGGCATCCAAATGTTATTAACTGTTTTAATTGAACTTGACTAGTATTTCTTAATATGCCCAGATATAATAGCTAAATGTGAATACTCTTTTACCTGGTTTGCTATTAACATCAAACTAAACTTTTTTTTTTTTGGTTGGTTTTTCAGAGGAGCTTGTCTATACTGCAAAGTTGATATGTCTGAGAGCCAGTAATATACTCTCAAGTGGATAGCTGTATGGAGTATGCACCTATCTACAGCGACTGTCTCACTTTGAAACTCTTTGAGCTTTGTATAACTAATCTTGATGGCAAAAGTTCTGGATGTTTGAGAATGGTGATTGTATTTATGTCTTACTGGATGTCACTGTACAGTAAGACATCCTGAAGTCACCATTTTTACCTGAAGCTCAGAGATATGATTTAAAGATCCTGTCTTTCTGGAATTTGACAGCTCTGCTTCCAACTTGAATATAAATTAATGAAAAAGGGCAAGATGCTAGTTATGTGTTACTCCTTGATTATAGAAATGGAGACTGAAGCTTACCTAAAAATAGAACAGGTTTTCTGCATCAGTTATGGGCATAATGGATGTATTTTATCATTCGTTTACATGTATGAAGTTAGGTCTGTAACCCATAATAAAGTTTATAAGACAAACTCATAGAATTCCTTATATCAAATGGGATTGCTTAATGTTAGATTTCAAGTCCAGGCTGTGAGAGGAATCCACTGTGTTTTGTATGTAGACACTTTTCTGGAGCACTTCTTTCTAGTAGCAAAAGCCTCTACAAGTAGGAAGGAACACTTTTGAAGGTAGCTGATCTACAGCATAATAAAACAGGTGCATCTTAATAGGTCTACCAGGAATGTTTAGCTGTTAGCATCTTTTAAATGCTTCTGCTGAGAAACCATGTTTTCATAACAAGGTTGGTGAATATTAAACCTGTGATAGTTCTTTCTGGGATTACTTTAATTTACAAAAACAATAAAAAACTGCTAAAAACATTTATGTATTTATAAATGTTGTAATCCAGGGATCCCACTGATATTTGTGGTGAAAGATTTGCCTAAGGGCACATAACCCTGCTTGTACATTGCCAGGACTGCAATCTGTTTTATGACAAAACAGATTCATTTATCTCCAAATAAATAAATTACTTTTGTGAACATTTAGAAACATTTGCATAATTAGGCTGTAAGATCTTAGCAGCCTTTTTCATAATAATTAAACTAATCTAATCTTGGACAGGGTAAACAGACTTACTAGGATGAGAGCAGCCTTCAGGCAAGGAACTTACTACATTCTACAGGAACTGTAAGGCTGATGATGTTTGTTAATTATGCAGAGCTTTTACTCCCCAGTAATAGCAGCGTTTGTATTGCCTGAAGCTTAGATAGCTACTCCCAGGCACATAAAATTAGGCTCTGCTTTTTTGACATTCTTAAAAAAGGGGGGGCGCCACAAAGAAGATACTTCAAAATGATTATATGCTTTCAGCAAAGAGCACATTAACCTTACTGTGATGGATTCTAGATCTGTGTACAATTGGCCCATTCTTTGTCATGTGACCTTAATTATATTTAGGTCTGGAGCCTTTCATACCATATATAGATACACTGTTCTAAGGCTTGATAAAAGAGCAGGAAAAAGGAACTTCTTCATTTTTTATGAACTTAACCCCAAGTTTAGGAAGAAAAAATTGGGAATTTGAAATATGTCTTGAGACAGTTCTCAGTCCGTCAGTTAATTGTCAAAATGGTTATTGACATTACAAAATCAAGGCAGGGAGAATGGAAATGTTAATTGGCAAATTATGAGAATGTATTTTTGAAATGGTCTGTGTTCTTCGATATCCACTTATGGAATACTTGAATCATCTGGCAATAAAGAGATCAAATAACAAGTAAAAACCAAGCAGAAATACAGTTTTTCCTCCTGGTTTCTCCCCTGCTCTGCTTATAAACAGAATATAACCTTAACTGGGATGCTATACAGGCACTCTGTATAAAAGAAAAAATAATCCAAGTCTCAGAAAAATCTGTTGCATAGACAAGAATTTAATTTTCCCACAATATTTTTTTGTTTAAGTGGTGGACTGTAGATCCCAACAGTTTTTCCTCATTCTTGCTTTGGTCATTAACTGGTTCATTAAGAATATTTTTATTAATAATACAAACAGAACCCAGTAACTTTGACAGCTAAAGACCTACTCATCTTGCAAAATTTGATTTACAATTTATGAAGTAGAATCTCACAACTTCAGAATTTTCTATTCACCATTCATAATTCACACACAGACTCATCATTTGCTTCCTCTTCTCTCAGGAAAGGTTTAATAGTAACATGGTGGGAGTTGTGAATGGTGAGGCAACTTCTGCAGAATATCTTGCAGAATGTTAATAAAAGTGGCACGCCATGGAATATTTTCATGAATAACTCAAGACCAGCTTCTGATGTCTTTACATGGAGTAGCATCTTGCTTCGTAAGTGCACCTGTTTGCTGTCAATGGAATTATTTCTGCAATAAAGTGTAGTAAGTATGTCAGAATGGAGCCTTAAAAATAAATCATATCAGTGTTTGTTAATCAAGGACTAAATTATGGCTTGGCTATTTTAGACCCCACCATTTTGTATGTGTGGTTGGGATTATTTTCTTCAATATGCACCCTTTTGCAATTGTCAATATTCAGTTTCATCTGCTGTTTTGTCCAAGGCCAGCTCATGGTGCTGTAGCGCCCTGAGCCAGCTTTTGGTTTTGCCCCCACCTCCCTTGCAGGGGGAGGCAGGTGTGCGGGACCTGGCCTCCCCTCTGGCCAGCTCGCCCTTCCTTCAGGGCAGGGAACAGCTGGCCTAGGGGTGGAGTGGGCTGGCCCAGAGGTGGGGCTCCCCTCTCCTGCTCCTCCCCTGGGCCGGCTGCTCCTCCTTCAGGGCAGGGAGGGGCAGCCCAGAGACGGGGTGAGAAAGGTGGAGTCCACCCTATGGGCTGGCCTGTTCCACCCCTGGGAGTGGAGAGGCCAGCTCGGGGAGACGTGGGAGCATGAATCTGGCCTTTGAGCCGGCCCGCCCTGCACCCCTACATGGTGCCGTGACCATTCCTAAGGCAGTGGCACCCCAAGCTGCTGCCTTATTTGTTTATGGGTCGAGCTGGCCTTGATTTTGACACCCAGTCAACCAGTTCAGTGACCTATCTTTGCAGTCAGCTTTGGACTTAACTATTTTAAATAGTTTTGTATTGTCTGCAGACTTTGCCACCTCACTGTTCACCCCCTTTCACATGTCATTTCTGTATATGTTGAACAACACAGATCCTAGTACAAATCCTTAGGGGACCCTGATATTTATATTTCTCCACTGTGAATATTGACTGTTAAGTCATACTTTTGTATGTTTGATCCATGAGAGGATCTTCCCTCTCATCTGTACCTACTTTGTCTAAGATTATTTGGTGTAGGACTTTTCTGCAAGCTTTCTGAAAGTCCACGTCCAAGTGTTGACTGGATCAAATGTGTCCACATGTATGTCGACTCCCTCAAAAAATTCTAATGGATTGGTGAGGTATGATTTCTTTTTGTAAAAGTTGTGTTTGCTCTTCCCCAGTGTACTGGGTCTGATCACTTTGTTCTTTATTATACTTTAAGCCCATTTGTCTGTTACTGAAGTTAGGCTTACAGGCTTGTAATTCCCTAGGAAGCCTCCGGAGCCTTTTTTTTTTTAAATCAGCATTAGCTATCTGCCAGTCATCTGATACAGAGGTTGATTTAAACAATAGATTACATTCCCAAGTTAGTAGTTCTATTTCATATTTGAATTCCTTCAGAACTTGAGGGTGGAGGAGCTGGTCCTCAGACTTATTATTGTTTAACTTAATTTTTTTTTCAAAAGCTCCTCTATTGACATCTCAGACTGGGGCAGGTCGTCAGATTTGTCACCTAAAAAGAATGGCTTGAGTGTGAGGATCTCCTTCATCCATCATGCAGTGAAGAATGTTCAAAGAAAGGTTTAATTTAGATTATCTGCAGTGGCTTTGCCTTTGTTCAGTACTCGTTTAGCACCTCAGTCATCCAGTGACCCAACTGTTGTTAGGTTGACTTCCTTCTTCTGATGTACTTTAAAAAATTACTGTTCAGTTTGTGTCAATCACTTAAAATTCTTTCTTGACCTGCCTTTTACATTTGACTTGCCAGAGTTTATGGTCCTTTTTATTTTTCCTACTAGGATTAGATTTACAATTTTTAAAAGATTCCTTTTCCTCTGTAACTCTCTTTTACTATGCTGTCTAGCTGTGGTGGCATTTCCTTGTTCCTCTTACTGTTTTGTTTATTTGTGGTAGACATTTAGTTTGATTCTCTGTTATGGTGTTATAAATAGTCTCCATGTAGTTTCCAGGCATTGTGAGTGTTCCCTTTAATTTTCATCTGATAAATAAATTTGTTAGTCTTTAAGTGCCACAGGACTCCTTGCTTCTTTTGCTGGGCTAGACTAACACTGCTGTCCCTTTGAAACTCATTTAATTGGCTTTCTCATTTTTGTGTAGTTCTTCATATTTAAGTTAAATGCTAATGTGGTGGATTTTTTTGGCATTTTCTCTCCTACAGTTACATTAATTTTTAATTACATTATATTCACTGTTACCAAGCAGTTCAGCTATATTCACCTCTCGGACCTGATCTGGGGTTCCATTTAAGACTAAGTCAGTAACTGCCTCTTTCACTGTGGATTCCAGGATAAGCTGCTCCAAGAAGCTGTCATTAATGATGCCTAGAAATTTTATTTGTGTATCTGTTCCTGAGATGACATATAGCAGTCAATATGCAGATATTTGGAATCCTCCATTATGATTGTGTTTGTTGCCTTTGTAGATTCCCCAGTCCTTCTCAGCATTTCACAATCTCCATCATTTATCAGGGGGTTGTGAGTACATTGCCAGAGTTTAACTAATTTAGGAGTCATATTTTATTTCACTCTATGCTTCCTATAGTGCCACTACCCTACCAGCTCAACCTACTCTGTTATGTCTGTGTATTTTGTACCTTGGTATCACCACATCCCAATGATTATCCTCAGTCTAATAAATTTCTGTGGTGCTTATTATTTCAGTATCGTCATGTGATGCCAGGCACTCAAGTTCACCCATCTTAGTTTTTACACTTCTAGCATTTGTATATAAATGTTTGTACATACTGTCAGTATTCAGTTGCTTGCCTTCATGTGTTCTATTTGAATAGTACTCATCTGCTTCACTGTTCCTCATTAGCTCCTAACTGTACTTTATCAGCTTCTTTCCATTACTAGCATATAGTGTTTGTCCTTTTATAAATTCATCTTCTTCATGATCCTCTGAGTTTATTGGCTTTGCCCCAGACTGTAGTTCAATAGATCATCTATATCCTTTTTGATTTTACATGACAGCAGTTTGATTCTGTTTTGGTTTAGATGAAACCCATCTTCCTGTGTGGGCTTTTCCCTTCCCAAAAGGGTCCCTAGTTCATAAAAAAACCTAAAACCTTCTTCTCTACCTCACTGGCTTATCCAGGTGTTGAGACCCTGCAGGTCTGCCTGTCTTATGCCCTGCATATGGAACTGGGGATATTTCAGAGAATGCTTCCAGGGAGGTATTGGAATTTAATCCCTTGCCTAGCAACTTAAATTTGGCCTTTTAGCTTTCCTTATGTCACTGGTACCTGCATATGCCATGATTACTAGCTGCTCCCCAGCAAAGCGCACAAATCTTTTCAGAGCAGCATTTCTCAGCCAGTCCGTTTAACACTGGTGCTTCTCAGACAGTGCAGTTGCTCTGTTACCCATCCTATACCCTCCCCAAGCTCCAGCTTGATATTCTCTTTCCTTGAGATTCTTCTAGTAAATATATATATTGGTTGAAGTGTAGTTTTACAGTCACCTTTGTGTACATTTTGGGTGACTTTATGAAAAATTGTAGTTTGAGCCGCTGCTGTTTAAACCCTGAATCTTGCCCATCTTTTAAGTTGAGATGATTGCTACTAAGAATGCCATTTTCACTGAGAAGTAATACAGGGAATATGATAACTTTGGTTGAAAGGAGTGAGCCCTTAAATGAGATGAGTGATAAATGTTCGAAGTTCAAGTCCCATGTGTGGAGAGTCTGACTGGTAGCAACACTTATATAAATCCCTTTAGAAATATGTATACAATAGGGTGTCAGAATTAATGCAATTTTGAATTGGTTGATGACAAGTTGATATTACTGCTAAGTGAACCTTCACTGAACTAACTGAGACACCAGATTGCTTTAAAGACAATAGTCTAAAATATCAGGGATAGACATCTCCACCAGCTGTAGGCACTGTTGAGCAGTTCAAGGAGCATGGTAGTCTAGCAGAGGATTTCCTACACCAGTGGTTCCCAACATTGTCTCTCCTGTGGCACACCTTGCTACCTTTAATTAATTTGAGGCACACTATCATATAGTTTCCAAATGAACTCATGGATATTTTTGAGCCAATCCAGAGCTCTCTGAATAGTTTTTCAAAGCACTTTGTGGCACATCTGCTCAGGCCTGATGGAACACCTGTGTGCAGTGGCACACTGGTTGAGAAGCATTGTCCTACACGAATCAAAATATCCGAACCTGTGCAGAACAACTTCTAAACACTGCAGTCAACCATCTAGCATTCATGCCATCAAATGCAGGGAGGAAGGGTACCAGAGAAAGATTAGACTGTGGTTCTGTGAAATTATGTATACAAAGGTTGGCAATGTGATAAATGGTTAAATATAACAGAAAGATACAGAATGTATTTGTCTTGTAAACTTCCCTCCCTTTACTGTGCTGTGAGGCATGAGACCAAAGTCTATTTGCATAGAATAAGTTAAGGGAGGTGGCTGTAGGGTGTAGAGCATGCTCTGGAGTATCTTTTATTTATACCAGTATAGATTCATTTCTAAATGAGTGATCTAACATTCTCTGTTGAACTTTGACAATTAGTTGCACTATCAAACCTGCAAAATAACTGAACCATTATAAACCTCTATTTCCTTAGGTAGTATGCTTGGTGTCCTACTTCCATTTTAGATTTATGAAGAGCTACAACTATTAGTACAGAAATATGCAAAAAGAGAGAAAAATACAGTTTCAAGCAGATTTATTTGCAAGGAGTTTAAACTGCAAAAGATACAGTGCAAGGAGGGAAAATGGGACAATAGCTATTCCACATCTCAGAGTACTTTCCCCCACTTATTTGTGCCAAGTAAACAAACTCTCAGGCCCCAGTCCACTAAATACTCAGGCACATGGTTCGGTATGTGAACAGTCCTATAACGTTTTGTGCACACAAGGAAAATTGTATCTTATCTAGTATGTTTCATTTCCAGATAACATTTCTGACATTGTTTTCAAATAGTTCTAAATGAGATTTATGGGTAAATAAAATAAAATAAAATAAAAACCCATGAGTTGAAGTAGCAATATTCTTCTTGGTACACACAGCCCTATTCTACTTGCACTGCAATGCTCAGCAAAGCTTCCACTCACTTTAGTGGGCAGGATTTCTCCTTAGATGAGTTCTGACCTCCTGTTATTGCTCAACTCTGCTAGCACCTCCCTCATACTCTGTGTGTTTCCTTTATTTCCAGAGCATCTGCCGGGGTAGTGTTAACATTTTTCATATAATAGCCAAAGGTATCTTACTTTATTGTGTATTTATTATATGAGAGAAATTATAAAATCTACTCAACCTGATTGAACGTCTATGGGAAATCCCAATATTTAGATGTCTGGAAGATTTTTTTACAAGAACTTCCATTTCTTCCTCTATTTATTATCTTGTATTTAAGAGATATAGTTTCAAAAAAAGATTAATATTACTTTAATCCTATTAATACTTTTTAGAGAATTTTAGGGTATACTTTCATAGTCTCTTCAATCAAAGTGTAAGTTATTTATACAATAGAAGCACACTGAGGGACACAATTTTAATAATTATAATAATAATGAAAACTGCTAAAGTACAAGGCCTATAGACATTATATTCTTAGGATATAAGGCAAAAATTTAGAGTGCATTAGTGAACTGACTTTGTATAGGACCTAGACTTCTAAGACGTTTTAAGCATTCTTGAAACTTTTACCTAAAAGTTTTGTTTTAAAACAGATATACAAATACAAGATTTGATGATTATGCAGAATCATTTTACTGAAGAATTACAAGAGAATTAAATCTATCTCAGATGGTTAAGTAAATCTTAGATTTAAAGTATATTTAGATATGGGATATGTAAAGCAGAAAGGTTGCAGAGTTCTATAGATTCTGAATATAATAAAGAGATAAATGATCTAAATATAAAGTTTAAGAGCTTACTATCCTGAAAATATAAGGCTATGACTCCATCTGGAAATAGGCAGAGAACAAAGAGTCAGCAACTAGGATTTAAATGCTATCTTTCCCTCAAATCCCATTGTTTGCATGGTGACTGTTTAGAATGCAGCTCTTCAGGGTAATCAATGTCACTTAGCTTGCTTGATGCTTATGTATCTCTGAGGTATAGCTGCAATTTCCTGTGAAACTGGTAAAATGTCAGACATTTTTTCAGAAAGATCTGGAGTCCTGGGTCTGTCCTTTCAGACAAACCAGAGAAAAATATTCTATTTGGTTATGCTATCGCTAGACCAAAATTTGCTTCCCGAACCAGGAACAAATTCCAGGAATCCACATACAACACATTCCAAGATATTTGACAATATATATTAACTGAAAGGCAAAATTTGTGCCCTGCTTCCTTTGTGGACTGGTTCCTCCCCTCCGGCCCCCCGCAGATCCCCAATCCTGGAGCTGAAGAGGAAGAAGAGGTTTAGGCTGTGCATCTGAAGAGGGAGCATAGAGCTGGTTGGAAAATGGTTTGACATTTCATTTAAAAAGAAAAACATACAAACAAACCCTAAGTGTTTTCATTAAAACAAAAAAAAAAAAGTCCTCACTCTTTTCTTGAGGTTAATGGGGGCAAGGAGATATTTAAATCGTCAATGGTAAGATGACACTTTCTGCAAAATTTAGGTTTAGTCAAAAACCCAATTTTGCAACAAAAAGTTTAATGGAAAATTTTTGACTAGCTTTAGTTGTCAGTGCCAATCTGTTATTGACCCTTATAATGTTGGTTTGGGGACCTGGGCTCATTGTCATTGTTGAAATGATTGTCTCCTCTCCTTTTCTGGGTTGTACTATTGCCATGTGCGTGGGAGAGTCCTTTGAGGGGTTTCCTGTCCCCCTGCTGCTGGTCAAATAGGCCAGCACCTTTCACCACCACTAAATTCACACAATTTTATTAGGTTGAAGTTTATGGTTATAGGCAAATACTCAAAATATTTCTTTAAATTATTTACATAATATGATAGATGTAGAGCTCCACAGAACTGGGGCAGGGAGTTGGTTTATTACAGGCACATATAATATCAAGCACATTTTGGGGCAATGTATAAATAAATAATACAAACTCATAACAAATGAATAACTCCTCAGTGAAGCACAGTGCTGAATAAAAAAGGGCTAGACCACAGGGATCACATTAGATTTCTCTGCAATAATTGGGTCTTAATGGGGGAGAAATGGCCCTCACGAGTGCCTCTCTCCCTTTTTGTTTCTATGCCATGTCCATGCACCTAAACACTGCAGTATACCTTTTCCTCTAATGGGATAATGCTGTGGACCAGTAGCAACTCTGGATATTTACTCATCACCTTTTTCTGTATTTTTACAGCCAGAAAGGAATACCTGCCTGAGAACCCCCAGTGCTGAAAGTGTACATTGTTCAAAATTCCCATTCATTTCAATAGGAAAGAGCCCCAAATAAGAATTAAAGTAAGGGAACTATATTTTTAGTCTTACATTCTATATTATTAAACATTTTTAACCTTGATCTTTATTCAGAAAATGTTAGTGAGTTACTTGCAAGTTGAGACTAGTAGATCTGATTAGCAGGTTTTTGATTGTATCAAAGTACTGAGAATTTGAAAAGTTCCAAAGGGGCATCCGTGTTAGTCTGGTTCAGTAAAACAAACAAGGAGTCCTGTAGCGGTTAAAGCCTAACAAATTTATTTATTGCATGAACTTTCGTGGGAGAAAATCCCATTTCGTCAGCTGCTTTGAAGATGGGGAACTTAACTAGCCGCTTAAGTTTCCCCATCTCCAAAGCGTCTGAGGAAGTGGGATTTTTCTCCCACAAAATCTCATGCAGTAAATAAATTTGTTAGCCTTTAAGTGCCACAAGACTCCTCGAGAATTTGAAATGTCTTCAAATGAGCTATAACTTCAAAAAATAGGAGTAGTTACACTGAAGTCCATGGGATGATAGACAAGATTAACAATACCACTGGTAACTTTGCCAAATTGGGCAGGTGAACACTATATAGCAATCTATTTGTGAAATAAAATAGATGGGCCAGGAGCACAGATATTTTGGCATGGCATTAAAAATGTTTACATTCTATTCAATACAGCAATCTGTTTTAAATAGTTTGACTTATTTATAACAACAATAACCTCCACAATGCTAGATTATCCTGTTATTCTAATTGTGTTAGACTTGATACTGTATCAAAAGACCATATGCACTAAGGACACTTTTTGCTTGTGTCCCAATGCTTTGGATAAAGTTTCACATCTTCTTTAAAAAAAGCAAGGACTCCTGTGGCACTTAAAGACTAACAAACGTATTTATTGCATGAGCTTTCGCTGGAGAAGATCTCACATCATCAGATACTTTGAAGATGGGGGAACTTACAGAATGGGACAAAAATGAATGCAGGGAAGTGTAAGTCATGGGATCTGGTCACACTGTAACAGCAAATATGTTAATGAATGATGATAATAAATAAATAATACTTTTGTTAGTCTTTAAGTGCCACAGGACTCCTTGCTTGTTTTGCTGAACAAGACTGACACAGCTGCCCCTTTGGAACATCATCTTTAGGAGTTGCCAGAGAAGATTCAGGTTTACAACCTTAACAGAGTAACACTTGCATTGTCAAGATAATTGAATCTTTTTTTAACTTGGAGAACTCAAATTAAATATTCCTAAACCTATCACTTTAGTGTTTTGATTTATTTTTACCAGTATCAAATGGAGATGTTTCTACAATACAGCCTCAGTGTGCTGTGCTTCTCTCTTTCTTTTCCACATGATTGCTTGGTTTGCAGAGGATGCCTTCTTACAGATGTGTTCCCTCCCTTGACAAACAATTACTCCTGTTTCCCTCAGCAGGAGGCCATTAGGACATCATCACAGGTTCTGCTAAGTCATCTTGCAATCACAGTTTTGTGCAATCACCTCTCATCTAAGTCTATCTAGGCATATGCCATGCGAGGAAACTAGCAGTACAAACTGCAGCACCTCCAGGCATCTTATTTGTTATTTTGGTCCAGGCCTGTGACAGATAATGGCTAATATCTGAGGTTCTCATTTGCTGCTTTGACTGTCATCATGCACAAAATGTGGAAAAACCAGGTCACATCACTATTTAACAATAAGAATGACAAAGACGTTTTAGCATGTTCACTGCAATTATATGCATAAAAAGGTGATGCCTGGAGAGTTATTCTAGTGAATAGATTTTCAAAGATTTTTCAAGGCTTTTGAGAAATGTTACACCAAATCTGTTGTTCTTTTCATAGTGTTTATGGCGTGTGTGCACAATAGCAACCCCATCAAAAATTCTCTTCATATCTACATTATAATGGAGTTAAGCATTTATCAGGACTGTAATAATACCACCATAGATGCAGGCATTTGTAAGCTTAGGATGTACCAACTATCTGTAGACATTTACTTTTTAAAACCCAAGTACTCAAGATACCCTCCCATCCCAAACACAAAAAGCAGACATCACTATTATTGAAGCACTGTGAAGAAAGCTTTTCCACTACATGGTTCATATACTCATAATTCTTGTTAAAAATCCTGAATTAAATTATTTGATTTAAAGTAGTGTGTTAGCCTCTGAAAAAAATACACCTAAATGTCCTGTGCATTCTTGACAGAATCAAGCCAGCAGTTTTATAGAAGACTGTCAACCTGTGTAATAGTGCATGGTATATGATCTCATGTTGCTAATAGACCTCGGGTTACTTTGGAGGAACATGGGTTGTATTGTCTTAATCATATGAAAACCAATTTACTAATCTCTAACTGATTTTAACTTTAAGCAGTATCACAGTGATTTCTCTCATTAAAACAAATTCTGTTTTAGAAGTGTCCTGTGAGAAACAGTTTTTAAACCTATATAATGAGATATGGAAGTTCTAATTTTAGTTCAAATTCCCTCCCCCTAGAACTTAATTTGTACGTTTGGCTCTGTGCCCTTAATAAATTCACTTTTTATTACAATAGTTCTCTGAGCAGAACCTTAATTCAGATTCTGTACAATGTGTTGGGTTTATAGGAATATTAAACTCAAGAGAATACATACGTGATGGAATCAATCCTGAAAGAAAACACAGAATTATGCAGTTTAACATTATTTGACTGCTTACAGGCAAACGATTAGAAAGCACTATTATATATTGTGCCTCAGTCTGCATCTTTGGTTTTGATGTGTTGTGTGATGGAAGACAATGAGTGAGGAAAAAAGAACAAGGGTAGTTGCATCGCAACGGAATGAAAAATGAACATCACATGTGTAAAAACGACTATACAACATCTTAACCTCATGACCATTTTAAAATGCCTTTACAGAAGACGAGAGTGAGAACTGCAAATAGAACCATGTAGTCAATGGAGGGAGAAAAAACAAAACAAAACCCAGAGTCTTCCTGCAATGAACTCATCAGGGAGCTCCTCCCTAATTTAGGCTCTAGTTTGCAAAAAAAAAAAGCAGTCAGTTGTTTTTTTTCCCTGACACTATTAGATCAAAACAGTATCCAGGCATTAGACAGTATTTATTAGCTTGTAAGATCAGAGATAATGATCCCATTCAATCAGAACTCATGAATTATGCAAAAGTCCCAACTACACATAATTTCTGGCTCTACTTTTAAAACCAGTAAAGCACCATTTGCATCACTTATTTTTTGGGTGATACTAGCAGCAAAACAAAGCAGAATTTGCTCATTTTGGTTCCGTAATCTCAAAGAGGACTGCAATTCTGTTATGGTGTTTTTTTCCTTTCAATCCCCTTGAACAAAAATGATGTAGAAGTAAATATTAATCATCATACTATTGAGAAGAAATTGTACATTAATTATTGTCATGGACTAGTGCTACCATATTTATGGAGGATTTTGTAATCACTGTACATTGTTCGGTATTATTACTTATATTGACAGCTAGAAAGTAATTATACTTTTTTGTACTTTGTTTTAAAGGAACACTGGCACTGGCATGGTCCAGAAAACTTGCAGATAGTATTGTACCAAAATTCAATAAAAGTGCCATAAATTACTTTTGTATCTCCTTTCTGGTTGTCACAGACTACCAAGGGCCCAATCCTTGGAGGAGTAGAAAGTCTGCTGAAAAATGCTGTGCATGGTTTCCACTGAATATGGGGTTGGAGGGTGGGGCTGGTTTGAGGGCACTCAGTATCTTGCATGATTGCATCCCAGTGCCCTCTATGTAAACTGAGGCCTTTTGTTTGTAATGATCTTCCTCAACCTCATTTATTCATTGATATGTTGATTCATTAGCATAATTCTCATTTGTCACTGATAGATTTCAAATTGCTTTGCAAAGATTGATATTAATTTCCCCATTTTACAATGGGAAAGATGGTCCTAGAGAGATGAAGTGACCAAGCCTGAGTCACTTCGCAGGGTGGAGGAAAGTTATTTTAGTTATAAACTCACATATGGTGGGTTGTGCCATCACTAGCAAAGTCATTAAAAGTCTTGCACATATGTCTCTTATGTACCTAACACAGTGCATGTCTGAGTCCTCTGCATAGTGGTTGTTGGAGTCCTAAGTCCAGTGTTCGTAGAACGGAGAATCACTTATTAGATGGCACTATGAATGAGGGCACCCCATAACCCTGGTGGAAGGAGCGAGATGTCTTATAAATGTATGATATTATTATTAAAAATATATAATCGTTTCCTGATTCAAGTAAGAGGGGGTGGAGGTGAAGAGGAAGGAAGGTGATCTGATGAAACAAATGATACTACTTGAAATGTGTGTTAAGACACTCCTTTTGCGCACCCCTCTGAACACCACTCATTCAGACATCAAGAAGAGTCAGTACATGGCTGGCTAATGGCACAGGAAAATGACTTTGAACTAACCCCCACAGTGCACTGGGGAAATGCAGAAATTAAGTTTCCATTTTCATTCTGAGGCACTGTACTGTCTTCCAGTATAATATCTGATATGCTTTCAGAAGAGAGAAATGGTTTAGCAAAATAGAGGCCTAGGAAGTAAGGCCATAGTGAGGAAGCTTGAGTCCTAAGCATAGTGATGTATATACATTTAACATTCATTTTGTGAGCATGCATTTGAAATGTATTTGACCCAAGCTGAGCAAGAAGCAATGAATTAAAGCAATCACTTTTCATGACTGAGGCATATTAGTATTCCATGAAATAGCCAGGAAAAGAAGGAGTTAATGAGGCAAGTTTTGACCGTATCAGATGCCTAGGATTAAGGTAAGCAGCAACTATACATTGAGGAAAGACCATCACCAAATCTTGAGAAACAGGAGACCTATTTGTTAACTTCCAGTATAAGTCCACCAGAGTGTGATTTTGTATTTGTATCAGCCATTAATTAAGGACCACCTGGGAGACTTTAAAATCTTCATCTGAATTAGTGAAATTGATAAAAAGTTACAGTTGAGTTCTACAAATTGGGGTTTAGAGACTGAAAACAGGGTGCAAAAAATGCTTCTTGAATCAGAAATCAATGATTTCTGCAACCAAGGCCTTAGCATGAGGATTGCTGTTAAGAGGATTTAAGGCACATCAACAAAATGTTATAATATTACCATAGAATAGCACAGCTATTTTTTGTGTTAACGGTTAACGCTAAAAGAACACCATAAAGAACTGTCTATTCCTAATGAGAAGTTTGAGATAAAAGTTTGTGTTCTCTTTAGCAGAAGGTAATTTAGGACCGTAATGTGGGCTTTCCATGAGTATTCAGATGTGTTTTTGTGACAAGATTCCAAAGTGGGAGCATGAGGCAACATATGTAAGGATTCATATACATGGACACAGAAGCTAGAGAATAATGAGTTGAATAAAAATATGATGTGCCTGCCAAGTCCTGAAATTTGGGACGGTGTCATAGTGCTTACATAAGTGGTGGAATAGAGGTACTGGAATCACCTGGATTTGAGAGGCGAACAAATACTATCATACATAATGCCCAAGAAGCTGTTTTGGTTTTATGACTAGAAAATCTGATCACGAGTGGAAAAAGTCCCTCAAAAAAATTGGGCATTGTAAATGATCTTCAGATTGTTGTTGTGACACATATGGTCACATAACTTTCAAGAGAATTTTTTTGAGAAAATTAATCATTCTATAAAACATTCCTTTTTTTGTTGAAAAAAACTGAGAACGAGAGAGAGAGGGTGATGGTTAGAAACCAAAAGATAAGATTTTAAAAAACTAGCATTTTATTTAGTCAAAAATATTTTCAAGTAAAGAACAATCAGTTTTTCAGTTTAGTTTTGGCTGTTAAACAACCAACCAAACATCCTTAGTAGAAGGGGGTCAGAAGTCACAGCCTAGCAGCCGGGAATAAGTAATGGTTCTAAACCAAAGTATATTTCATTAAGGGGATGTCAAAACTTTTATTAAAAGAGCTATGAAACAAAATTAACATAATGTGTTTTAGTATTTAGACTAGGATCCTGCAGGAAGGGGGGAGAGAGAACCAAACTAAAACAAACCCTGAAATGCAGGTCAAGCTGTTTTAAAGAAGTAAAATAAATGTCCAATCAAATTAGATTGTAACGTTGCTATTTAAGGGGTTTTTCAAATTTAGATCCCCCTTAGTTAAAAAAAAGTTTCATAAAACCGAATGGAAATATTTTTATGGTTTATTGACTGTTTGTTTTTAATTCCATGAAAATTGTTTGAGAGGGATTTGAACATTGTAAATCTATATGTAGCATCTTTGTTCAAGTTCTTGAGTAGCAAATAGTGAACACGACCAAAAAGACCAAACTAGTTTCTCTGTACAAAATAGTGATACAGCATACAAAATGGAAAGTATTTTATGATCATGTGTACAAATTAGTAACTAGATTCAGAACCCTTTGGACACCTGGATGTTCATGGAAGGATAGATGTTTCCCTGCTCATAATATCCTGAAATGCAGAAATAATTTTTTTTCCTTCTGTAATATCCTGAAATACTGGTAGCCATTTAAAAGAAGTGTAACAGAGACAGAGCAGACATTAAAGTCAAAGGGGCTCTATTGAATTTAGTGGGGCCTAGATCAGGCTCTGTGTCTGGTGAATATACTGGTTATGGCCCCAGTCCAGTAGTGCTCTGTGGGAGTTTATGGGTCCACATGTGTGTGGATTTCCTTGCCAAATTAATGGTTAAAGGTGAAGTCTTGTGTTACTTAATAGGCCTAGTTCAGACCCAATGAACCAGACTAATAAAGTAAATGGAATCATTCCTGCTTACCCCAAAGATAAATTTGCCCAGTAATTTTATGAACAATATTCCAGTCAATTACTCTATGTACATGTGATAAATTCAGCATAAAATTATCCAGATTATTGTGAAACATTGATTGTGGGCTTAGTGATATGTAATTATATTGACAATTTCTGCCTGAAGGAGTTTACAATAGATGGTCTTGATCCTGTAAATTATACATACACATATCTCTACACATTGAAGTCAGTGGGGCCATTTTTCTACAAAGTCACACAAGCATGTGAATAACTGTTTCTAGGGCTTAAATCAACATGCCACAAAATTCAAATTAAGGAAAGTAAAACTTCTTTTTTTCTTTATTTAGTGGGAGGATAATAGCATTTTTACAGATGTGGGCAAGCCTCCATGAGCCCTGAGGAACAAAGTTGGATTAATTGAAATGGCACACTTGACCCACACCGCTAAAACATTTTACAGAAGTTCACAAATTCTCACTCTAGAATTCTGGATGTGCTGTTTTGGAAAGTTTTCTGGCAGTTTTGCACAGTTCTAAGCTTCATCTCAAAGCCCAAAATGGCTGTTCTTTTTCAAAGGTTCCCTTCAATGTTTGTAACTGCTGATGCATGTTACAAAATACAGATGAAATAAAATAGCTAGAAACTATCCTGGAGTTTGGTTTTCTGCCATCATTGTTAAGCATTTGAATTTGATGATCACTTACAGGATGGCTGAATTAAGCAGAATTCATGTTGTAAAGTCCAATCAAACTCTACTAATGACGTGTTAAGTAGAAAGTAGAACCTCAAGCCTATTCCCATTGACAGCAGTGCATTTTGTTGTTTACCTCACTGAATATAGGATTGGGTCCTAAGATACTAAATAACATTTTCCATGATGGTAATTAATAACAGCAGTTTTGAAGATAAAGGAACTTTATAATTTTGTTTGTGAGGCATGTTTCCAAATTTGCCAGTGGATTTAGGAATCAAATCAAGCAATTATCTGGAATATGTTCCGGGATGACAAACTCTAAAATCAGGACATATCCAGAGCTGCAGGCTGAATGAGTTTTTCTGTAGGATGGATTAAGAGCTATCAGTGCTATAAGAAAAAAGGTATTATTGATTGAGTGTAGCCTAGGAAAATGATATGCTAATAAGAAATGTTGCAGAGATCTTAAGACTTGGCAGATGCATTTTTCTAGTGGAATATTTGTAGGGTGAAGGGTTGCAGAAGATACATATAAAAGGAGAACCAAGGGAAAGGTTAGTCAATCCTGGATGCTTTCTACAAATGTTGTCTTGCCTTGTGGTTAGATAATAAATGCAAATCTCCTTTCATGAATTTAAAGCTGCTTGCTAAGAGGAAAACCACAAAGTATAGTTTTGTGAAATAACATAAAATAACATGAATACCTTTTTCTTGTTGCATAGGAATTTATTTTTGTTGTAGCTAAAAAATAAAAGGGGGGATCACTAAATATGACAAGGCCTGTTTGGGTTGGAGTTGTTGCAAATATTCCCTGCAGTTTTAATTTTCATTAGACTACTGCTGATTTCACTTTAAGCTTTGGGTTGAAGAAGAGAGTAAAATGGTTTTAAAACTCCAAATTTCGCAAAGATATGCAGGGCTATAAGAAGTGTGTGGATGGGATGCAAAAACAATTTTGTTGTGGTTTAACTGAGATGCATTAACTTTAATAAACCTTTCCACAAACCTCAGAAGTTTCATTTTTATACCAAAACACATGGACTCAGACAAATTTTGAAGAGTTCCATCATTTATTTTAGCCAACATTTCACACAGTTCAAATACAGAAGCTCTTGCTTTGGTCACATATGACAAATCTATAATCCTCTCTCTCCCTCCTTGCTTGCAAACTCCGGCCCTTCTCCCTACAAAAATAAAATAAAATAAACATGTGGTTTGGGCAGACATTTTACTCTGAGATTCAAGCCCATCTTTGCCAGGCAAATCCATACATCCTGAACTGGAACCAAGTGTCACAGGTGTGGCATGAAAAAACAATCATCATTACACTGTATCACTAATCCAGGGGGACCTAGGGCCCAGGGACTTTGTACTCAGAGTCTGATTTCATGTGGGTTTGCCAAACTTTGCAGTTAATACCCACAGTTCTTCAGCTTTCACAAAGCACACAGCTGAGCACCTCCAGCTGTCAGAGAAACTCACTCATGTGGCTTCTTGCCTCTAGTATGTAAACAAAGCAGAGAATCTTTTCGGTGTCTGAACAGTGCAGTTAACTGGCATTTTATAAATATAGCCTCACTGAAGCTCAGTGTCTTACAGGTTGACTCATGAATGCTGCCATATCCTGGCAGAAGAGAGTGGAGCCATGGCGATGAAGGCAGACTTTGATGTCTGCCTCACTTTTCTGATTGTATCTAGGCTTTTGACAAAGTTTTTCTCCACTGCTGCTAAACTGGAACCTTCTTAAGTATTGTTTTGATTGAAGAGCTCACACTCTCTTCCCCTCTACGAGTACGTCTACACTGGAGGTTCTGCTAAGTCGACTTAAAGTCAACCTTGTTAAGTCACTTAGAGAATCCACATTTGACAGGAGTTTTCACTGCTTATGTCCACACTGGCAGGTGCTAGGTCAGTGGAGAGTGGTGTATTGTGGGTAGCTGTCCAATATTGCATGAGAGAAGTGCCCCCTGAAGGCCAATTAGGTCGATTTGAGGGCTTTCGACTTAAGAAAGCACTTAAGTTGACTTAATAAAAGCCCGTTGTGGCCACAGGGGTCTGTAGGTTGACTTAACCTTCCTTACGTTGACCTAAGGCTCTGGTGTAGACACACCCTATGATTTTGCAGTGAGACTTTGCTGAGAAGAAAATTTTAAAGTAGAAGCAAGGTCATGGTGGTTATTCTGACTTGTTGCAGCCTCTACCAGAATAAGAAACCCAATAACATCCGGTTGTCACCAGGAGATGGATCCTTCCAGTGGAGTCAGGGACCCGGTTACCTGTAACTCACTCCTGTAAGGGACAACTCAGACTCACAAGGAAGTAATTAAATCCTTAAGTGGCTGGTTGTCAGCTAATTAGCTAATGATCCTGATAAGGTTTTACTAGGGCTCAGCTATGGATGTTCCTAAGGCTGGATGCTCTGGGAAGAGGACTTTTCTGGTGACCTCACAAGAAAAAGGAGCGTGAAAGATATTACTAGAAAGAAAAGCTTTGCAAGATGGTGCCAGCACCAACACAGAAGCTGGGAAGCTGCAGTTTGCTGGAAAAAGTGCTGAAAGGAATAAGGATAGAGACTGAATTGAACCCAGCCTTGGAAAGAAAAGCCAGGGTTGGATTAACAAAATGTTGGGGCATTGTGCATGATGGAAAATGGGTGCTAGGGGAGCCACCTTCATTGAACGAGCATATGATATACAGGCTGCAAATGTGAGAACACCTCCATTTATTAATTATAATTATTGTTAGTTAAGAAAATACTTTTTAAAACATTAAATAGAAAGCATATTAATAGACTAGAATATTTAATTGAAATATGTGTGGTGATCTGATTTAAAAAAAAAGAAACACTCATTCTTTCTTTTGCTCTGGGAAACATTTGCAAAATAGGCTAATCCCTGCAGTGTACTTATGGAATGTGACTTAGGAATGAACTACACCCCTGCCCAGCTGGCTTCACGACTATATTGAAAAGGGTTCCTGATGAGAGCACAACTTGCTGAAGACCATACAAATCAGAAAAGAACAAGTATGTTCATGCACTGGATATTTCAGTCTCCTGAGCCAGAAATGTTTTGCTGCCTTTTGAAAAACAGGCTAGGCTAAGTGAGAAACTTTAACCTGTCCTAAGGAACAGGGGCACTGAGCCGCGGCTGGCTCTGGACAAAAAGTTTGATCTGAATCAATACAAATAAGGGACTGATGCTGATTAGGCTTTATCAGCTGTGCAATGAAAAAAGCTGGCTCTTTTTCCTCTGGGAAGAATGGTAGTTTTAGTCCCATGATGACAGGATGTCAGCACACTGAAGAGAATGCTGTGGCTCTGATGGTTCATGACACCAACTCCAGGAAGAAGTCAGAATGATCCAAAAAAGGACCTGAGACACCGGTCCCCTCCCAAGATCTCCCTACTTTCTAGGCAGTTCTAATTGCCACAGCTGTCCTAGAGAACACTGACCCAGTTGTCTAGGGCAGCAGACCTTCCTGTGCATTGGTCTAAGGTAACACTCTTGAGCAGCAGGCAATCTTGTGCACTGGGTTGTAATGCTCTTATTTGAAGTTTGGCTCATCCTGCTACCCCTGTCATGAGTCATGATGGTGAAGAGTGGGTGTTTGCAAAAATATGGTCAGGGCCCAAACAAGGTTTTGATCTCCATAAGATAGAAAAGACAGGTGGCTGCCCACTGTCCCTTTCCTGCCAACCTGCATCTCCTTTTCTCCCCTTAGGTGTCATTCCTCGTCATCACCACTCTGTCCCTCTTCATCTCCTCCCATGCTCTCTCTACATTCCCCAACCTGACGACCCCGCCCCCCCCCCCATCCTCTTACAGGCACTTTCACACCAGCTTGCTCGCCTCGTGTCCTCTCAGAGGTGTACTTCCTCTGGTCTATGGATTCCTACAGTTCTCGACCCCCCCCACCTCGCTCAGGGGCCATCCCTAAGTGAAGAACACCTGTGTAAAGCACATGTAATTAGTCTTTTTGCAGGGATGGAGGATATCACCCAGAGAAAGTTGCAAATAGAACTCTGGCAAAATTATTATAATAATCTTTTAGTTGATTAAAGCACGTAAATATGGAGTAACTGATAAACGGAAGCTTGTACAATATCTATTAGCTGAGCTATTATTGTGTAGTCACCATCAGTAAGATACATTCATCATGCTAGAAGAGTTGACTTGTGTATTATGAATTAGCATAATAATACCCTGCACCTGATTGTTGTTAACTTTAGTGCAATCTGATTTATCCTAACATTACACCATTCAGTGTTTGAAGAGACAAACAGAAGTTCTTTTTTCATGTTCTGAGCGATAGTACGTAAAATGTTCCAACAATAATTAGATGTTGGATGCTACTATATTTTCTGAGGCAGAAGTAGTGATTGCCTGAAAATGATATTTAAATTATACAACTCTGTTTAGAAACCACCTAGCCTGAGTTTTGCCATTCCTTGCTGCTGGAAGGAACATTCTTTTAAATGAGAAGTGAAACTTGTTTTCTTCTTACAATTGCTGAGTAATAATACTGTTAGGGTTTGCCAATGGGACCCAGTGTTTTCTAATAGGATGGTTTCTAATATGATTCTTCACTGAAAATTCAGTACTAACAGACATGGACAGGGCAGAGAGAGTGGAATTAGAGAGAGCTTCTGGTTTTATTGTTGTTTGGATAGTCATGAGGCAGTTTTGGCTGAGCTTTGATTTGTTTTTAATTATTTTAAATCCATCCCTATAAAGAGGCCATGACTAGAATTTAGCAGAAAGAGTATTGTGGAAAGATATTACAAATATTTATAATGACTTAATTGAGATCAATTGTTTTAATTGATTCTGCGCACTTACTAATATTGAATATATATAACATTTTTTTCAATTTTGAGCATCTCAAAATACTTAATCATCTCTTGCTCACACAAATTTTGTGATACAAATGCATATAAAGTGCTCTTATATTCACTTTACGCACAGGTATGTCATTAGCATTATGGGAAAAGCCTTTGCCTGAGTTTTTCTGAATAGACTACAGATTGGGGCAGACAGAATTTATCCTGAATCACAATGTAGCTGCAGAGCTGAAAGCTCTACTACTGACATGATCTTCTCCCTGAGACAGCAAAAAGCAAACAAACAAATAAGATAGAGAACAAAAACAGCCCCTTTATGTAGCCTTTGTTGATCTCACAAAGGGTTTGGCCTTGTCAGTAGAAGCTGACAATTTGTGTTTCTAGAAAACATTGAAAGTAAGCATGATTTGGTTCTTCCACAAAAACACTTACTGCACAGTCCAGTGTGATGGCTCAGTCTCTGAGGCTTTCCGGATTCATAATGGAATCAAGAAAGCTGTGTACTTATCCCAGCTCTTTTCTGAGATCTTCTCCTTCCTACGGAAATAAAGCTTTTGGTTCTTCAGCTGAGGAAATCTACTTGCACCCAAGGTCTGAGAGAAAGCTGGTTAGTCCTGCAAGATTTAGATCTAAAAATCAAGATTCAGGCGACCCTTATTCAACATCTTTTTTCTTATGACACAACAGTAATAACTTATACAGAAGCCCATTTCCAAAACCTAATGGACAATTTTTCCAAGGCCTGACAAGCGGGACTGGCTTGACCAATAAGCAAATGAGGCTGGCTCGGGGTGTCATTTACTTAGGAGTGGTCGCAGCGCGGTGCCAGGGGCAGGGTGGGCCATACCAAAAGCTGTATCCCTGCACTCCCGCCCCTCCGCAAACCAGTCAATCTCTGCTGGAAGCAGAGCAGGCTGGCCCATGTGTAGGCTCTGCTCTCTTGCCCTGCCTCTGAGCCGGCCCACCCTGCCTCTAGGGAGGAACAGCCAGTCCAGGGGAGGGGCAAGAGAGCGGAGTCCAGCCTTTGGACTGGTTCGCTCCACCCCTGGGCTGGCTGTTCCCCACCCTGGAAGTGGGGTGAGTTGGCCTGGGGCAGAGGCCAGATTCCACCCTCTGCCACTGCCCCACACACTGGGGGGGGGGGCACAAAATTGAAAGCCAGCTTGGGGCACCAGAGTCCTTTGATCCGGCCCTGCTGACAAGATTTTGGGCTTACTATAACTTTAAAACCTCCCTAATGTAATGTGCCAAGGAGCTGAAGAAGCACTCACCGTCAAACTCAATAATTATGAAACTGAAGTGGTGAATGAGTTTACATACTTCAGGTCTACTGTTGCAGTCAATCTTTCACTTGAAAAGGAACTCAATATCCGTATCAGAAAAACTGCCATGACAATGTCTAGATCAGTGGTTCCCAACATTTTCTCTGCCGTGGCACACCTTACTACTTTGATTAATTTGAGGCACACCACCATATAGTTTCCAAATGAACTCATGAATATTCATGAGCCAATCCAGAGCTCTTCGAGTAGTTTTTCAAAAAATTTTGTGGCACACATGCTTAGGCCTGATGGCACACCTGTGCCATGGCACACAGGTAGGGAAACACTGATCTAGACTGATCAAGAAGGTATGGCAAAAAACAAACTGGCAGACACAATGATGTGCATGTGTTGTTAGTACTCTTGTGTATGGGAGTGAACCATGGGCCTTCTACTTTCGTCGCGAGAAAAGACTCAAGCTTTCGTTATCCGTTGTTTTGTCAAATTTTTGGAATCTCTAGAGTCACCAAGACTGATGTTCTCAAGTGAGCCAGTAGGCCCAGCATGCAAATGCTCCTGAAGCAGAGATGTCTCTGCTGAGTTGGTCATAAGAGCTGAATGAATGTGGATGCATTCCAAATGACACCCTTGATGGCAAATTAGCATTTGAGAAAAGATCTAATTGACACCCAAAATTGCATTTCAAGAACACGTGCAAGTGAGACTTCAAAGAAATGCACTTGACCATTGGTCACTCAGAAGGTCGCTTTCAGGATTGCAGCCTTTGGAAACAAGAACTCAGTAAAAGTTTCCAAAGCTATGAGAGGCAGCAGCCCAGCTTAGCAAAGGAGAAAAGAGCTTGCAGAAGGCAGAGCTAAAGAATAGAAGCACCACCTTTAAAAGTGACAAATGCAACAGAACTTGTCTCTGTCAAGTGGGTTTCTTCAGCCACAGCCAGGGCTGCCATAAAACCATCTGAGTAAATATTCTACCTCTCAGAGGTGCATGCCCATGGTCTCTTGAGACTGAAGGATGCTGTATAGTCACAGTGACTTGCTGAATGTTACACAAGAAAATCTTGAGGGTAGGCAAACAACAGAGCTTAGATCTCTTAACGGGTAGTCATAGGAATTTTCACCTCTATTAGCACAGCTTTCCGGCCCCTCTGTACTGCTTGAGTTGGTATAGGGCAGGGGTTGGCAATGTTTGCCCCCATCCTCCCATGAGTACAGGGGATGAGGCAAAAAAAGTGCTGGAGGCAGGGCCAGCAAGGGACAAGAGCCGTGTAATCCTTTGCCCTGCTTACCCTGCAGGGCCAGCAGAGGACAGGAGCCATGTGGCAGGGCCAGTGGGGGGAGCAGTTGTGGTGTGGCAGGGCCAGGAACCCTGCATGCTGCTGTGCACAGGCTTGCATGCCAGTTTTGGCACATGTGCCAGGGGTTGCTGACCCCGGTATAGGGTCTGGCCTTTAGAAGCTGCATTCACTGCTGAAACAGATATGGGTCCAGTATAGGGAACACATTCTGATGAAGACAGTGATTGGATCTGAGTATAAAGGGCATTGAGTGAGAGCTTGGGTAGCAAGGGATTGCATAAATTCCAGTGATGTGTTTCCCACAAGCACCAACTGACTTTTGCTTAGTCCAGAATAACCACTGTGCAGATTGCTCTGTTCATATCACATTCACCTTTCCCAAAGCCCCTTTCAATATCTTCAGCACGGACTTATGCCAGGGTCTTCAAGGGAACAGCATTTTCTGAGTCCCTGGATTTTATTTATTGCAATTACAGTTTCTAACATGGAAAGTCTTAACACTTTAATCACTGTTTAAGTTTTTTTTCCTTTCATTAATCTCCTGTCACTAAAAGTTTGTTTTTGACATTACAGCTTCATCACAATTATTCTGTTATGTATTCACATTTTCATATGTGGCATAGTGGAAATTGCAGTAGATTCCACTTCTTTGTTCCAAAATGTACAGCAGTTGCCAGACAGTGGGAACCAGCTGAAAATTTTGAACTAGAATTTCCCATAGAAAAATCACACCCTTGCTTCTGTTAATAATTTAGCAGATGCTTATTATTCACTCTGTTGATGATGTCCCCCGTCTATGGATGTTTGGTTATAACCTTCTTATTTTCTCTGATTTAGAGACTCTTAAGGAGATGCAGATTGCTGTTCATAGGCTGGATCAAAGATGAGCTCATATGTGGGATGAATCTTCACTTTAAATTGGCAATACTTTTCTTTACACTTATTAGGGTGGTCTGAACGTGGGCGGGGGGGTAGAATCTGTTACTTCAACTTAATGCCTGTCTGTAAATAATTTAATAATACTGATATTCTAGTTTTGTGAATATTTTATAAGCCTTGTGAAGGATCTGTAATATTCATGTATACCATTGGTGCTGAAAACTGTTTCAGTTAAAGT
The DNA here is from genome assembly GCA_007922195.1 of Podocnemis expansa. Taxonomy (NCBI): domain Eukaryota; kingdom Metazoa; phylum Chordata; order Testudines; family Podocnemididae; genus Podocnemis; species Podocnemis expansa. The sequence continues at coordinate 11,484,011 of ML682006.1, forward strand.
CTTTACAGAGAAGTAAACATGCTGATTGTTACACTCTTTTAGATTGTCCTTCATCTGGTCTCTTACACACAATCAACAGCAGATTAAAGAGCCAGTAACTGTTTTATATACTGAAGAATACTTCATCTGAGGCACCTCTTGTGCAGTAAGATTTATTGGAAATAGATTAATAGTCAGCACCTGCCATCGACCACTGGTAAATCACTTTGCCCTCACTTGCCTCAGTTTTCTTATCTGTAAAATGTGGGAAATGAGGTGTCAGTTTATTAAGCATTATGAGTGGTAGAACTGAGAAGCAAGTGTTCCAGACAATGTTCTTTTTAAACATTCTGTTAACTATGTGGCCAAATTGTGTGTGTGTGTGTGTGATGTACATATGTGTGAAAAAGGCAATATCATGCTCCCCCTGAAGTTAGTGGCAAAACTCCCACTGACTTCAGTGAGGCGAGGATTTCAACACAGATTTAAAATCTGAAGCATAGGTAACAATTTGGTTCCCTGTGTTTCCAAAAAGCCTTGACAAATTTCTCACAAAGGTTGCTAAAATGGTCACTGTTCTAAAAAGTAGATTTGTTAAATGCAAGGCCATAAGGATTAAGGAGAAAAGGAGAACAAAATTATACATGAATCATAAAATGGAAATCCGATGCACCTTAATTTTGGAGCTCCCACGAGTCAGGCCCACAATGAAGATTAATAATTATTTCATTCTTAAATTGTTGGTTCTATATTGCTGTCCCATGATCAAACAGTCTTTATTTCATCTGCAGCTCATAAATATTTAAGATCACAAAACCCTAAGTACTCAAATCTGACTTCAGTGCTTAAAACTTTTAACCTGTGAATCTGCATTTTAACTATGGAGCAATTCACTTTAAAGCTGAATCAAAAAAAACACTTGTATGTTGCTTTAGGATTATTATTTTTTTAAAAGCACACTGTAGAAAAGAAGTATACACGCAGGTGTAATCCTCGGGCTCCCACAGGTGAGTGCTGCTGTTGACCTTCAATTAAAGGGGCAGCGAAAAGTGGTGGTACCAGACCTGCTTATAGCAGGCCAAAACCTTGTGTTGAAACTCCCTTTTTTTGGACAAAAATCCAAAAATTTCTTAGAGAAAATGACAGTTGTGAAAACTTAACCTATGCTATATGACTAACCAGTACTTCGTCAAACACCACCACAAACAGCTTTTCAGTAACCTGACTTCCTTTAGCAATTGGTTCCTTAAGGCCTCTGATGTAGTCTAAAAAGTTGAGTAATATTGAATGTAATTCAGTAGTCAGGGAAAATAACATATCATTTTTGGAATACAATAAATCAAACCCAAATCCTAGGCAATAAATAGCAAACTCTTGATCTGTAGGCATGTAAGCTTAACCCACTGCTGCTCTTTGCTAATTTTACTAATTTTTTAAACTAGTGATTATAGCTGTTTCTTCAGTAATGAGTGGGTATCCAAACTTCACCTTGCTGAAGGGACATTCCCAGGTAACACAAGACATCCTTTTTACAGCTGGGATGTTTAAAAGTTGTTTTCAAAGGTCTTTACTTCACCCCCATTCTACTGTGACTTACTAAAAAGCTGTAATTCAAAATAGGTTTAGGACAAGACAAGTGATTTCCCCCCCCTTTTAAATCTAGCTGAAATGGAGATACCTAGTAAATGCAGTATCACTGAGTGTTCCTGAAGTGTTTGTGATACTGCCCACCTAGATAGAGTTATTGCTTAAAGTTACAAGGTTTGAAAAGGGGAGGGAGCACTGACATAGTTTGCTACTGCCAGATCACTAAAGCAGAGTCCTTTTTGGGAAGACAAAGTGCCACCCATATCAGAATACCATGAAGCCTGGATACAATATTCTCGTTTGAATACTGTTTACTCGCTTACAGGATTCCCAATTAAGTGGAATTACCTCCTCAATTAAGTAGTATTCCTTACCATTAAGTGTCATTAGGTTTAATTTGGTTCCCTGGGAAATGTCCCGGTTAAGCAGATTTTATGATTAAGCACCTGTTATAAAAGTTTTAGCTTACATCCCAGTCTTTTTATTCTATAGGGTCCCATCAGTGGTATCTGAAAAGGAGCTAATATGCCAGATGCTATGCCTGGTTTTTTTTTTGTATTTTTTTTTTTAATTAATAGTGCTGCATGCAGTAAGGTCTTGCCTTGGGTTTGGAGCGCTTTCCACAAGGAAACCTTTGCATGTTGTAAATTTTGCACAACATTTTGTAATATGAATATGTTCCTAGATAGTTCATTCACATTGGATACGTCTACACTATGTGTTTAAGTCGACTTAAGGGCCCTTAAGTCGACTTAATCAGAGCCCTGTCTACACTGCAGGGCAATAAAGTCGACTTTATAAGGTCCACTTATAAAGTCTACTTTACCGTTAAGTCGACTTTATTAAGTCGACTCAAGGCAATGTGGACTAGATAATTTGACTTAATAAAGTCGACTTAGTGCAGTGGGACCATTAATTCAACTTTATTAAGTCGAATTAAGCCAGGACACCCATTTAAAGTCGACTTTATAAAGTCGACTTAGTGTAGTATGTACTCACTAAGTCGACTTAATAAGGTCTACTTAAAGGGGTCTACCCATTGTGTATGTCTGCGCTGGAGCCTTAGGTCAACTTAACCTTCCTTAAGTCGACATAAGGAAAGATCTGTCCACTCTGGGAATTTATTAATTAAACTTAAGCACTTCCTTAAGTCAACTTTATAGCACTACCTCTTAAGGTTGACTTAATGCTTAAGTTGACCTAATTAAATTGACTTAAGCCAGTGTAGATGGGGCATAGCCTTTAAGTCAACCTTATTAAGTTGATTTAAGGGCTATGCCCCATCTACACTGACTTAAATCAGCTTAATAAGTCAACTTAAATGATAAGTCAACCTTGCAGCTGCCATTATGAACACAAGCAATTGACAGGCGTTTTCAATGTGGACTCTAAGTTGACTTAACAAGGTTGACTTTAAGTCAACTTAAAGTCAACCTTGCTAAGTCTCTTAACAGAGCCTCCAGTGTAGACATACTCTTTCCTCTCAGTTTGTCAGCCTGATCAATATTTTATCATTTTCATAAAGTTTGCAGTGAAACCTCAAAAATTATCCTATTTGCGGTAGCATTTTGAGAGCAAGTGTTTGACTCTCCAAATTGCTGGATTCCGGTAATGGCCACCAAAATAGAAAGACCTAGAAAGGGAAAAAAGGAGCTATTTAAGTTAGTCTATCATGCCATCTGTTTAGTTAGCAATAAATAATGTGGTACTAAAGAAGGGTTATAGGAAAGAGTGCTTGACTGAGTATGCATAGAGTTCAGTCTTGATATATTGAGAGCTCTGTGTTAGTCTGGTAGAAGCTTGCATCCTGGTTTACACCAAACTAGGTCCCTCCTTAAACCCAACCATCTTGCTCTTGTTACACTTATTGGACCAAACCATTCACTCATGAAAACAGAACTTGGGGTATTCAGCATGGATAGAAACATCCATTGAAGAGATTAAAAAAATAGAAATTGTATTGGGGAAGTAGTGAAGAACTGTGCTGCAAAATACATAAATATCATCTGTCGTCAGCTACCATGGAATAAGTGGCACAGGAAAATGTGCAGCATACAAGATTATAAAGTCCATGGTCCTTTGCAATATGGAACTTTCGACTTTATGTTAAGTAGCAACATACTGGTCTGTCATTAGGCCTATTAAAACTGTATCTTGCTCCATTTTATCTGCCTAATCTTATTTAACTTCAGGGACAGAAGAGTTTTGTCTATACCAGATGTTATATTCTACAGTCTACAGCATAATAGCTTGTTGTGGAGTAATGTCTCATGTGAACACTATCACCTCAACTCTGCTGAGTGGTGTGTTGAGGCAAGGAACTGAGATTATTCTTTCCTAGACCTCCCTGCTAATTTACCTTTTGTGCGGAGTAGTAGGCATGCAGCATCATGTCCCTTAGCGATTGGACCCAACCCCTAACTAAACTATGCATTCGGCAATTGGAGGGTTAGATGTCTTCAAGGAAACTGTGACTCTACAGGATAATATTTAACATTTTTATTGAGAATAGATAAATTAAAAAAAAACCTGTGAAATTAAAGTAGGACTATAGGCTTCAAATTCTTTGCATTAAGACTCCCAAAGTTCAGATATTCAAGGAGAAGTATGGGATCAACCTATTCCCACTTTATGATAAATAGGGAGAAGGATTAGATTTTAATAGGGGTTGAATCACAAAATAGTGGTTAATAATAACAACCTCCCTTAGAACATCATCCTTCCCTTTATGGATGCCACTTCCCTATATGCCAGCATTCCTCACAATGATAGCATAGCTGCCTGCCTCAAAATTTACAAAAAATTGGACAAACCTCATATGTCTACTTCAAACATATCGCACAACTTATCTAGTTCATTCTCATCCATAATATGTTTACATTTAACAACATTTTGTCCAAACCTTGGGAACAGCCATGAATAGGAGGTTGGTTTCCCAAAATGTGAGCCCCATCATGGATCACCTTGAAGAAGAATTTCTGGACAAAAGCACCACAAAACCAAGATATGCCTGAGATACTTTGATATTTTTATCTTCTGGATAGACAGCTTACTCTTCTTCATGGATTTTCATTGCAGCTTTAGCAACCATCACTCATTCATCTAAACTCTCTGGAATACTCTTAAAATGGCATCAACATGACCACTTTCAACAATGGAACCCTACACAGAACTATATGGAAGAAACACATGGATCACTGTACCTACTGTTATAGATCCAGTAACCATCCCAAACACACCAAGAAATCTGTTTATATAGAGAGACAGGCACTTAGATACCACCGAATGAGCTGCAAAGAGAAAGTCTGGACTATAGACCTTAATATACTTAAAATGACTTTCACCAAATAAGGAAACTCTGCCAGAAAAGTAAACTGCATCATGGAATCAGCTATCTAAATACTCTGAGAGAGCCTGCTTCACTGCAGAAATAAAATCCCTTCTGACTGCACACCCCTAGCTCTCACTGCCACCACACCCAGTAATCCATATGGGGTATCATTTAATAACTACAACTCATGTGTGATGTGGACCCGATCATGGGAAAAAAAATCTTTCCTGAACCCCAACTTCCCACTTCTGGATTTCAAACTACCCCTAACCTTTCCAAACTCATACTCAGAAACTAGCTCCCCATAGACCAGGACACACCCATTCAAAGCAACACTAGACCCTGCCAGAACAACAGATGCAGTGACTGCAGACATATCTCCACTACAACAGTGATTACCACCACATCCACCACAATGTGCCTTTTAAGATCTATGAATCTTGCCTATCTCAGCATGTTGTATACCTCATCTAGTGCACTAAATGCCCCAGTAAAAACTATGAGGGTGAAACCAGACAATCACTATGCTTTTAAATAAACTCTCACAGGAAAACAATATAAGACAATAATACCCTATCACTGATGGGTGAATATCTTTTTTCACAAAGCCATCACTCCCTGGCCCAGTCTACACTACTGGTAGAATTTGACACCTGTTGACAGGAGTTACACAAGCTATGAAGAGTAGCTTTGTAACTTCCATTAACTTTATATTTTCCCTTTAGCATGATGTCTTCACTGTACTGTGCTGATGGGAAATGCCTTCCTATCGACACAACACTATGTCATTTGAGGGGGTGGTTTTATTACATCCATTTCTGGACTGACTGAGTGTGTCTTTACTGACTGCTTAGTTGATCTGGAAAAATTCATCTGATGGTGGTGAATTTGCCACTGTCAGTGTAGACATTCTCTCTGTCTGACCTATCAGTCCTTATCCTCAAAGGAAACCTGCACAACCATTTTCAAAAGACAAATGTGTAACTCAGTAGGTCCCCTCTTTTTGGTCACATGGCTGTAGATGACTGGAATACCTTTTCCAGACTCGAAGTAGAGCTCTGTCTCTCTCAGCAATAGAAGCTGATCCAATAAAATATACTTCACTTACCTGTGCTTCCTAATATCCTGGGACTGAAATGGCTACAACTACCTTATGTAAAGTAATAACAGATAGGAATGTAAAATAATGCTTGGAATCAGAATGTATAAAAGTTTGGAAGAGCACAGTGCTACTTGGAAATATATACTGTTTCCAAAGAGTCTAAATGCCTTGAACGCATGCCACATAATGAATTCCTAAGATCAAAAAGCTACAGAGAAATTTTGGCAAGAAGTGCAGCAAAATAATCCACATAATTCTAAATAAAAACAAACCCTGACTTGGTCCCCAAAAGGGAAAGAAAAACAGGCTGAAAGAAAAACAAACTGCTTCAAACTCTTTCAAATCTAATTTTCATCTTTTCTTTTCTAGGATATTTAACAGTTTTAAAAAAAACACATTAAATTCTGGTACTCTCCTGTACATAATTCTGTAATTGTAGTGCTTTTAGGAGAAAAGTCAGCTGTATAAATTGCTTCATATAGGCTCTGCATTTTTATGTGTGTAACTCCCATAAATGTTAATGTTTGATGAAGGAGACCATGCCTTTAACTGCACAGTGGACTTAAAATATAAGAAACTTTAGGAAATAGACATCCATGGCCCAGTTTATCCTGTCCTACCTCTTCTTCCCACCCCACCTTGGTTAATTTCAGTTTCACCTACTTTTTATCCTTTTATCTAATACCTCCTGCATAATGAAATCTAGATTGGGTAGCATTGGTCAAATGATTGTGACTAATATTCCATTTTTTTCTGACTAATTTCATTTAACACTTATACTCATAAATAACATAAAATAGTTTGGATGAATAATTTTCAAGCTATGGATGTTGGAACATTGTTTTGTATTTGATCACCTAAATGTCATAGTATCATTTCTGTTCCTTGAATGAATGCTTGAATCACTTTAAGTGAGCACTAATGAAATAACAGTGAATAATGAATAAGGTACTTCTGGGAGGATTTTCTAAACAAATAATCATTTGTTCTAAAAATATGTGCTCTTTTAGGATTTGCCAATAATAAATCTCATGAATGGAAGCAAACTGAACTTAAAATCAGGAGTAATTTAATAAATCAGAGTTTCACTGCTTGATCAGTTTTAATTTTGAATAAAAATGCCTGGATCCACACAGGAATTTAGGCTTTGCAATGTTTAACCCTTAGATAATTAGCTCCCTATTGAATCTACAAGCGTTAAGGGTATGTCTACACTGAAGCCATAGGGTGACTTAATCTGCCTTAAATTGACCTAAGATACTCCCTGGCCACATTCAGAATTTATTAAGTTGACTTAAGCATTTGCTTAACTCGACTTAATAACTCCTGCCCCAAGCAACTTTTGAGGGCAGAAAGGGCCCCACCTCGTGTCCATATTGAGCTCCAAGTGCCTGATCCAGCCCTAGCCATTGCTGGCAAGTGGCTTGGAGCCAGCTCCTGCCACCGGCAGCCAGGGGCTGGGAGCCAAATCTGGCTCCCAGCCCCTTGCTGCAAGCGGCAGGGGCTGGGAGCTGGCTCCTGCTGCTGATGGCAAGGAGCTGGGAGCCACATCTTGCTCCCAGCCGCTTACTGCAGGCAGCAGAGGCTGGCTCTGAGCCCCTTGCCACTTGCTGGTGGTGGCAGAAGCCAGATCATGCCCCAGGGTGGGGCAGGGGAATGGACTTAAGTGCAGGCCGTGGGTATGTCTACTAGTATAGATGTATCAACTTAAAGTTGATCTTGTTAAGTTGACTCAAAATAGCCCCCCAGGGCAGACGTAGCCTAAGTTAGGTGCCGAAGCTCCCTATACAATGAATTAGGCACTTAAGAATGGTCAGCAGAGTTAAGGTGATAGGTGGGGAACTGCCTAACTCAGCTAATGGTAGACAACAATCAGGGGTATGACCTGCCTCTGGGCTGGAAGGAGGTGTCTCCCTCTGCTTGAGATCTACAGCTGTGAACCTCTTCTGGAGTCAGGCACCTGAACTATTTCTTGCATGAACAATACCATCATATGCCTGCCTCCACTCAAAATGGCTGGGGAAGCAGGGAAAGGAAAAGAATGACACCTTAGAGTAACATGGCTGCCATTTTGGGATCTTTAGTTTAGTGGTTGAAATACTCATGCATCTTATAAGAGATCCTAGGTCAGTTCCCTCCCTCTACCAGATGAGGTATTCTCACTCTTTCTTTGGCCTGATACAGATTTAACTATTCATACAAAGTGACAGTTTCAACAGGCTGGACTGAGAGAGCCCTACATCAGAATCTCCCACCATCCAGTGGAATTTGAACAGGGAGTTCTCACACCTTTTTTCCTCATCAGACAGTGAGATGAATTCATGTGCAATCTCGTGTACTCAAACCACTGGACTAAAGATTTAAAGAAGGCTGCCTGCTCCTTTTCCTGGGCCATTTTGTGTGAAATTAGATGTGCTCATAATATGCTCACCGCAATGGGCTCTGTGGACAAGAGAGGAAGGGGATCATCTTCATTGAACAAAGAAAGAAAAGTCCATTAAACAATTCAGCTAAGGTTCCCTATTTTTACATATCTACCCTTTGAATTTTTCCCCAGAATGAACAGCTTATCCCCTTCGTAGATTAGTATTTTGTTTAGTAAAAAACCCACAAACACCGGCTGCCAACCCAGACTTTTACGCCATTTGTAAACAAGACAAAGATCAAACACATGTTGTATAGACTTTTAGCTGCTATATTATTTTCTCCACATGTGATAACAAATCTGCATAATGAAATGTATATGGTTGTGTTTCTCTTCAGCTACAGGAATGTAATTCTATTAAACAAAAAGTGTGCTGCTATATTTATTCACAAATCCTAACCATATATCATTTCTTCTTGTGAGGGAGGTGTGATGGACAAGGAGGAGTTCTATAATTGATGGATTCTATATCTATAGTCTATTCTCTGGAATGTTTACTCTCATTTAGTAGTGGCCCATAAGGAAAACAAGCAGGAAGTTAAAGAATAATGGTTTGACATAAGCTGCCCCTTTGCAAACACTTGAGCGTTGTTAGAGGACAATGGTAGTCATAGGCTCTGAAGAGTCTGGCTCAACCAGCCCTATCAAACTTGTTTTTGACAAGTGGGGCCAAAAGCCTGGGAACTGACAAGACCCAAGAAACTCAGGCAGGATTAAAATAGACTCTCCCTTCTAAGAGAGGAGTCAGTTGTTGAGAAACTGTTCAGAGAAACTAGAGTGACAGGCCTTTCTGGGATGTCTGTAGAAATTAAGCCTGCTTAGCCCACCATCATAGGATGGTAAGGCTTTCGAGAAGATAGGTGTGCATGCACGCATGTTTAAAAATCCTTTTTTCTTGAAATGCTTAGTTGCTACTGTAAAAAATAAATACTTTGGTTTTAAGAAGGCTGTCTGGTCATTGCATACATCATTTGTCACAGACTTCCACAGGGAAGCACCACAGTTGCTGAACCCAGTCAGATCTGATGGGCAGCCATGACTGATACACGGGCCTCTATTGCCCAGGGCCCAGTCATCAAGTGGGAGAATGGGAGAATTCTAGCGTAAGAGATGTAGTGAGGCACGAGGCCTGACACCAGAAGGGGTACCCTCAGGAATACTAGGAAGGAGACACAAGTGTAGCTAATCCCTGTAAACCTGACAGTAAGGTCAAAAATAGCCCTAGTTTCTTATTGTATTCCTAGTAAGGGATTGTTAAAAAAATGTTTCACAGATCCATATTTGTCTGAAAAACAAACTTACAGTTTAACATATAGGTGGATTTACAGAATGTATTGTAATTTTGTACCTCATTGTACCAAAGATGGTTCCTTGATTGTCAGTGGCAAATCTTGTACCACTTGCTAAAGAAAAGTGTTTTAGGAATGGCAATTCTTGTAGAGCAGTTTGTCTTGATTTATTTGCCATATTTGGGTCCACAGAAAATATTTTGGGTATTCTGGTATTAATAAATACACAGGTCTTCATGGTATAGATTAAATAACATTGCAGAATAGTAAACTTTTACCCAAATGTTGCTGCCAGTTACAGATGGAGACTCCAGTTGATTTGAGAGAGAGCTCTTCCTGAACATCTGGTGATAGTTTGCACTTTTGCCATTAATCAGTAGTGGTTGAAAAATCATTTAAATTATAAAGAGAAGTCCCAGAGATCAGAAGAGATTTTGGCAGGTTAAATAAATTATTATGAATACATCTTCACACCTATTTTATAATTTAATAATGACTTAAAACAGTACTGTGCTGTCCTCTTAAAGTAATATTATGAATTCCTTTTCCTCCTTGATGAATCAATTTCAGTAATTTTCTTCAAACAGTTGTTCAAATCCTGAGTGAGTGATTGCAGGTTTAGACTGAGATTTATTTTCATTTTATTACATGATCAGAAATCTTTTTGAGGAGGGAACTGGTAGTTGTGAAAGCATCTGACTTCTAAACAGATTGAGGGTTGAAGGAGTTCTTTGGGCAATACAAATAAGTAGTCATTTATTATATGCAAATATAACTGGTCGACATAAAACCCATGACTTCAGTCAACTAGAAAATAATACTATAACAGAGAGAGGTTTTTGAAGTTGCTGTTTAGCTTCGTTTAAGGAGAGAAAATCTCCTGTAGCTCGCATTGGCTTATTTGAAATCAAAGCTTTTGATGTTATAATGTGCAGTCTAAATTCATTAATCCCTCTGTTCAAAAAAGTCTCTTAAATGAGTAATAAACATAATAATGAAAATAACTGCCAGGAAGAATATGAGTTACATCACACTTAGTGTTCCAGCTAAAGATGAAAATGAACTTTGGAAATATAGGTTAAGCTAAATGAATTTAATTTCTGTTTTGATACAGACTCTTTAAACAAGTTGTTATTTCTGGCACCAGGGCTGATATCTATTAAATGAGAACATCTAAGAACTTCAAAGGAATTGGACCTTTTATACTCTTCAGCACCCCCTTGGAGATGTTTATCTGGGCTGTTATCTGGATCCCGTACAAGCTTCGAACAATGTGCCAGTCTCACCAAGTTGCTTTTTTCCCAAAAGTTCTGATGCATGCATTTCCTGCACAAATGTTCCATATTTTAGCGTTCACTACAAGTGCACAAATAAAAGAAGTTTGTATTAACAGACTAGACGGTAGATACTTGAAGTTTTATTCTATAAAGTATTTGAAATAGAAAAGAAAACTTCCTTCTGTTTGACTCAAACTAAGTTTCCAGATGTCAGGGTCAAAGGTTGGAGATAAAAGTATCAGGTTTTGGCCTACACTAAGTAGGCTCCAGGCCCAAATGTGAGAGATGTTCCCTAGAGGGGGTTCCTTTTGTACTGGTTCACTTTTCTTCTTTAGCTTCTCCCAGTAAGAGGTCCCGTTTCGTGCTGCTGAATTATGATACGTCACCTCCATCATTAAAATACTAAACTTGTATTTACCATTTAACACTTGGCTGCATGTCAAACCTTTTAAATATCTCTTTGGAAAAACTTATGATTTTTGAAGGCTGTTAATTCCTTTCTTCCTGGGTTTGTGATGACGGTGAGTGGGTCACCTATGCTGACAGACAAATTTCCTGCTCCATCTATGCCACCAAAGTATGCAGTAAAACAAGAGACCATACAATTTATACAGAGCTTCTTAAGTTTGGCTTTGACTATGTGCTATTATCCCTGCTCTTTTCACTTCATGCTCACTAGTTTATTTTTTTAATTGGTCATTTGATTCCTATAGCAAAAAATTCAGAGAAATGCACAAATAAACTGATGACTCCAGAAACCAGAAGAGTCAGTTACTTATTAATATAAAATGAAAAGGCTTAAAATAATACATTTATTTGAACATTTAATTGTAAATGTTATCGGGTTATATCCCTCCTTGCTTCCCCCGCCCCATGTGTATGAATTTGAACAGATCAGCTTCTTGCTAGATATCAGTAGCTACTGAGTTGATATAAAGGAATTTTTCTCCCAGACCATGGACCAACAGTGGAGCCATTCAGCAGCTGCTGTTATAGGCTTGAGACCAACAAGTCACTGTTTCTGTACCTCTATAATCCAGAGGGAGCAATGCTGGGTAAATCTGGATTCATCCTCTTGAAGTGCCTGCTTTGTGCCTCTTGCCATCCTTGCATTCCCATATGGTACCCAAGTGTGTAAAACGCCTCTTTTGTCTTCTGGAAATGCTATTCCAACTCAGTTGTTCGTGTGACAGTTCTGGTTTTCTATTCAGCATATTATGTGTTCAGATTTCTAAGAATTGGTTGACTGTAGGTAAGGACCACCATTTTATAAGGCTGAATGAGCCTATTCCAGAGCAGATATGCATTTTGGTCTTTCTCTCATTGGGACTTTATTTTTACGCCTTCCAGTTTTGTTCTTTTTCTTATTCTAAAATAAAGGGTTCTGGACTAATGAGATAGGTCTGTACTTTGGGTATGGAAAATGGAGTCCTTAGGGACCTATGTTGCATGAAGTGGAAGCAGATGAGCCCAGTACCAGGACTGATTCTTTGTGCCCATGTTGCAGAATTGTGAGGCTGGAGCTTGATATAGATCGTATGGCCACCTCTTCAAATCATATGAAAAGCCTTACCAGTCAGCAGAAGAAACTGACAAGAGAAAAAGGTGGAACTTCTAGAAGAAATTTGCCCTCTTCTTGTTTTTCCATGGAAGAGAGTGATCTGGCCCATTATGAATTTAATCGCCTTTCATGTTGCTAAATGAGCCTGCTTTTCTGTTCTGTGGTACATCTGTTTCTTATTTTCACTAAACCCTTTTGCTACTTTACCTTATTCTGCTTTTTTCCCCTTGACTCTGTCTTTTCACTGCAAATCTTAACAGCATACGTATTCTTATGTGATTCTTGTTTTTCTGTTTTGTTTTGTTTTAATCCAGTGCTCAGAACCCTGGATTTAAAGGCAGGTAAACAATGTCTTCAAAAAGAAATTGGTTTAGATTACTAGGAGCTTTGTTGCTTTGAGCAAGGGACACACTAACATGCTTTATCAGAGGTAGATCAATTAATTTGTCTTAACTTCTGCTGTCATCTTTAACATACACATTATCAATGTAAGGGAAATAGCTCCAAGCTAGACCAAGACTTTGAATAGGTAAATGTTTCTTTAATTTCTCTGATATAAAAACTATGCACACTTTTTACATGAATCTTTCAGATGCATTAAATATCATTGAACTTGTGGCTATATAGTGAGTAACAAATCATATTTTAAAAGACCCCCCTAAAAAGACCTAAAATAGACCAAAATAAAAACATGTTACACAAAAAATCTTTTAAAATTGCTTAGCTTTAAAAACAAACAATCTTGTTTTTTAAAAGTGGACAGACTGTACCAGATTTGGAACAGAATTGTCAAGTCACCTGAAATAACAAAACCAAATGCCAATTTTTTGTTTAAAAATGTTTTCTGGATAAAATGAATTATAACTCAAGGACTATGACTTAATGCCTGTTTTGATTCCAGGTTTTAGCACTGTCATGATGATCTTGGGTAAAATTTTTGGGCGTTTGGGTTTACAGGGTGTTGGGCCATGGAGAATGTTTTGTTTATATAGATATTTCTGTCTATATTTGGATTTTGATTTCAGTTTTGCTGCTGGGAATCTGGAATAAACTCCACCAAAGCCAACAAATTACTTTAGAATTACACTAGATTAGCATCTGGTTCTTAGCTCAGATTGCTATCTGGTTTCTCATAAATGATTCAAAGATTTGTTGTGTAAATTGCAAATTACTGATGTTGATATATCAATATATATATATTTAGGAAAAAGCCCAACTTACTATGGTTTTCTATGAAGTCCTGCTGGGCAAATCCTGTGCACAGTTATTTTGGTATATAGTAAATGAATGTAGTAGGTGGCTTGTTATTCTCAATGGGACTATTGTGTAGGAAAAGCAAGATAGATATGGCTTTTTGTGGCAGTGGTCTGCTAAATTCAATTTAACCAACCAGGGCTCAATCGTTCTCTCATCGAAAACAATTACACTGTAAACCCTACCTTGTAAACTTTACTAAACATACTTCCAGGAGTAGTTCTATTAAAGAAATGGAACAAGTTTTGTGGTTAAGTCATACAGCAGGTAGCATTTTAGGATTGAGCTCCATGCCTGTAGGGTGCTTGTGAAAAGCGACTCTTTTGCTCAGTAATGCATCATGCAGTCCTATGGCATGTAGCCAAGAACAGGTGCTGGAAAAATCTGTATAGGTGGAATGCTGAGAACCATTGGGTACGTCTACACTGTGTGTTTAAGCTGACTTAAGGGTCCTTAAGTTGACTTAAACAAAGCTCTGTCTACATTGCAGGGCAATAAAGTCGACTTTACATCAGGTAAAGTCGACTTTATTACTTTGGCTTATAAAGTTGACTTTACAGTTAAGTTGACTTTATTAAGTCGACTTAAGGCAATGTGGAGTTACTAAGTCGACTTAATAAAGTCGACTTAGTGCAGTGGGGCCACTTAGTCGACTTTGTAAAGTTGAATTAAGCCAGGGCACCCATTTAAAGTCGACTTTATAAAGTTGACTTAATGTAGTGTAGCCTTACTAAGTTGACTTAATACAGTCTACTTAAAGTCAAGTTTAAGTAGACTTTATTAAGTCGACTTAATAAAGTCGACTTTGCTTTTATAGTGTAGACATACCCTTTGAACCAAACTGTAAACCAGGTGTCTCAAACTCAAATCACCTCGAGAGCTGCATGAGGATTTGTACAATAGCCTGAGAGCTGCACCACTGAAACCTTTTCATACAATGATATTGCAAATATTGTTAACAATAGTGTTGTTGCAGGCCACAGCAAATAGCTTTAGGGTCTGCATGTGGCCCACAGGCCAGGTGTTTGTAAATGCTGTTTATGATGGAAACTGTTTCAAGCCAGGAGTGCAGGAGCACTCCCTGCACTCATAGTTCCAGCAGGTATGGCCAAGAATAAAAGATAGTAAGTATATTTAGGTTATAGAGGTAAAATATAAGAATGAATTAATGTTATAACACATAGTCTATAGGCCTCAATCCTGTAAAATATTCAACTTTGCCCACAAGGCCTTAGGCCTAACACAGGTTTGCATGGCTAGTTGACCAAAAGATAACCCTGCACCAATAAACTGTAAGAGTACAAAAGATGTGTTAAATTCTGGCAACTATGCAGCAATCGATTAAAGATGTGGCCGTGTTCCCATTAGGAACAGTTTAGGACATTCCGTAATGGCTTCAAGCTGCTATAGTAACAAACTGATGTAGATGTTGATGAAAGTAAGGGAAGCTAAGAGGCTAGCCAATGAGAAATGAGACCCCTAAGTTAGGGGGATATGGAAGGAAGGATAAGAAAAAAGCAATTGGAACCCTAATGCATAGGTATGAAAATTAGTAGGTATAAATGAAACTTGTGGTAAAAGGCATTGCTCTGACTGTGTGCAGGAGGAAATGCATGGGGAAATGGTAGGATGACAACCACTGATGATGATAGTGTGGTAGTGATGATGAGGAAGATAATGACTGAACTCTAGTATCCCCAGGAGAAGCTGTGAGATATGAATTATGTTAGCAATAGGGCTAAATACTTTGCATTTTCTGTTTTTTTGTTGTATTTCAGTGGCTGTGGGATTGTTTATCTGCTCAGTGAGATTCTTAATAAAATGACAATTGAAAACTTGTAAGGACATAGATGTGGTCATTGTTCCTAGAGTCAACTGAGCTTCTAGAAACTCCAAACCCAATGTTAGTCCTACTGGTGTTTCTCACACTGCTAATCCTGATATTATATGAGCCTTAGTCTATACTTGACGCACTTTGTGTCGGCAGTCAACAGGAGATACGCAAGGTACGTAAAATAACTTGCATGTCTCCCGATGACCTACTAATTATTTGCTACACACTACTCTAAGCCAACTGAAAATGCCTTCTGGTTGGCTTACAGATACTTCAGTTCCAGGGCTGGCATTGCTATGATGCTTTCTGGATTGATTTGAGTGTGTCTACACAGACCACTCAATTGAACCCAGAAGATCACACTGATGGTGGTGATTTTGCTGCCATCAACATAGATTTAGCCTCAGTTTAGGCGGCTGAACTCTTAAGCCAGGTCACTGTAATCCAGTGTAAAACCAATTGACGTATTAATCCAGAAATTAATAAAGCTATAGGCACTATGTACAAATTCATATACTCATTCTTTTTAATGTCAAAAGAAACTATTCTGTTAATGTACTCTGACCTTCTGCATAACACAGATCATAGAACCTTACCCAGTAAGCCCTGACTGAAGATACTAACTTTTCTTTCAGCTACACCATATCTTTCAGAAAGTTTTGATTTAAATACTGCAAGTCAGGGAAAATCCATTGCTTCCCTAAGAATGCTGTTCCATTTATTAATTACATTCCCTCTTAAAAATGTGTGCTTCATTTATAATCTGAAGTTGTCTAGCTGCAGCTTTCAGCCATTTGATCTTAAAATCCTCTTTCTTTCAATTAAAGGGCCCTTTCTGAACTGAAATCTTCTTAGGTATTTCCGTGAGGACTGTGAATGAATTCCTGGTAGTGGCAAAACTCCCACTGAGTTCAATGGTAACAAGGTTTTGCCTTGTGATCAAAAAACTCTAGGTGCGCTTACACTGTGGTAAAATATCAGAGGAACAGGTGTGACTTGAGCCTGGACTTCCCATATGGGGAAAGGGTCCCAATGCCCTGGATCCAGCATCTACCCTGGAATTTTGTAGCCCTGTAGCCCAGACCTGTATCAGCTGACCGGGGTCAGCCACTGCTCTTTTCTTACAGTGGAGACAACCCTCTTGGTCTTGTCTTGGGTAAAATATAGATCGTTTATTTAGTCTGTCACTGTAAGGGAGATTTTTATGATCTTGCACCAATATTTAAAATGTGGATGTCAGATCTGTGTCTGTTAAATATTTATATGGACAGTTACACAGTAGATATTTTATGCTGTTTCCCTGTAGTTGTTTACATATTCTGTGTATGTTTGTGTACATAAAAATGTCTGTGTGTACTGAAAGCAAATCAAATTTGTTTTAAAGAGATGTGTATAGTAATTATTTTAAAAGCAGACTATGTTCAGCTGGAGCTAATGCAAGAAATATAATAGAAGTATTTTGTTTTATCTATGCATACTCTATATTCAAAAGTAAATAGTTCCAAGCTTTCTTTTAATAATTTTCTGATTCATAATATCATGTACATAACTACAGCGGATGACACTCGATTTGTGATAATTGTGTTAAGTTTGTTTTTCTCTGATACGTAGTAATTTTAATACAACCTTTAACTATGTTTTAAGTTAGTATGGTTTACATAGTTTATTTTCTATGTAACCCTGGTAGACTGACGTGGGGGATTCTTGGAAACTTTCTTTAGTATTGAGTTATTTACTCTTTATTAATATGAACTGCATAGTCAGAGCATCTCACCAATTTTTGCCCATCAGTAAAGAAACAAGAAGCAAATTTAAATTGCTTCTGTTGCCTGATCTGTTGATGCATATTGATTATTTAGGAATTTCCAATTAACAATGAAACCTCTGAGATGTGACAGGTTTCAGTTCGGGATCAGGCTCAGATTTATTTGTACTGTGAAAAAATTGGAAACCCTGATTTGCATACTGTGAGCCACAAGGTGGCTAACAGATTTTTTTTTTAATAGCAGAGTTACTATTAAAAGTTCCTAACCAAGTAAGAATGTAGCAGTAATGCAATATCAATTTTACATCCTATGACATATTATATGAATATTCATATAATCCTAATGGGAATTTAGAAGAGTGGTGGTCTACCAGGGTCCTGTATTTTTCACTTTAACATGCCAGAGAAGTCCAGTGGTTGGAGTACTGTCAGTTTAACTTGTGATCACGCGTATTAAAGTTTGGTGGCCACCATGAATGTTATGAATATTCATGGCCTTCTTGCTCATAACTTACTGCCCCACCCTCATGATACAGAATGTTCTTATTCTGTAGGTTAGTATATTAATTATATCAATCTTATTAGTATACATGTTAATCATTTACTTTAACAAGTTTGTGGTTAAGTATCTGCTGATGACCATATCCCAGAATGCTCCAAACTGGCATCAACTGACTGTGATGAACAGTCAGCATTCTGCAGAATTTCAGCATAATTATTGCAAATTGTGTCTTCAGATATCTTATGACTTAGCAGTGAGTGACCCTAATTTACTTATGATAAGCTAAGCAAGGAACTTATGTTTAAGTTCATAGGCCTCATATACTTAACACTAATTGCTTACACTACTATTTTACAGGTTTCTTTTTGGAGGCTTCTTGCACTTCTACCTTCTCTTAATGCTTGAAAGCTTGATTTTGACATTCATAAGCTAATATATAGGCTACATTGCCCATTTCAGGCAAACAAAATGCTTTTACAAATTAGTTGGTGTAGCGAAGTCTGAATGTGAAATGAAAAGACAATTGCCCTCTTTCCTTTACTCTGATTCAAAGCTATGTATTACAAACAAAATTAAAATGCTTTGAGTTATTACTTAAAAGACTGCAGTTTAGTAATGCTAAAGTAAATTAATAATCCAGTGTCTGAAATTTGAAATGGCTTTTTAAACTCTTCCTCAAAAGATCTCTGCTAGTTTTAGCCATATTTACAATTTATCACCAGCTACTAGAGTACATATAGTAATAGGAAGGAAATTTAGAAAAAAACACCGCAAGATGCACTATAGATCTAAGAATGGACCAGTTTCAGTGAGCCTGGAAATGTGGTTATATTTTAAATTCATCATGGTTTTTAAGGTGTATTTCTCTTGAACACTAATTGGCACAGAACACCTCCTAATTTTAGATTCCTTTATGCTATAGGAAAAATCATAAGGCTTGCAGTCAGCAAAACTTGGGGCAGCCAGGAAAAATATCATTAATTATCTACCTTGATTTTCCTAACTGAAATAATGATTTCACTGTTTCATGTTTATATGTAATGTTGAAATTTTATTTACAAAAAATGATATATATTGTTAGCAATGGGGAGTAATGTTACAA
The DNA here is from genome assembly GCA_007922195.1 of Podocnemis expansa. Classification (NCBI taxonomy): domain Eukaryota; kingdom Metazoa; phylum Chordata; order Testudines; family Podocnemididae; genus Podocnemis; species Podocnemis expansa. The sequence goes on from ML682006.1 coordinate 11,503,019, forward strand.
GTGGTCCGTCCCTCTGTAAGCATGCTGTGCAATAGAAAAGGACACAGTCTTTGTGCAGTGGAAGGCACAGGCGATGCTCTTTCCATAAGTTGCCATGGCACATATCATCCCAAAGGGGCATGGGGCAGCAGGTTCAGACCAGAGAGACAGCTTGTGTACTCCTAGCACATTGGTAATTGAAAAGGGTTAAGTATTCCTGAAATACAATGTCTAAGTTCCCACAGGGCAGTGTGATTCAAGCTGCTCTCTGCACAGAACTAGCCTTAACTATTATTATATATCATGTCAGTTATGTATTTTAGCTTTTCTGTGGTTGATTAAATCCTCATTTTGAAATAATTGAATAATTTGCCCAGGAGCTGTAGAATCCAGTCTTGCAAACCCTCCTTTACGAGAATAGTTCTTATGAGAATAGTTTTGCTTAGCTAAAGAGATTATTCATATGAACAAGGGTTTCAGGATTGGACCCATATTGATGTAAATAAGACATCCTATCACCCAGTCCATCTCCTTGCCAGTTCAGCATTACTGACAGACATTTTCTAGTGTACTGTCCAATGTATTTAAATGTTCCATGCAATGAGATTTCCCCCCATTAACCTTTTGGTGGCTGTTTGAAAGCCTGCAGTATCTCACTGCCTCTGTTGTTCAGTTTAAATATTTGCTTTCTTAACGTCATCTCAGGAACATGTAGTGGTTGCTTAAAAAAAAAAAAGGGGGCAGCGTTTGTGAGTACATACCACCCAGGACAACATACCACTTTCATGCTGACTTTTCAGTGGAGAGCACTGTAGTTGTACCCCTATATAACAAGCAAATATTAAGTTCCTATTCACTGTGCCAATGTTTAATCAATTTAAAGAGTGTCAAATAGGACTGTGCCATGAGACCCCAACTGTCATAGCCCTCTTTGAAGAATTCTGCAGCCTATGACAAAATTGCCTTATGTTTGTACCAGATATTCTGGCCTTGCAATTCTGTCATCCAAGAAGGGACTATTGCCAAATGGTAGGGCTGTAACCTCGTGGAACATCTGCCGTAACATGCAGATACCTGTAAAAACAGATAAGTAAATCAGCACTTGAGGAATACATTGCTAGCAAATTGGTTCTCTCACTTGCATAGAGTTCTGAAGTTTGCTAATGACAATGAAAATTAAAACAACTCCATCTGTTAAGAGAAATGTTTTCTCCTCTGTATTAGGTATCTTGCATCTCTCTACTGCCTGTAGTCAGTTTTACTTAGTCAGTATTACTTAGTTTTACATCAAGCGGCAGGAAAAGGGAAGCATAAAAATTAAAATGAGCTGAAAAACACCTTTCAAGCACTGATTTATGGAATCCAATATATTACTGAGAAATATCTGTTTCCTTTGATATTATCTAGTCCACTAGACTGAGCTAGCCCAAGTCTTTTGATCTGGACTGAAAAGCTTACTCCTGGGGGGCTCCATACTGTTGTTTGGACATACCCATCACTGTTCACAGGATCAATCTCTCTGATGTGTCTTCAATGGAATAAAAGACCCGCAGGTAGGCTGGGTCACCTGACTCAGGCTGTGGGACTAAAAATTGCTGAGTAGACATGGGGTTGGGTTGGTGCTCTGGCTCTGTGACTTTCATTTCTGAGTCCCAGAGCTCAGGCTCCAACCCAATTGTGAACATACACTAGCAACTTTACAGTCCCACAGCCTGAGCTCCATGAGCCCAAGTCAACTGTCTCAAGTTAGCTGTGGGCATCAAATTGTTTTGTAGACCTACCCTTAGAACATAAGCCCTTTGGGCAGCAGCTTGTCTGTCTTTCCCTCTGTTATGTGCTAGAGCAGCATATAACTATTTAGTGTTGAAGGTCTGATCTACAGACATTTTGCTATTTTTATTGTACAGGTAAGTGGCGGGAATTTACATCCATCTTGCACAATAAAGAAACTGTGTGAAGATGCTATAAATACTTGACATCATAGGTTAGACTGTTTCAGAGAAGTTCACTGCATGAAGTGTTGTAGCCAGTTAGAGAAGTTTAATGACACACACCTCTTTTTATAATTTATATGATAGTTGGTAATATATTTCATGGTATACATTTCTGTGTAGCCTGTGTATTTTTGTTTAATTTATTAGGTGTCCCCCTTCAATCAGTTTTGATTGATTTTAGAAAAAAACCTAAAAGATCTGTTTTTGTATGAAATACCAATAGCATTTAAAAAGGATTCTGAAGTTCAGTACGTTGTTGAAATCCAGTGAGTATCAGGAAGATGACTGCGTTCACAGCATTGGTCCTGCCTCAGATTAATTTTTTTATATTTGAGATATATTTTTTATATTTATGCGTGATTTAAAACAAGTAGCATGGGCACTCAGCTGGGAAGTCCCTTTTCCAGAACATGAATTTGAACTCAAGTCTACCACATCCTAGTTAAGTTTCTCAGTTTTATGAATCTAGCCCTTCATTTCCTTGGCTTTTTACTAAAAAGGCTAAAAATTCCCAAAGTTAAATGTTCCATTCAGTACAAAACAAAATTTTCCATCTTTTTTGATTCACTGAGTATTCTAAAAAATTTCAGTTAAAGCTTGACCTAAACAAACACACACATATATATGAGTCATTACATGGTAGTGAGTCAAGGAGAAGACTGGGTGCTAGGAACTCCTTCTCTAATCCACTGTTGAAGCCTGGGTGGCCTTGAGTACATCACAACTTTCAAGTGTAAGTGTGTAAAATAGATAATTTTTAAAGAAGTGTTGAATGTCTAGAATTATCACAGACATCACTGGGTGCTGGGGATACCCAGAATCCCTGAAAACCATGTTCCTTCTGTTTAGATGTCTCGTTGTGGAATTGGATGCCTAGTGTTAAATCAGGAAGCTTGAAAGTATTGACTTTGACTTTGACTTTGTCACTTTCCCATGTATAAAGTGGGGATTATACTTCACACAGGACTTGTGAAGCTTCATTAGTTAACATCTGTACAGTGCTTTGAAAAATATAGAGCACCATGTAAATACTAAGTATTACAGTTATTTTAATAAAGACTTTGAGCAGCTCAGTCTGAAAGGTCTATATGTCATCATCAGCACAATTTGAATCTTGTATTAAGTTGTTACATCTCTAAGTCACCAAGCGAAAGGAACTTTCCTTTTGGCACATGGGACTATGCAAGGTGGAAAACAGTGTTCGATGATCTGTTGCTCAGAGGATAACACAGAGCCCTCTCAAATTCTGATGAGTGCATTCACTCTGTTGCCTAACTAAGATACTGGCACAAAAAACCTGTCTGCTGTCCTAGCACTAAGAAACAAGAAAAAAATAAAGGCTATTTATATTGCCCACACATATTTTTGTCCCATGTCACCAGTGGGACTCTTAAGCTCTTAATATATTATTGGTTTCTGGATGTGTTATGTATTATCTGACATCTGCTTTGTTTTTCATGCCAAAACCTCTAAGCAATATTCTGAAAGACCTGAAAGATATTTTAAGTAGTAAGCATCTTCTGGCAACAATACTTAATTTCATCATTACTTTTAAAAATTTTATCTGCTTGAAAATTGCTTTCTGCATGCCATATGGTCTCTCCATTGGTATCTTAGGATTTCTTTACTATGCACCTCATGTAACCAATGCCATATCTTTTGGAAAGACCGTTATAAAAAAGGTAATAATCTTTGTGATTTTCCCTTCCCTTGGTCCCTTCAGGCCAGCCTCCTGAACAGCAGAAAATCTAAATAATTGATGCATATGAGAAAACAAATACAGTTCTTATTATTTCATTATTGACTTTGAAAAAGATTTGGAGGTCATGGTAGATAGATAGTTAGCTGAACGTGAGCTTCCAATACAATTCTGCGGCTTCAAGAGCTATTGCCATCTTGGGATGCATAAATGGAAATCTCAAGTAAGAGTTTACATATTGCTTTACCTCCGTATTTGGCAATGATGTCTGTTGCTGGAATGCTGTCTCCAGTTCTGGTGATCACAGTTCAAGAAGATGATTCAGAAAAGAGCCATGAGAATGATAAAAGGATTACAAATGCCTTACAGTGATAAGCTAAACATATTGCATGCCTTACAGTGACTTATATGCCTTACAGTGATAAACTAAATAGATTGAGCTCTTTAAATCTAAAGAGAAGATTAAGGGGGGATCTGATTACAGTTTATAAGTGTCTACAAAGGGGAAAAAATTAATAATCTAGCAGGTGAAAATATAACACAGTTTAATCCTTGGAAATTGAAGCCAGACAAATTCAGACTGGAAATATGACAAAAATAAATAAATAAATAAAATAGAAAATTTGTGATGGTCAAAGTAAAGACACATTGGAGAAATTTATCCAGAATTGTGGTTGATTCTCCATCACCATCAATTTTTAAATCAAAATTGGGTCTTTTTTAAAAGAGATGTTCTAAGTCAACCAGGAGTTATTCTGAAGGAGCTTTGAAGCCCATATAATACAGAAAGTCAGACTAGATGATCACAGTGGTCCCTTCTGATCTTGGAATCCATAAATTACAGACACTAGCTTGAGTTTACCACACAGTACTTCCTAAAAATATTTTTGTCTAATTACCCTAATTATATGTTTATCTGCTCAGCAAAGGCACAGTTCAACAAAATGATCCTCAATTATTTTCTAATGACTGCATCTGATTTTAGTATTATTTTCCTAGTCCTGAAATCAACCTGTGATTCAAGGTTTTCTAAAGAAAAAAATAGGCATGATGCCATATACCCTGAATCTAATTTGGTAACAAAAATTTATGTTGTGCAAGGATCCTCAGTTTTCTTCTCCATGGACATAATTTTGAATTTCTGTTCTTTGCCTCTATTCCCTCATGTGTGAAACTGGGATGATAAAAGTACTTTTAGAAGTTGCTTTGAGATTTGTAAATGAAAAATGCTCACTAAGAGCTAGCAATACCATTGTTTATACATTTGTTGTCATATAATACAAAATGCAGTATTCTTCCATCCTCTTCCACACTGAGCTTCATTATAATACTGAGCCCTGCTAGAGGGAGAGCAGCTACCATTGGGCTGCTACTCTTCTTCATGGGCAGATGTGTAGAAATGGTCAGGCAGTTGTGGGGAGCAGGTGGAGATAGTTCTCATATATGGGGATGTCATGTGCTCCGGAAAGGGCGTGGAGGACAGAACATGGAAGAAAAGGTTAATAGGGACTCAATTCTGCAAAAACCTGGATAGGAAGTTGCCAGTTCAGCCCTTTGAATACCACTCTGCAAATAATCCCATTGAAATCAATGGGCCCAATTGCAGAGTAGATTACTACCCAGTAGAAGTAAGTGTGGCTTGATCTATTCTAAAAGTTTTTTGTTTTTAATTACAACTCCAAAACAGGTACTCAGTCTGACAGGAAAAGCTTTGTTCTGCTTTGGAGTTTTTTTTTTTCTTTGAAAAAGAAACAAGTTAAAAATATGACCATTTTAGATGGCAGCTGAATGGAAAATCTGTATCTGTAAACAATTTTTCTCTTTCTAATAGCCAAGAATAGGAACAATTCCAGAGTGAAGACAATGTAGGGTCTTCATCCAGAATATTCGTCTTCATGTTTTTCATTTTTCAGTATTTTTGAGCATTTTATCCAAAAAGGAAAAAAGGAGAGAGGGCAATTGAGACAGTTCAGGAATCTAGGACACAGACATATATTCATTAAACAGACAATGATATCTGGCCAGATGGCTAGATTATCAAATTTCAAAATACAAGTTTGTTCCAAACCAATGAATTGAACAAGCCAAAATATTTCCATGGGGATATTAAAGACTGCAATAGACTGTGTTGGAACCTGAGAGGAATGAGAGAAGAGAGTGATGCCTTTTTAAATAAACATGTTGGAAGTGAGAAAGCTGTAATTTGGCTTCTAAATCCTACCAACATCTCCCCTTTCACAGATTGTCTGTCTGTTCCATATGGATATAGAGTTGACCTTGCAATCTTTTTGGGTATAGCTGAGCAGGTTAGTCAGTGCCCATGCTACCTCTGAACTTTCCCCCACACATTACCCCAGTTATATCTCTTTACTGTCTCTGCTGGATACTGCACCTTTCTGTAATTATAAATGTCTGCTTTCTGTCACTTCAAAGGTTTCCCAGCACTGGGAGTCCTTCTTCAAAGACTTCACATTGCTGAAGAACCTCTGTCATTGACAGGAGGTCTGTCTTTGAAGTTTTTCCATGCCATGTATTGATTTCCCTTTTTTAGGATGTTCAGATTAGAAAATATTTCTCTGTTTGAAAATGTGAATATTTGTGTGTTGTTGCAGGGCTACTTCTGTGAAGAAGCAACATTGTTGAAGCAATGTCTCTGTATTAAGAAAGCTGATATATCTGCTTCATGTTTTACATTTCTTGAAGCTGTCACTTTTGGATGTGCCCAGGATCTCTGTTTCCATTATGTTTTTAGGTAAGGTATTTAAGCACGAGGGTAACTTGAAGCCCAGGCATAGGCCCTAATTAATGAAACTATTTGCATACTTAGAGCTACGTTCATGCTTTAGCATCTTGTTGACCTGAGACCTTATTCATGAATAACCCAGTGAAAACGATATTACTCTGGTTTGAATAAGTGCAAGCAATGTGCATATTTATATATGGAAACTCTTTTAAAGTGTGGCTGTGGCATTTCCCTCTGTGTCTGAACTTTTTCTAATTATGTTTCTGAAGACCAAAAACAGTGGCCTGAATTTTTAAAAATAGCTAGCATTTTGAGTGCCTTCGTTCTGGGGTCCCTGACTCAAGGCACATTAAAGTCTTCTAAAGGTTGGGCATATGGCACTTCTGAAAATTAACCCTTTTAGGGTATTGAAAGTTTGACCCTCAAACTCCTTATTTATACCCAAATTACAGAATAGGTTTTTATAAATTTGGTAAATCAATAGAGTTGTGGTTGCAAACTGTTTCTGAATATTGGGCCTAATTTAGACACTTCAGAATTGAGAGAACCAAGATTAGAGACCATTTTTACAAATTGGGACTCTTAACCCTTTCAGGATAATACAATATGAAAAAGGTTGTCTTGAAAATGTTCACTACTGGGGAAGCTCCTCTAGAGGACTTCATGTCACTCAAATTGTATCCTTATAATAAAACTTTTGTTATCTAATGATTTTAAAGATTTGATTATTTCCATGATTTCCATGAAATCTTCAGGCCTGACATTTTTATCTTCATGTGGGCTATTTCCTGCAAATTTATGAGCACTTCTGATAGTGTATTAACCACTTTCTAGTTCTTTAGAAGTCAATGCAGTTGTACTGATCTTAAAAGATCAAAATCAATGGAGCCCTGCCTCAATATTTACACATCTTAAATTACCATATATGCCCTCTATCATCAGCTGAAAAGCAACAAAAATAACTACCCAGTATATGCAACTTTACACCACTGTAGAGAATACTAGTTGACTAACTGTGCTACAATATTCCCTTTAGAGCTGCAAACTATTTTCCAGTATCTATGTACAGCATTGTTAAGATGGCTAATTCATTAAAAAAGGCAAGCCTTCAAATGACCAAAGGATAGAAACTTTTTGCAATTAGTATAATATGTGGGCAAACTGTGTCTCTTCCACAATACAATGGGTTAACTTTAAACTTGGTGTGAGATATTTTTATTTATAGCAGAGCCATTGCATCTGGCACTGGAAATTTTGAGGGAAACCAGCAGCAGCACTCCCTACATATGGTACATTTCCCGTATGTGCACGTAACTTGAGGGCAATCTAAAAGTATGAGTGGTCCAGAATCAGAGACCCAATACCAAATTGTGTTGACATGTAGGAAATGAATTTGATTCAGATTCTTGCATCATTAGTAAAGTCGTATCTATTCAAACCCAGCTAAAATGTATGATATTTGGATCACCTCAAGGCCTCTCACCTTCTTTGTTTATTGAAGACAATTGTAGAGTGAGTATAGACTTAAAGGCTGAAGCACATTTATCTCCGCCTTGGGGTGTTTATATATTTGGGCGCTTAGAAATTAAACAACCTAAGAATTATATCTAAGTCTACCCCGAAAGGTAGGATGTTAGCTTAAGAACTATTGCCACTACTGCAAGCAAAAAACCATCTGAAGAAAAGTGTCTTCATAATGCATTGGTAGGAACAAAAAATAATTGCAGAAAAACCTGACCAAACGTGATCTTTATATGTATTGTCCTGTATTGATATTGAATTAAGGAAATTTGTTTACTGACCTAGAGAGACCAGGCCTTCTATTGAGGCTCATTCATAGAATCATAGAACCATACTGTTGGAAGGGACCTCTGAGGTCATCTAGCCCAACCCCCTGTCAAAAAAAGCAGGACCATGCCCACTAAATTATCCCAGCCAGAGTTTTATCCAGCTGGGCCTTAAACATCTCCAAAGATGGAGATTCCACCACCTCCCTAGGTATTCCATTCCAATGCTTTACCACCCTCCTAGTAAGAAAGTTTTTCCTAATATCCAGCCTCGGCCTCCCCAGCTGCTACTTGAAACCATTGCTCCTTGTTCTATCCTCTGTTACTACTGAGAACAGCTGGGCTCCATCCTCCCTGGAGCATCCCTTCAGGTAGTTGAAGGTTGCTGTCAAATCCCCCCTCAGTCTTCTCTTCTGCAGGCTAAATAAGCCTAGTTCCTTCAGTCTTTCTTCATAGGGCTTGTCCTCCAGCCCCTTGATCATTTTTGCTGCCCTCAGCTGGACTCTTTCTAATTTGTCCACGTCCTTTTTGTAGTGGGGAGTCCAAAACTGGACACAGTATTCCAGATGCGGCCTCACCAGTGCAGAATAGAGGGGAATGATCACATCCCTCGATCTGCTGGCAACACTTCTTCTGATGCAGCCCAGTATACCATTGGCCTTTTTGGCAGCAAGAGAACACTGCTGACTCATATCCAGCTTCCCGTCCACGAGGACCCCCAGGTCCTTTTTTATGGTGCTGCTACTTAGGTGATCGCTCCCCAGCCTATAGCAGCGCATGGGGTTTTTCCGTCCCAAGTTCAGGACTTTGCACTTGTCCTTGTTGAACCTCATGAGATTTCTATTGGCCCACTGCTCCAATTTGTCAAGGTCTCCCTGAATCTTCTCCCTGCCCTCCAGCATGTCTACCGTCCCCCCCTGCTTGGTGTCAACTGCAAACTTACTGAGTGTGCAATCAATCCCATCATCCAGATCATTAATAAAAATGTTGAACAGAACTGGCCCCAGGAGCGATCACTGGGGCACACCACTCATTACTGGTTGCCAACTAGACATGGAGCCATTGATTCCTACACGCTGAAACCGTTGATTTAGCCAGTTCTCTGTCCATCTTACAGTCCACACATACAACCCATGATGAGAATGCTGTGGGAAGCCGTATCTTGTCCTGCATACTCTGCGGTAGTATCTACAGTTTCCTGCAGAACAGAATTCCTAATAATTCCTGATCCGGTTGGAAGAAGAATACTGGGATAATAATTTCTTTAATTACTATGGCAATTCTGCCTTCAGGTCCAGTTCAGAAGAGTAGGATGACTAGGGAGAAGCCTCTTATTCCAAATGGTTCACTCACATCCCAATCCTTTCGCCTCCCTTTTCATAGGTCAGGTCGTGTTTTGGTGCCTTAATCCATATAGGAGCCAGAGTTTAATTTTATCAATAATCATAGTTATTGATGCTAGCGATGTTGCCATAAAGTCATTCACCAAAAGTAATCAGATTAAACTATTCTTAAGTCATGATCTGAGCCAGAAGGAAATGGTAGCTCTCTAGGACATACTAGCTTTTGAGTTAGTTCTAGATATAATTCTTAGGTTAACCTCTACATAAAGGCAGCCATGTTGCCATATGCTGATCAGAGGACTTTTACCACTTGGACGCACTATTTGAACTAGAATAGTGTAGTGTGGTATTTGGAGGAGCCATATTAACAAGTAAGAAATTACCAGTGTTTTCTCTATCTTCCATCATCTTGAATGTTTTGATTACACTAGCCTTTGAAAAAGAAGGGAATTTATATAAAAAGATTAATATATTTTTTCTAGACTGAATTGTCATTTTCTACATTTTTTAACATATTAAAGGGTGGGGGGAGAGAAGGCAGAGGAGGAAACAAAACTTCTGGATCTGTGTTTGCACTGTATGTTCATGGTTTGTATAGAAAGGCTATATAATGGATGACCGCATGCAGTGCTGTTTCCTGTGCATCATTAATATGATACTCTTCCCCTTAGCATTCAGTTTAAACTGTAACATTGTAAGACAGACACCCTCCTTCAGTTGTTTCCATTACACTGCATACTATTTGAAAATGAAAGGAAATTGTTGTATTTCACCTCTTTATATATTATAAAAATAAAGAGGATAATTATGAGAGCAACAGTTTAATCTCATGGTTTTGCTGTCAGTTACAAGCTGATTCAGCCACATTCCTTTGTTTAAAATATCAAGAAAAAACTCACAATTGAGCTATAGTCAGCTAATTAATTTCTATCTTTTATTGTTTTCATGAACTGTAACTATGAAGCAAACTCATTGGAAGAAAACTGGACTTAATAAAAAGGGAGTGAAGCATAGTGACTCCAGGTTTAGTTTCTGTGTTCTGGGTATCTTTTCATGTTTAATTTTTTATTGTGGTGATTAAACACAAATTATCAGGCACAAACAATTGTGAAACTTTAATTGTTGTGATTATTTTAACAAGACTTTCTTTGCACATGTAGTGAAAACGTGGGCCAGACCTCTTATATCTGAAATCTTGGTGGTAATGTCACATTCACTCCAGTGAAATTTCATTATATGTCCCATAGCTACATGAATACTGTTTGGTCAGAAACCCAGTCTGCAGAAACCTTAATCTTGCATTTATTACTGGACATAGTGTTTGTTACTCTTGAGTTGATTCACTGATGTCAATGGGACTACATGTGTTGTTAGTGTTTGCATGGTTAGAATTCAATGGGCCATTAAAGTATATGGGGTGAAATTCAGACTCCATTGAAGTCAATGATTTTTCTCATTGTCTTCCATAAATTCTAATGCTGTGAGAAAATAAGGCCATATTTTACATACAGCCTCAGCTCCTGTCCTTTGTTTTCTATCCTTCTTTCTCTTCTTCTGTCCATGCCAGCCCACCAAATACACATTTATTGCCCACTTCATATCATGTGACTTCCTTCAACATGTGTGCATCTTTCATGCTTAACAATCTGTCTGGCCTTGCGTTTAGCTCAGACACTGTCTACCTGCTGAAGACATCTGTGATGCATGAAAACCTGTCCCTTCCACCATTGACCAAAAGTTACTTAGGAATATGTATTACCTCACCCACCTGGTCTCGCACCAAGTACATAGATAGTTTTTCTGCCCCAACTAATGCAATGCATAGTATGTCACTCAAAATACAGGGACTGTCAGTCTTCAAGCTATCTAGCTAACTTAACAAACTGGAAGAATTCCTATTTTTTTTTCTCCCTCAGACAGTTGGAATTGTGCTAAAGTTTGTTCTGAACACTGAAAATCAGTAGTGGCTCAGAATTTTTTCTTCAACTTGTTGAATTGGGTGCCATAAGGCTATAATTGACTTAGCTCTCTGAAGTATTGTTGGGCCAGGGCAGGGATCAATTTAGATCAATTTATGTACACACAATTGGGCACCCAATAGCTAGTGAAAACCAGGATTCAATCTCTTCAGTGCAGAGCTATTTAATGAAAAGCAGATAATACTGACACATAGAAAGGACTATACAGTGCCTCTTCTTAAGAAGCCTCAAATTCACAAGCATTAACCTTCAGTAACTATGCTGGCCCCACACTGTATCCTTTTTAGTAAACAAAGCAAGTAATAGCTACCACTCATAAGTGAAGACTATCTCTTTCCTCTTTCAGTTCCCTCGGGTCCTTGGTCTGTTTTCTGAGTTCCTCATAGTGGAGTCTTGGCTACCTATGATCCCTTGGAGCAGGATCTAGGTTACCTTAAGGTCCTTTAGTGTTATGTTCCTCTTCCATCTGACAGTATTACCAGCCTTTTGGGATATATGTGGGTGTATATAGAGATACTGGTAGCAAAAGCTAGATAACATGCAATCTCTTTAGTGCTTATAACCTCTTCCCAAAGGAGACAGGTGTCCCTAAAATATGCTTTATTTAGCATATCATTGAACATATCATTAATTTGTAATTTTGGAGAAGGCTACGGGGGTTTGCTAATATTTACCTTCCATTAATTACTCCCTCCAGGCACCTCATGTCATGTTATTCTATAGTGACAGTAGGCCCATGTGAATGAGTCCTAGAGTTCACCATCACACACCTCTGTGTGTTACACTAGGCAAACTGGCCATTGGCTGATCATGACTATTGGTCTTCGACATCAGCATTGCTGCTTTCACAGAGCCTGGGCAAATACGCATGACGCTTGTTGATGCCAGTTGTGAGTTTGGCCTTTTCCGTAATTTTCTACTGTCTAGTGCTAAGAGGCCCTGCTCCCAGATTTGTCCACTGTAGTACTATATAGTGATTTTGTCATCCCAACAGTATTTATACAGCTCTCATTGCCATAGTATCTGAAGCCCTTCTGTGCATTAATAAATTTATCCTGACAACACTTCTATGTGATGCATAGTCTATTATTATCCCCACTTTGCAGATGTGGAACTCAGGTACAAGGAGACTAGGTGACTAGTTCATGCTTATACAGGAAAAATCTAAGATAATAAGGAACTGAACCTCAGTCACTTGAATTACAGATCAGTAGCCTAACCATTTGAGTCCTTCCTCTCTATGTTTATTTTTATTTTCTAAATGTAAACAAACAAACTTGTTTTCAAATGAAATTTGGTCAGCTGAAATCAAAGGAAGTTTTCCCATTGATTTTTTTCAGTGGGGTCATAATTTCATCCATAGTTGTTTTCTGGTGACTAGTGCAACACATTCAGCTAGCAAAGTGTCCAACTTCCTGCTTGACTTCTTACCCTCATCATTTGGTGAAACTTTTTCATCAACACTTTTAAAAAAAAAAAAATGTCTCTTTGACCAAATCAAACTGTAAATATGGCTGGGGTCAGGGTTTTTTTTAAGTGTACCAAAAATGGCTTTTAAAAAACAAAAATAATTTTTTAAAATAAAAATCTCAGTTTTTCTAAATTTGCTGTGAAATTAATGAGAACAGAGCAGCTCTAGTTAACTACATGGCAGCACGTTCTGAAGGCTAAACTGTAAGTCAGGGATCTGAGACATGTGGCCCCTAAACTACTCCTTGCTTCCTCTCTTTCCTTCCGTTATATACCATCAGAACAAGTGGACCCAGTCTGCACCTTAAATTGTAATATCAAAAGGCTCATAAATGTGATTATACCATTGGTACATTAAGTCCAATATCTTTTCACAGAGAGTGGCTAGCACCAGAAACTTCCGACCAAGGTGCAGGAAGCCCTGCAGTCAGCAGTTATAGGGTAACCTGTTTCCAGAGAACTTTCTTCTGAACCATCAATAGTTAGAGGGTGGCTTTTTGCTATGAAACATGTGTTTGCCATATTGATTGTTAATCCTTTTTTAGAACCCCCTTATGATATTCTGTGATAATGAGTTCAGCAGGCTGCACCTTTTGATTTCATTCAGTGCTGTGTTGATGCACTGTGAGAGGGGATGAATAGAAATTCCCAGTCTAAGACCAATTCTTCTCTTTGTTACACTGGTGCAAATCCTGAGTAGCTCTGTTATAGCCAGTGAAGTTACTTGGGGTAAGCAGGGATGTTAATGAGAGAATTATTAGCCTCCAGAGAAGGGCTATGTCTACACTGGAGTGTTAAATTGACTTAACCTGGTTTAAATCAACTCCATGCTCAGATTTAGAATTCATTATGTCAACTTAAGCACTTGCTTAAGTCAACTTAATAAAACCTGCCCTGCAAGTCGACTTAAGCTTTTAAGTCAACTTTAAAAGGCAGGAAGTCCCAGTGCACACCCCCAACCCTGCCCTGGGTGCTGATCAGGCTCTGGGGGCCCAAACCAGCCCCAGCCACCACTGGCAAGTGGCTGGGAACTGGACCTGTCCCCAAGCCTCTTGCTCCAAGCGGCGGAGGCTGGGAGCTGGCTCCTGACGCCAGCAGCAAAGAGCTGGGAGCCCAGTCTGGCCCCTAGCTTTAGGCAGCAGGAGCTGGGAACCAGCTCCTGCCATGGACAGAAAGTGGAGCAGAGCTGGATCCAGCCCCGAGTTGCTTGGCTCAAGGGGTTCAGGACCTGATCGGGTTCCCAACCATTTGCCTCTGGTGGCAAGAGCCAGCTTCCAGCCCTGCCACCTGCAGCAAGGGGCTCAGGGCTGGATTATGCTTCCAGCCACCTGCTGATGGTGTCAGGAGCCAGATCGGGCCCCCAAGGCCAGACTGGGGCCCCAGAGCCAGATCACAGCCTAGGGTAGGGCAGGGGGCAGGACCTGAGCCTGGGCCTGGGATATGTTTACTAGTGTAGACATACCCCTAAGTCAACTTAAGAAGGTCAACTTTAAGTGGACTTAAAGTTGACCTCATTAACTCAACTTAACTGAGCCTCCCAGTGTAGACATAGCCAAGCTGTTTACTTTATGAAATAAGGGCTCATAAATAAAGCCAAGGAAGCTAAAGTCCTTAAAATCAGATGATAGGAGTAGAAAAAAGAGGAAGAAACCTTGTATTACATCACATAAATCTATAGAATATAGGTGGTCAACTGAAGATAGTGAGGACTGGTTGGGAGGTACATCTGTTGATTGATTCCAAAACCAGTTTGGTTATCTGGCACAGTCCAGTTTAGTCCTGACCTTGGTTTGGTATGCTGTATACAAATTAATATTCTTAGCCAGAACCATGTGCAATATATAGTGCTTTGCTGAACTCATTTTATCTAATCTTCAAGGTTGTTGGCCTTGAGTGCTTGGTCATTATTCTTTCTCAGCGTTTCTTCTTATGAATTCTCCAAGTATGATTTCTTTGCTTACTTTCTGTCAAGGTTTGTTTTTTTATTTTTATTTTTTTTACAATTACACACATATGTGTTTATTTCATTCTCTGCTTCAGGCAGTTGTAAACTTCCAGGAGTCTCATGGAGGCCTAATTTAAACCATATATAATATTTTGAATAGAACTGTGTAAGTAATGGGAGACAGAACATAGAAAGGATGTGATGGCATTTGTAGGAATAAAATACCCTGTCCCCTTTTTTCTTCAGGATATCGAGAAATTCACAGATTTCAGTTGCCTCTGACAAACTCAGTGTAAAGTCATTCACAAATTGAATACTACCCTGGCAGTGGGAAGCAGGCTGATTGCAGGGACTTATTCTCTGTATGTTAGCTACATTGAAAACTGCTGTTTAATCTATCATTTTATATCCTACCCAACCTGTTCAGTGCTGATTTGTGAAGGTTGAAATAATCACTGTCTAACTTTGAGAAGAAAATCAGTTTCTATCTCTTGCACTATTTAAATATCACCATGCAGCTGCCCATTTCATGGATGTTATTGGGAGATCTCTTCAAAACCAAGGATTTTTCTTCACATGCCTTTAAATGTCTTGCCTTGAGAGCACTTGATGTTTGAGGGTTTTTTTCCCTGATACCACCAGCACTTTGACTTTGTTAGCCTTTTGCTCATGTAAAAGAGGTTTGCCAAGAACAAATATGAACATTAAAAAATTCAACACAGTTTGGCGATCTTTTCTAGAATCCCCTTCTGACAGAGGAATCTGGCTGTGTTTGTTGTTTGGAAATTATCACCAACTATCATTTTGCTTTCTGACCTATCTGAGAGTCAACTTACTTGTTTTATCCATGTTAATAAAGTCCCTGACCTCGGTAGGATGATTTAAATGAGATAGGTGAGTGAATTTGGCCCTAAGTATGCTATTTGGTGTTGGAGTTGGTGAATTTATTTTTCTTTCTCTTCTCTTCCATGCATGTGTTTATAAGCAAAGACTTGGAGAGTACAGAATCAATAATAAAAAGATTATGGCTTACTGGTGATACTGGGAGACAGTGTTACTGGGTTATCTGTGGTTTGAGTGATATCATAGTGATATTTTACTATGTTGTGCTTATTTTTCTTTGTTAATTGCTATTCTTTGTCCATTGGTTTTAATATTTCTGGAATAAAAGTTTCTGGAATATTTTTTTTAAAGAAATGGGTAAGGATGTATGAATTTGTCTGTCAAGGGAAAACACACAATTTCTCCTGTATTAGACGTTTTAAATGCCCGGCCACTATAGGCCACAAGATATTTTTACAGACTTCAATGAGCTTGCATGATGTAAATGGGGGAAGATCAAGGAGCTAGCTTTTTTTTTTCTTTACTATTACTGAGGGTATTAAGAGAAGAGAATGAGAATGGTAAAATTATCCAAATAGTAGGATTTACAACAATACTTCATAGCATGACTCAGACTAATGTCCTGAACCTGTATTCTCACTGTAATGATTTTGACAATGAGAACAAGAAATTGTACATGAAACATCCTTACAACAATTATTATAACAGAAAGCTGCATTAGCTGTCAGACATTTGCAGACGGGGAAATTTCTTTCTCTCTCTCAGCTCGCAGTCATTCAAATGTTTAAAACATTTTTGCTTCTCCTGCTTGCTGCACTTAATAGAAAAGACCCATCCTCTATGTAATCCAAAGCTGTTATCCAGCTGTAATTGTATGGCTCTTTTTAACAGTGTAACATATTGGAAATCAGAAAGGAACATTGTTTAATTTCTTCTTAGCATTTTCAGTATGATTTGGATCAAAAGTTTGAATATAGTAAAATATTTTTTCCTTCCAGACAATTTGAAACATTAGATAAAAAAAAAACCAACACAAAAAACCAAGGCTGGAGGTTGATATTGCTGTAGTCTAGGTAAAACAGCAGGAGCTACCATAATAGAGTGTGAAGGATTCAATAAAGCTGAGGGCTGTTATAGCAGCAATGGGGTATTTTCAACATAATTCCCATTTCTTCAGGAACAATTTTGTAATTTAAAGTATTTATTTATAAAGTAACTGGAAGAAAGGTGTAAAAGTGGTAGTATGTTCTCCTCTTAACTAGTAATCATAATCTAGTTCAATTTATGGTACAACAGCTATAGTAGTTTGTGATAAACATGAGATAACAGAATCTCAGCTAAGAATTCAGAACATCTTGAAATTCTGTTTTCATCCATCCTTTAAATGAACAGAAACTTTAATCAAGGAAAATCTTATTGTGGGAATCACCAACAGGAATGAAATACCATTTTATGAGCATTGCATAAAGTAGATTTTGTCACAAATCAGATTTGTTTTGTTCCTTCAATACGATGAAAATGAACCCAACAACTGAACTTCCTGGAGTCACTGATATACTTAGTATTTGTTTGTTTTAATAATACCAGCTCAGTGGCAATTTTTCACCTCTATATGGATTTTGAGATTACTTTAATTGCATTAACAATCAGTTAAGTCATTTGGGATGTTTTCAAAATATTCCATGAGTTTTTGTTATAGGAACTTCAAGCAATTTCTTCTTTTAAAGTAATAACTGTTAGAGCAGGTTAGAGAAACTTTGACAGAATCATATTCTGGAAAATGTTTCACATAATCAGGTAGGCTGTGGGAGTAATTTTTAGGAAAAAATTCCAACAATGTCAAAATATCTAATTTTGGCCCTTTGAGAATGAAACACTTCAGTTTTTAGTTTTGAAAGGACTTTCCATTTCAAATTATTTTTATTTTGTATTATATAATACAAATAAAGTCAAAATCAAAACAAAATATTTTGAGCAAGCCAAAATTGATTTTGTGGAGAATTGTAGACAACACTAAAATATTCAGTTTTCACTCTGATTTGGAATGAAGCCAGATTTTTTAATTTCAATATCCTCCATGAATTGTACTTCCATCCTCTGCACAAGTCTAATAATTATATCATACATAAAAAAGGCTAAGGAGGTGGCAGTGAATTAACAGGAGGGCCTTCAGGAGATGGAGCTGGGTCCTGAAAGGCAATAAACACCTTGTATAAAGTGATGAGGATTTTCAGCTCCAGTTAGAGGAAATGGGAGTGGGGGAGGTTAAAGCCTTGGGAGAAAGGGTCCCCTAGTTTTTACTCAGTTTACAGAACGATTAATCCAAGTTAATAAAATGTATCTAAAATGTAATTTAAAAAGAAGTGTTTCCCAAGACTGCCACATATTGTATCTCCAAAATAGTGGGTTTTTTTGTTTTTGTTTTGTTTTTCCTTTCTGGTAGTGTCGGGTGGCGATGGAGGGGGAACTGGTAGGTAGGGAATGAAAGCTACACAAAGTAATAAAGCAAAAGTTTTATTTCTGTTACGCAAACATGCCATTAGTTTCTCCAAATTACAGGTGTTTTAGTTTGCTGTAATTGGACCAGATCATGGACCATCCTGGCAGCGTCTGCGGGTAGGGTGCAGTACGCTTTTATGCTTGTGTGCTATACTACTGCTTCCTGCTCACAGGTAGCAGCTGACTCCCCAGAGTTCTTATGTGCCCCCTCCACACAGCCAGGCATAAAGAACAGGAAGAGGCAGAGCCTTGTGTCCATGTCCTGCTCATGCTGGTACAGTAGGAAGCATCCCTTCTCCCTGCTGTGGTGGGGGACCAGGATATTGAGACTCTCCTCTCTGGCTGTGGGTTTGATTATTATACACTGCTTATCCCATTCTTTTAAAGGGATTTTAATGGTTTGGGAGGTCATTGTCTAGACATTTTGGTTTCCAATTTAATTTCAATGCATCACAAAAAAAATTGCCTGATCAGTAATGTTTCTAAACACACAGACTGGTTAAAGCTACCACATCAAATGAGCTAATTACTGCAGGCTCATCCGATTTCAACATTTCACACTTTCTTAAAAGACTGAGTAAAGGCTCATCTATTGTGTCAGCTTCTATACACCACAGTCATTAAATCCTGTAATAAGCTTGGATGAAAATGTAGCTAAAATCATTTTAAAATGGAATATCCCCCCCAAAAGAGAAATTAACTTATTCTCTGCCATGCACATGGGTTCTGTTTTCACAGTAATGCTGCCTGCAGGGACTTCAAAGAATGGGTACAAAAGTGGGGGCAGACTGCTGGGCAACGGAAACCCCAAATTGGTTGTGAGTTCTATACTTAGATTACAGCAACCAGTTATCAAGCAAAAATTCCTCAGTTGCTATAACAGCTGTAACATGGAGTCACAAAGAGTTGGGTATACTCGTCTGTATCATCAACTAGGTGAGCATACTTTTGTGATAGATGATCCATACAGCAAGAATCCCAGCAATATTCAGGTTACTGCCAGTTCCAAAGGCCCACCCATTTATCCCAGGGCAATTGCACCTTAGAGCTCTATTTGTCCCTTAGTGATAAACCAGGCTAAGCAGCTGGGGATCTCTTACTCATGCCTAGAATAGCCTTGGGCCACCCCCCCCCCGAGTCCAAGCCCCATACAGATAATAGTTCTTTCTTGTTAAGGGTTCTATTCCCCTCCTGCCATGTGCTCTGAGCTACAAGCTCTGTTGACGGGGTGAAGGGGGATCCACTTGTATGATTCATCTTCACTGGGAGGAGGGCAGAAAAACTAGCAAAAATCCAATTAAGTTCCACAATAGTCTGTCTGGTATCAATGGTTTGGGGGTGTGTTATTGTAGAGTTTTAAGGGGAATTATAATCCAATAAGGAGGACAAAATATTCACAGCTGTATCAGAAGTCTTTATTGAAGAGAACTGAGAGAG
>ML682006.1:11522746-11876178 GCA_007922195.1 Podocnemis expansa
CCCCCCCCCACCGAATAAAACCCTCCCCTCCCAGAAAGAATAAGAACTAAACTAGGAGATGAGGGTAGACTGCCCCACCTCCGGTGAACCCCCGGGGAATTATTGTGCCCCATGATGAGGGGGTTACCACTACTAAAGATTTAGCCGATTAGGAGGCCTTTTGTGACGAGGTGGATTACGGCGAACTTCTGGTATGCCCACCCCACAAGGTGGTATTGGTGGTGGTGGGATTACAGGTACTGAGGAAGTCGCCGGAACCGGAGAGGATGTTGCTACTCCAACACATATCCCATCCTCTGTCGCCAGATGTAGAGTTTTAAGGGGAATTATAATCCAATAAGGAGGACAACATATTCACAGCTGTATCAGAAGTCTTTATTGAAGAGAACTGAGAGAGAAGGAGAAGACAGACAGGTTTTCCTAGCACCTAAACGACTCTCCCATTTATCACTATGACAACCCCAATGACCCTAGATAGTCCAAAACACCACAGTTATACCTTCTGTTGAAGATCAGCTCTCAGGCTAGTTAATGTGTCTCTGGTCTGGAGGTCTGCATAGTCAAAGGCTCACAATACACCTACAGTGCAATCATAATACCTAACCATATAGAATGCAGATGTGATAAGTGAGATGAATGCATGCAGCAACTCACAAACAATCAATAAAGTCTAAACACATTCTTATGATTCTAATACCTGTTTTAATAATATGAACACAGAGATGAGCCATACTGATTCCAGCTCTGCATTTGTCTGTGTTCAGCTGAGATGTGGCGGCTTTGGGGTGAGCTGGCACCTGGTTGGCCAGTGTCACAAACAGAATCTTTGTATGTTTATTCTCCTGATTCATCAGACAAATGTGAGAGAAAAGTGCTAACCTGTACCACAATCCCAAATGCTCCTTAAGTGAAAAGATGGAAGAACAAGTGCATCTTCAGTAACATAGCTTGCAGGCTTCTCTACACAGGGTAACTGACCCTAGTAGCTGTTGCATTATCATGGAATAGTTGGGGCTTCAATGACTAGCTAGTTAGTGCATTACAGTAGTCACAACTTGCCATCTGTCTAGCCATTCCCACATTGTAAGCTGTGGCTCAGAAAGATTTAAAACAAATTTCCAAAAGTGATTTCTCAAGTCAGGCATCCAAAACTTGAGGCACATAAAATCAATGGCCATTTTTCAAAATGTTGGCCTAGGTGTTTAAAGGTATGGGTGATTTGATTACTATTTGCAGTACAGTAGCCATATTGGCTAGTTGATTAGTTGCAAGTCTGAGGGTCGTAAGAGACACAATTTAATCATGGTTCTGACAACTTACCAAGTAACCTTTGTAAGGTCACTGAAACTCTTTGTCTTCTATCTGTAAATCAGGACCAAGATATTTCTCATAGATGGAATATGAAAACACTTACGGTTAAGCTGTCCAAAAGCCAAACACATCATAGGTAAGTATTCTAACTCCCAGTTTCAAGCTGAGTTAAAGCTTGACCGGCATTGCATACTAGTGAATTAGGCCTGGGTTTAATGTAGCATCTTCTCTGTTTGTGAACTCATGATAAAGCCTGCTCCATTTAAAAATGTCTTTTGTAAACTGCGAAGGATTATTAAGGCCCATCCCTGGCAGAATCCACTGACTGATAGCCCTGCTTTTGTTTCGCTAGGTAGCATGGCAAATGGGCACCTTGCCTCCAGCAGCTGAACTTTCCCTTGCTTCACTATGACTAATTTTCTTGCTCTTGAAACTGGACAAAAATTCATAGTTTTGGAGTACACAATGGAATGGATTGGTAAAAACCTTCACGCTATTTTTTCTGGACTAGGTTCCAACCATCTCTTTGCTGCTGCTGCCAGAAGCACTGCTGTGTTTGTGCATTTGCTTGTGTTAAGGTAGTTTAGAAATAGGGTTTCATTGAAGAGAGTGCTGGACTATAACAGAATGCTAAAAGGCATTTATTTTTTGCTTATTACTCCCTTCCTTTGGTCAATAACAGGGTTGCAGAATACAGATGGGGTCACAAGAGATAACATTCCAAGAAGTTATCATCAAGTAATGGTTTGGTATCAAACACTAGAAAAATACTTTTTCATGCTGTTTTGGTTCTACAGCAGTTTGGACAATGGGGAAGTATTCTTTTCTTTCTTTAGTCAAGAGCTCTGGATAAAACAATATATTGTATCTATCTAATGTCTTAATGTTACTTTCTACTAAAAATTTAAGGCATGTACACACTCACAACTGCAAAAGTGCTAGCAGTTTTTCTTACAGTTCTCCAGCTGAAATAATACCCTGAAATAAAGCAAACCAACTGTTTCTCTAGTGAACTTTCTTCTACTGTTTGCAAATCAAACAGAAAGCCTAACAGCTGAAGGTCAGCCCATATCAAATCCAGACAGTTTTAGGGACCTGTTCTGATCTTTTGTACTCTTTTTCCCTGTGAATTTTTTACAAGGACTCTTCATGCTGCCTCCCTTTTTGGCCTTCAGACACTGACATGTAGTGTAACTACTTGTTAGGTCAGAATTGAGTCTAGGAGTTCTGCTTCACTAGCTGAAAGGCAGATTTCTGCTCATAGTAGCCTACTGCCTCTCATGCCATGGACAGTTATTAAGGATTAGAGACATTCCCGCGCCACTGGTAGGGCTGGTGCAAGGAGTAAAGGGAGGCACTTTGCATGGTGCCAGCATGCAATGGGAGAATCAGATAAGGGAATAACAGGGAGAAGCTGAGGATCGTGAAGAGATTCTGGTTAGTTATAATTCAGGAAAAGAGGCCCAGTTAATATAAATGTTGCCTTGCTCATGTTCTTCTCTTTGATGCACTTATACTGAGAAGTTTGGAGCAGTATTTGAGATCTCAGAGGATGGAGGAAGGACTGATCCTGTGCTGCATTTTTATGTGTGTGAAGTTGCTATGAAACTTTACACCAAATAAAGTTAGTAGTGTTTCACATCCAGCACGCACTCACACTACACCCATGTAAATTATTACACAAGGCAGAATTAGGCCCCAGATCACAGCCTCCTACTTCTGCAGGTAGCTGAAATCGGCACCATTCCCTTTTATTCTGTTTTACTTTCTCCTTGGAGATAGAGGGAGGTTAGGGAAGCAGGTAAATACAGTGAAAATGGCCAATGGCAACTTTAATTCTTAGAGGAGCCTTTTTGCCAAAGACCAGTGAGAAGCAACCAGGATCCAAGGAACTGGTGCTTTCTTTCATCACAGAAATGAGGATCTAAACTGTAGAATCTACAGAGGTTCTCAAACTTGGGAGGAGGCAGAAGACATGCTCCCATAGGGGGAGTACAAAGAAAATCCAAGGGGAGGTTGTGACATTTTGGTTATTTTTCCAATAATGGCCTTAATTTCTTGTTAAAAGGGTATTGGAGCATCGGGCAATTGATAGGTATGGGGCATGAGAGTCTCTGGAAAATGAAAAGGCTGCATGCTGCCAAAAAGTTTCTACATTCTAATTTCTAGATTCTCCAGGGTTTATAAACCACGGAAGAAGCAGCAGAGTTTTTTCTTTGGGAAATGGACGTTTTGGTTGTAGTCTGTCAAGTTTCTGGATCATCTGAGTTTCTACTAGTTCCATTGCTGAAGATTCTGATGTTGCTTTTGTTTTGAAAGTTATAAGTTTGTATTCAATTATTTTGATCATTCCCTGTGTGGTATTATAACATTTACAGACCTAATACCCATAAATTCCAAGGGAGATTAGCACAAGCCTTTGCAAAAAATCTGTAATATGTTCTACAGGATTTGCACTCACCTAAATTATTAATGTTTTTAAATATCTTTTGGCTGAAGAAGGAAAACAGAATTTGCAGGAATGAGCAAAGTTAGGTGAAATTCAGTGGTTTTACCATTATTCATGAGTAGGTGTGAAATTGCTGGTGGATTCAGTTTGCATGGGATTCACATACCCAAGAGTTTTTTTTTTTTTTTTTTAACATTACTGGATTGAAAAGCTGAAAGCAAAACAAAGTGGAATTGTTCACACTTACGTTGTTTCATCCAGCAACCCTAGAGATTTTTGTACTCTTGATGGGAAACAAACAAGGTTTTCCCCAAATGGGTTACAGTTGCATAGTTTCATCAACCTATGCTGACATTCAAGTTTATCACAAAATCTCAAGTTGTAACTTTTTTTTCAAGTTCTGCAGTGAAAATTTTGTACACTATTACTATGAGATTTTTAAGCATTCCATGAATGTAGTATTTTGTATGAATTAACAAGCATAATTTGAACCCTCATGGCTCTTAAGTTAAATTTATTTTTATTTTTCAATTTGAGAAATAAGTGAACCTAAATGCGTAACTGTGCTTGACACTAAAAACCATGGACTTAAGAGACACTGCTTTTATGGCATGTCACGATGACTGTGATACACCCTGCTGCTTACTACCCTCCTTTGTCACACAACTGCAGAGGTGTTAGTCCCCACTTCATTTTAAATGGTTGCCTCCTGTATATCTGAATCTATTACACTTAATCAATCCCATGTTGTATTTAGCTTGGACACTCTGTTTGCTACCCCAGACTGGACAGTGAGCCCTGAGAAAGTATGTCTCCCTCACTAATAGAAGTTGTCTCTCTTATTATGGTTACCACCCATTGTTTTTTACCCAGACAATCTGCTTTTTCATTTCTGTGTTTGGGTGCCATCTTAGAATTGTTCGATGCCTGATATTTGGGGACTTGGCAACCCCAGGAACCCAAACCAAAAGTCTGATTATGAAGGGCTGGGGGAGGCTCCAGGTCATTAACCATTCCAGCTCCTGCTCAGATGAGGAATCCTCCTTGAGATGATGTAGCAAGCGATGGGGAGTGAGAGGAAGAGGTGCAAGCAACAGGGGCAGAGCCTTTGGCTGGGGGGGAAGAGGTGGAAAAAAGGCAGATCCTTAGAGGTAGAGGTGGAGAAGGGGTGGAGCCTTGGGGGGATGTGGTAGAGCCTTCTGGTTGTGGGGAAGAGGCACAGAAGGAATGGGGCCTTGGGGAAAGAGGCAGAGAAGGGGTTGGGACCCCGGGAGCCCTGCTGCCAACGATTAGAAAGGTGGCAACCTTCTTAGTTCTCATTTGTTAATATATTGGCATGTTGTTTAACTGACTTATAAGCATTCAGATTTACAAGTGGCCTCTAACTGTGCATATGCAGTAATGCCTGTATGAAAATATGTGTATATATTAGCAGAGTTAATTAGTAGAATCTCCTCTGTTAATTAAGGGGAAGGACCAGATTTTTCTTCCAGTTGTACCTGTGTAAATTGGGACTAATTCCACTGAAGTCTGTGTAGTTAGTTCAGATTTACACTTGTATAAATGAGAGTAAATTACACTGAATTAACTTAATTTTGTGTATTTCGCTATTTACTGTTCCAGAGGGGTAGCTGTATTAGACTATTTCAGCTAAACAAACAAGGAGTCCTGTGACACTTTTAAAGACCAACAAATTTATTTCTTGCATAAGCTTTCATAGGTATAATCCCACTTCATCAGATGCATGAGATGAATTGGGATTTTACCCACAAAAGTTTATACGATTAATAACTTGGTTAGTTTTTAAAAGTGCCACAGGACTCCTTGTGTGTTTTACTACTTACTGTGTGGCTCAATGGGGGCGTACAACCTAAGGGAGTGACCAATATGAAGAACATTGCTCCAGTGGAAGGATAAGAACACATAGGCTATGTCTACACTAGAAAAAGTTATGACTTCATTTGAACTAATAAGTTCGACTTTAAGTTGAACAAAACTCGACTTTATTAAGTCGAATTAAAAAAGTGGTCTAAGTCAAGTTACTCCACTTTGTTAATTCGACCTAACTGCCCTTAATTTGACTTTAATAAAGTTGAATTAAGGGTTAATCCAGGTCTGCACCATCCTTAGTTCAACCTAAGGAGTGGAATTAAGTCTTAGGTTGACCTAACAGGCAGTTCTTATTAATTCAAATTAAGCTTTCATTAAGTCGACTTAAGGAATTTCTTAATTCATCTGAACGAAAGTCCAGTGTAGACAGGGACTAATTTAGGTTGAACTAAGCCTCCTTAATTCAACCTAAATTGCCAGTGTAGACATAGCCATAGAGTTCAGAAAGTCATGACCACTGCGCACATTTGAACACAATGTAGTGTATTTCCACTACACTACTTCAACTCCACTAATCACTACAGATTCAAGTGGGGCCATGGCTCCACCCCATCGTCAACTACTTCTACTGTGTGATGAGGTGTGCAAGGACGTCAACAATACCCAGTCCTCTCATGAAGGTACTGAAGGGGAAATGTTCTTCACATGCATTCTCCAAACATTGTGTACAACCAAAGGGGTAGAGCACAGTCAAAACCTGTCTGTATAACTTACAATGTTAGGAAAAGTCTCTTGTGTTATGTGCAGTGTATAAATCCTTGTAAACGAAAGGAAAGGTAATGCCATTGTAAAACGTCCTGACTATTTTTTGTGGCATAGCTAGGCCGTATTTCATAACATTTAGTGGTGCTATTGTGTTTGCTGTGGCTCAATAAGGCACCTATTCTGTGTCTTTGTGAATTTCAGGGTTACGCTTTCCTTTTCACATGAAACTTTTTTTCTCCTGCCTTCTGAAATGTATAGTCTGGAAACTAGATCCTTTTAATGAAGCTTTTGAGTCTCACAAAATATGATTAATCTGATTAGTGGTGCAGACTCTTTTTTATGCTTACATTAACTAACACAAAGAGCCCCCCTACAGGTTAAAGTTTAAATGTGGATTACTAGATAAAGCTAGTCCTGACGAGGTTTCTATGGTGCAAGGAAAAATTGAATTTGCTTTTCACCTCATTTCAGCCTTTGTCATCCTGGTTTTTGCCCTTCTCCCTCATTCACAGCAAGGATATTAATTTTGCAGTAAAATCTTTAAGCAATTATGCAGATAGCTTGGAAAAAGCAACATACAAACACAATAAGAAAAGATTAACTGAAAAATGGACCCCTGATATTCATTAAAAACAGATGGCCACATTGCTAACAGCACAACTTTGAATGTTTAGACTAAATTTGTATTAATCTGCCACAACACAAAGATGAAAAAGGAACCAGGGCCATGCAACAGTATGTAGTACGTGTACTCTAGATTCACAAAGTAGTGAAGTACAGTAACTAGTCCATGAATGCCTTTTTTGATAAACAGCTAAAGAAGACTATCCTTCTGCACACAAACATATCCATCTTTAGATAGCATTCCTCTGTGGGAGGCTTGCCTTCAATTTAACAGATAATGAACTTCTTCAGATGGATCATGAAATTGATAGTGAAATGAAGTTTAGTATTTTGCAAGGTAGCATATAACCATACAAGGATATTTATAGCAGCAAATTGCGCTTTACTAAAATAGATTGATTTAAAAAAAAAATAAACCTCACCAATCTAAAAAAAACTTCACCAAGCTAGTAACTCTATTTTTTTCAGATAACTGTTATTCCTATTTACTTTATTTTGAATGTTATTTTGGGTATTCTTTTAAGAAATGGATACATAAACATGGAGAAAATTTGCACCTGGCAATAGCACCTAATTAAAAGTATATTTTTATTCAGGGACTTGCTCTAACTTTCTCTGTCTGAAGAATATAGATGAAAAGATTTTTAGGCTGCTGTTGAGTTGTGGGAAAGCAAACTATTGTAGATAACACAGCATAGTGGTCATTATGGACTAAAGTCTCCCCTCACTGCACACACACAATTCCCATTCCTGCTAATGGGAACTGCATGTCCCTATACTGAAAAGAGAATAGTCCCTTATATATGTATTATACATGCCAAAACATCTGACAGAGAAAGAAATGTCATGAAAGGGGAGTATTTAGTTTCATATAAATAACCCCAGGAATCTTTTATTTATTTATTACACATTTATATAGTGCTCTACATTTTCTTGGCACTTTAAGGAACAGAGCTCAGATACACTGCCTGTTGGAAGGAGTTTACAAACTAAAGAAGACAAACATGCAATATGAAGCAAATGACAACCCTCTGGAGTAGGGAGACTCTGAGGATTACCAAATTTGAGAAGTCAGGGGTGTTATCTTGAGCCATGTGACTGATGTAGGAGAGAGGTGATAGGGAAGCTGTTCCAGGTGTAGGGGGCAGCATCAGCATCATAGAACATATGTAGGAGAGAATGGAGGACAGAATGGAGTGAGTAATGAGAAAAGATTGGGAAGAGCCTAGGGAGTACATGGGGGAAATGAGAGCAGAGGGGTACTGAAGTTAGGGGAAAGGTTATGTAAGATTTAGAGGGTGAGGATGTGGATTGTGGTTTTAATTGGTGATGAGAAGCCAGTGGAAGGATTAAAGTAGATGCTGAGGCTGCAGGAGTGAGAAAGACCAACACGACAGCAGCATTTAGGGCAGACCTGAGAGGAGAGGCAGTGATGCAAGCCAGGAGGCAGTGACAAGGTAAGAGGTGTCCAGTATAGACAAGGGCTTTGGCAGGTCAGACAGTAAGGCAGATGACAATATTAAAGAGGAAAAAAAGCAGTGGGGAGTACTGGGGAACTGGACATGTAGATACAATAGAGAGAACTATCAAAGGTTAAACTAAGATAATAGGCCAGCCAGACAAAAAGGATAGTGAAGCTCTCACTGAGGATGTAGGAGAGTTACAGAGAAGAGGAATTGGGAGGAAAGTTGATATATTTAGTTTGAGAGCAATTACCTTTGAGATGGCAACTGGTTGTTTAAGAAGAGGGATGGAACAGAGAGAGCAAGCTAGAGATGAAAGACTTGATGGAGCGTGAAAGAATGAGTGGAGAATTGGGGATCACTGGTGTCGAGGTGGTGGGAAAATGGGTAAAATCCCAGAAAGAAAGAGAAAGCAAAAAGTGGGGCTCCAGAACAGACCCCCTTAAGGGTGAGAGCAGACAGGAGTGAGGTGGATGAGGAATCACTATGGGAGATGCAACTTTAAACTTGGTCAAAAGTTATCTATTCGACAGGCTCCTGTGCCTTGCTGACCATTATTTGTTTACCAAAAATTAGAGCAGATCTCTACTGATCTTTTCAGATAGTTCTGAAATATTAACTTCTGTCCTGATGCTGCAGATACAGATTTCTTGGTGATCTCTGAGAAGAAGCAGAAGGGTACAAAGGGGTTCAGCAATGACTTCAAAGATATGAGACAAAAGGAGAGAAAGACTCAGTACAAGCATGAACTGTAGTGAGCATTATGCCCAGACCCTGTCACTCACTCTCAGCTTTGGATGGCTTAGATAAATCACTCTTACAGAGGCAAGGTGATGTCCTTCTTTTAGAATAAAAAATTGAGTGACATATTTCAGTTTGGTGGTCCCTACAGAGTGTAACAATAATAGTAGTAAGAGAAATGACCATATACATGCAGAGTACAAAAGTGATTTATTAAATAGGAGCTAAATTCTGAAGTCCTTACATAATTTGAACTCAGTCTTTACTGTAACCAACTCAAAGGACAGGATAAAACAACTGATTAAAAATGGAAGTCACGGGTGTGCCTGAGGCAAGAGGCCAGTGGTGGGAACAGTGTGGGGCTATTTCTCTCTCAGGAATCGCTGGGAGGAATTGTCCCCAGGAAACCATATCATAGTCCCTCTATCAGCTCTCTGGTGTGCAGCGTGCACATTCTGTCCCCAGTATGGATGGGGATTAAGCTATGATCTGACTTCCTGCCCAACCCTCAAGTGATGTGGGCCTCTGTCCCTTATCTTGAGTAGGAAAAAAGATGACTTTTGTTGAGGTTCTTTTAAAGTATTAGCTGATCAACCATAGGTTTCTGACACTTTTAAACTGCACCCATGACTGGAGAACCTCCCAGAGGATGCTAATGTTATGTATCTCCCTTATCCTCCACATCTTCTGAGCTGCCAGTCACGATCTGGCCAAGAGTACGAACCTTGGATTGTGCCCCTGAAAAGCCTGTTTCTTTGTCTTAAAATGCTAGTTAGCATGAACCAGGAAAAAAATCTTATTCCCCCCCCGACCCTTAAAATGAAAGTGAGCTAGAAAATATTTCAGTCAAATGAAAATATTTTAAAAATAAGCCAATTATAATTCAAGTCTAGAGAATCTCTGTACCAAGTTTAAGCCAAGCATGAATTCATGTTGTATACATGAAAAACTATTGCTTTTCTTTATTATTAATAAAATCTACTAACATTATCCAGGCCTTTCATTGTGAAACATCACAAAGCATTTTGGAAGTATAATTTGATGACATACAACGTGCAGGGAGGGAGCATTTCACCCACCGCTGAAATGCAAGTCACTTCTGGAGGAAATGAGAAGCTTTTAGCTCTGCTGAAGTTTTGTTGCTTGTTGCACCCCATGTGAATTAAAATAGTTGTTTGAACACCTTTTTAATAAAATTAAAGTTGGCCATTCATTTAAATAGAAACAAGTACTAAAATTAGAATGGCACAGCCTGAGGTGATATTAACCCTTATGTGGCAAATATCCTGAGAGTTGAAATCCTGGACTCATAGGCTGTGTTCACACACAGGGATTATTTCGACACAAGTTGTGTTGAAACAAACTTGTATCGAAATAATGCCTTATTTCGAAATAACTTAGTCCGAGTTAACAAAAAGTTATTTCGAAATAAGGGAAAAGGCAGAAACGAAATAGCATGTTCACACTGTGAACATGCTATTTCGCTTCCAGAGGAGGCTGCAGGCAGCCGCAAGGATCAGCGCTGCCCAGCGCTGATCCCTGCAGATGACTGCTGCCGCGCTGTGCAGGGCTGGCCAGGGGACACCCCTCAGCACCCTGGCCAGGGTGCTGAGGTTTCCCTGGCCAGGGTGCTGAGGGGGTAGCCCTTGAAATGTTGTTTCGGAACACCTTGTTCCAAAACAACATGTTCACATGCATTGTTTCGAAACAAGGGTTTCGAAAGAAGGTTGTTTCGACCCCAAATGGGGTTTAACTTGTTTCAAAACAAGGGCTTCCCCTTGTTTCGAAACAACTGTGCGTTGTGTGAACAGCAGAATTCTTATTTCAAAACAACCTCTGTTGTTTCAAAATACGAGTGCTGTGTGAACACAGCCATAGAGTTCAGCAAAACTTACACTGATATTTAGGATTTCGCTCTTGATGTTTTAAGAACTTGGATCCTGATCAGCTACTAAGAGCCATACGGGACTTGCAGAGGCCTGTGGGACTGTGCTTAGAGGATGGAGGGCTTTCTGATGTTGGAGATAGGGACGGTTTGTGACAGCATGGCCTAATCTATTTATTTCCCTGATTTTTTTCTTTTATGCTGATGCCCAGTGATTAAAGTAGACTGCAACAGGAGAGGGAGCTCTTACTGCACCAGCTAAGAAGGATGGAGAGCTTCTGTGAAAAGCTGCTGAGCCAGTGATAGAGGGGGAAGTTCCCTTCAGCTTTTAGCAGAGGAAAGGAAGCAGCACTAGCTATCTTGCCCTGCCATTACATTGACCCCTGCTGATGCAGCTCCTCACCTTCCCCAGTTACTGGTTCCTGACTAGGCCTGGGTGAATACTTGTGAGTAACTGTGTTTTTAATTGAAGTTAATTTGAGTTCATGACATGTCGTGAACTTGGCATAAGTGTATGAAAATTTCAGACATTTGAAAAAGCATTTTTATTTTTATCTGACTACTGTGAATGCTGCAAAAATACTGTGAGAGAAATTTGTATTGCTCCAGAGAATTTTGAACTGGTCTTGATATAGCTTCCTGGCATTCATTCAGATGCCATGAGTGGCTGAAACTACCCCTGGTAATCAGGTGTAAGGGTAAGCAGAAGCTATTTGGATTTGTTCTCTTCGGTGAAGCAGCTACAATCTCTGTGTTCTATTTGAACCCATGAGAAGATGTTGGTAATAGCAACTGCAAGCTTGTTACATTGTGAGATGGAGAAGGAGGAGTGTAGCTGAGGGTAAATGTAGTTTACTCACTTCTTATCTAGGGAATATGTAGGTTAGTTTGAGTTTACCCATTGGCCGTTTCAGGAATATGGAGTTCCAGTTAGGCTAGTTTATCAGCTTTTGCTACTATACCTCTGCGAAAGAGTCATATATTCTTTTCCTCCTGAAGATCAGGATGGTGAGGGGGGAGTGGCCCTGCCTCAGAAACACCAGAATGAGAGGTGTTCAATTCACAAGAAGCTGAGAGTGGTTGCAAAACCACCTGTCTTTTCCCATAAGAAGAAACTTCCAGGTAGGTGTATAATTTGAGGGACAATGGACTACATGGCTTCTTAGGGTCCTCCATGGGTGTGGATAGTTCAGACGAATCCTACTGAGTTTCCTCCACCATTGCATTTATGTGTGGCTTTGTAATAGGAAGGTTGGTATACAGCACACCTTTCATGTGGTGAGGTTAATTTTAGTGCATACTTTTTGTGTAAAGCTGGGCATGGTGAGGAAGTTTTATGCCATACTTCTGCATGCAGTTTAGTTAATGTGGGGGTTTGCTTTTTTTTTTTTTTTTTAATTTTGTTTCCCCTTGGGGAAACAGGGCATGATTCTCCACTTGTTTAAACCAGTGATATACTGATTTAATCCACTGTTCTAATATCTAGACCTAGAGAGACTAGAAACATTCTGAATACATGTATGTTTATTCTGTAGGGCAATGGAGCTGCATTAGTGGATAGCTGGTCTAATGGAATATGTAAAGTGTGCACAGGTTATATGGATCAATAATGCTGTGGGTACTCTCTGGGATACAAATATAAAATAGTTTATCTGCCACCACCTCAAAGTGGATACCGCATAAGTCAGTATACTTGAAGTTTCAAACATGCTTTTCTTAGTCCACGTGCCCCAGATCTAGCACACAATAACTCAAATGTCTCCCTTCTTTAGGAGCTTACTGTATCCCCATGGCCTGTAGGTGGGAGATGAGCACTAGGACTACTAGTGGGGTCAGAGAAAGAGTCCATTACTTTCAGTGCAGCAGAGGACATACCTGCACTGACTCCTTCTGACCCTTGGCCTCTGGACTGCCTGCATTATCAGTCAGGAAGATATATCCCTCTGGCTAAACAGCTGATGTAGCAATGTGCTTCCTGGTGAGGAATTACATCTTTTGATCATCCAGGGCATGCTGCTGGTCCTCCTGAGCCTGTTTATGTCGCCAGAGATCCGAAATTAGAAGAGCTTTGTTTCTGGGCCAGCCTTGGCTTCCACTCAGTGGAAACATTGGCAACTACTTTCTCTTCTCTCACTTCTTTGTAGGTGCTAATGGCATCCTTACTGCTTCTGCCTCACCTTAACTTGTCTGTCTAGCTGTATTTAAAATATAACTATATGTGTTACTGTGGGTACTCTTATTTACCCTTTCTCATAACACAGACACAATGTAATATACAGGTAAATTAAAAGGTAAACTGATTTAAGACTGATAAACAGAAATACTCTTCATAACTTACATAAATAAAGTGTGGAATTCATGCCCACAAGATAATATGGAGGCCAAGACCCAAGCAGGATTAAAAATCTGGTTGATAAATATATTGAATAGAGACTTTGGAAAGTTACTACAGTATTGATAGCAACTGCAATTGAACCATAAATTGAGGGGGACTATCCTCTCCAGAGTCTTATTAGTATAGATAATAAATTATAAAGGGTGTCAATCTATATTCTTTAGGGCATAAATTGACCAATAAAGCTAAGCTGGTCAATCAGGAGTGCTTTAATTTAGGTGCCTAAATAAGTTACTTGGTTTCTAGGGTCATGGGATGTATAGATACCCTCTGAAAATCAAATCACTGATCTAGGTACCTAAACAGATTTAGGTGCTTAATTTTAAGTAGCCAGGCTTGATGTTATTAACCTAGCAGAACTGTCAATTAGGGAAGTAGAAAACCTTTTTAAGTATCTGTACTGGCCGGTGTTAGAGACAGGATGTCACGTGAGACAAATGCCTGAGGTACCTATATGCATCATTATGCCAATAATGTAATAGACTGTTCATACCCACAGGAAGATAAAGTCAATCTGAGGTCTGCTCTACTCTATAGAGTTCAGTTGATGCAAAGCAGCTTATGTCAACTTACTTATAGAAGTGTCTACAATTAAATTTTGCTGTCTCTGGGCTTGTTTACACTGGGGGTGGGGTTGTAACTTGGCCTTAGACTGTCAAATTCCAGAAGTGATCACAGCAAATTGCTTGATTGGGCTCTCTCATACCCACTGCTCACATAACTTCCTCAAATGCATTGCATTGTGGGTAATAGGCATAGGGACTTCTGAGGAGGCAGTCATCCTCTTCTCATTCTGCTTCCCCTCATCTCTAAAGGGAAAAAAAAAAGCAGGAAAAGCTTTCCTTGCTATTTTTTTGTCACAGGTGACAGAGAGGCATAGTGCCAAGTGCAGAGAGAGGAATTAACTGAAAATTTTACAGTGCTGCGGACAAGGGAGGAGCTGTATTGCTATGGCATAGCAGACAGGAAAAACCACAAAAGCTGCTTTCTGGCTACAAGGACCTAAATTGTAGATTTCAGACTCAGTGCTAGGCCAGTTGCAGGGGTGGTGTTAGCAGATCAAATTACACTCTGTTTGATTCAAATGTACTGCTCTGACAGTGGAGACGCAGGCTGCAGAAGGTCATGGTAAGCAGCATTATGGCGAACTTCACTGTCAGTGTACACCAGCGCTCTGACATAATTTCCTGGCTATGAAGACTTAATACCTCCATCTCCACAAGCAATGTAGAGTGAAGTTCAATGTAATTTATGTTGACACAGTGTCACAGTCAGACACTGCATTACTTATGTTGACTCTGGTTGTCAGACAACATGCCACAATGCCCCACGCTAATAATATAATTGATACAAGCATTCTTGGTGCAGCATCAACACAACACAGTGTAGACACACAAGCAGTGTAATTACTGCAGCTATATGTCAATGTAAGTTAGGTCAACGTAATTTTGTGGTGCAGTGGTTCTCAACCTTTTGTAGGTTGTGATACACTTGGCAGCATATCATGACCCTACAGGACACACCAGTCCACCCCTCTGAAGCCAAATCCAGCCATTTGCCTGGCTCTTCATGACATAATTACTGCTGTGTGAAGACAAAGTGGTTGAGAACCGCTATTGTAGTATATACTTTGCCCAAGGTAACAAGCAGTGTTTAAAAGTTAGGGAAGAGAAACAAATTCAGAATAACTACAATTTTGTATATATTCTGTACATTTTTCTATACAATATAACAATAAGGAAAAATGAATAACAGTGCTTATAAATATATATTACCTACATCTAGCTCTTCCCAATATATGCATTATTAGTTGGCTATTTTCTAGTAGGTCTCTCCAGACAAATACATATTGAGGAGGATTTGAAGGAGAGCATGTACTGGCCTTATGGCTAGCATCATGCAGGAAGTTTTGTAAATGGTGGGAAGTGTCAAAGAAGTCACAAAGATAGGTCTGAGAAAAGCAGGGAAGATGGCAGTTAAGACTGACATAATCATTGAATTAATGAAGTGTAGGGCAAACATAGCAGCATATGAGCAAGGAGGAGCAGAGTTGTGAAGGGCCTGAAGGGTAAGGACAAGAAATTTGAACTTGATGTGATGGGAAAGGGGAAGTCAATAGGGACTTGTGGGTGAGGCTGACATAGCACAGAGCAAGGAACTCACTTCGACAAAACAATGTTGCCTCTTTTTGACCTGAACAGATAATTTGTGGCTCTGGGGATGTTCCAGCTGGGAGCAGAAATTGGTGATGGAGTCTGCTATTTTCGTTGATGCAATCATATTTAGTTAGAGTATTAAAAAGTCCTGCTTCTTCAAACAGGGGAGGAACCAAAAATAGGGGATAGCTTTTTTTTTTTTCTGCCAGATGTCCCCCATGCCGAGAACCTTCCTGTAGGCTTCTCCAGACTCACTGCTGGGCTTTCTTTCTGCCTCTTGAGTAGCTCTCGTTCTGTCTGTTTTATACACACCACACTCATCTCTAGAACCCTGCAAATCCGCGCATACCCGTGGATATCTGCCTTATATCTGCATCCGTGGATACAACATGGATATCCGCAGACCATTTCTTGTGGATGCAGGTTGGATATGGATCCACTTATTTGTATGCGTGCAGGGCTCGACTCATCTCCACTTACCTACCCCTCCACATACCCACCCACACACCTTGTAGATTCACCACTGCTTTTGTCTTAGGTGGCGGGAGTGGGGGGTCTTGTGATTAGTTTATTCTGTCATTACATCAGTTGAAGACAGTGTTCACACCCAGTCTTAAGGTTTTATGATCCATACAGTCAACAGTGCCTCTCACCATATCCCTAGCAATACAATATTAGTAGAACTATATTTAAATAATAGAAATATTGATCTTTTATCACTGCAGTGACAGAGATTGTAGAATTGGGACTGGGCTCTTTAGGCTAAATGTTGTGTGAGCAGGAGAACAAAAACAAAAGGCAGCTCCTGCCCCAGGGTGTTCTGAATCTAAGATAAAGATATACATTTAATATTTCTCACAGTTCATATTTTTGAAAGAATGAACAAAAACTGAGTCAAGGATGAACAGCAGAAACTGTCTCGGAACATTGCCTTTAGCTGGGAAGTTGGATATCTTTAATCCCTCCCTTATAATATACAGTATTTGAATGAGAAAAATCAGAAGATTTGGAAGTTCTCTGCTGAAGACTGAGTTGATTGGTAGTGAATAAGAGGCAGCAATGACCTAAGGGTTGCCCTCTACTTTGCAGTACATAGAGAGGAACAGAGGGGCTAACAAGCAGCAGAGAAGGCTCAAAACCAATGAAAGAATATGGGACATGGAAAGGGAAGACTAGAATCTGTATGGCCTACTATCCCCCTCTTTTTCCCAAAACTGCACAGGCCTTTCCGAGAAAATACTCTATAGTCTTGGCTTGGGGCATAGGGATGGAACAGAGGAGACAGAACTCACTGAAAAGCATGGCAGACAGAAAAATACATGAATGAAAAGCCATAGCTGTTCTCTCATCTCTCACAAGGTGTTTGTCCAGAGCATGCCGCAGACACTAACTGTTGAAGACGTTTGGCAGAGGTTATGGGTCTATTACAGGAGTCTGTGGATGGGCGTAGCCTGCACTGTGCAGGTGGTAGGCCTATATGATCATGATGATGCCCTCTAGTCTTAGTCCCTCTGAATCTAGGTGCTGGCAAAGAGCAATGGTGGTGGGTTTTGGTGAATGAAACTGGTGATTGGAAAATCAGACAGTAGTAGTCAGATTCATAGGAAGCTGGCTCAGAGTGGATGGCACTTGATAAGAGAGTGCTGGGGGCTGCTTCCTGTTGTGCTGGTCAAATCAGCATGGTTTGGCTCCTGGACAGGTTAGAGCATACATACTGGCTGACAATGGTTTTGGGGTTCTCAGTTTTTCTTTTCTGTTTTGAAGAGAATCTGGCTGAGAATTTTGTTTGAAAGGTCTAGAAGACATTTCGATTAGGCTCCTTCCACTGCTTAAGAAGCAAGTAGCAGAGGCAGTATCTGGCAAGAGAGCTCTTGGTGAATGTGTCTGACTCTAGCTTGGTAATACATTGTAGCTGTGTTTGGAGACTGATACCACACTTCAGTTTGTTTTTTTTTAATTAGTGTTGGAATCTAAATAAGAAAAATACAAACATTAGTAGCTTCCAAATGCCTCTCTACCAAGACACACACACACACACAAGTGAAGCTCATGCAAGCAGTTCTCACTTTATTCTCTCCCTCTCCAATTAGTGCCCAACCCAAAATAAAACCTTTGCAGTGCACGTAGGCACCTTTGGATCTTGCCTAGTCTCTGAACTCCTATCTCTCAAACTTTCTCTGTGGCTCAGGACTAGATTTTCTGACCTGTTTTCTTGTAGAGCTACATCTTCCTCTACAAGTAGCCCTATTTTAACAGAAGAGTGCCCACTCTGAAGGGATGATGGACTACAAATGTGTAAAAAAAAAATGGTGAAGAGGAGAAGGCAATATGATATGTTATTGAACTGTATTTTGTCTGAGGACAGTAACATGAAAGCCTTGGCTAGGGAACCACCTACTGAACATGGTGAAGAAATCAATATTTTTCCTGATTTCCTATTTAAAGTCTTTAGGGTCCAGAATAGTCCAGCAAGTTATCTTTGATCTAGTCAAGGTGGCTTCACAGTCATTGGCAATAACTCTTCTGGAGGCAATGTCTTCTATCACCAATAGAGGTGGTGGCTGCTTGGTCATTGGCAATAACTCCTCTGGAGGCAGTGGCTGCTATCGCCAGAAGAGGTGTCTGGAACTGCATTTACTTCAGAACCCCCTTGCTGGAGGGCTTCAGCTTCTGGCTTTGGCACAAGGGCCTGGTTTTGACTTTGCCACATAGGCTGTCTCCTGGGGCATGAGCTGAATGGGCCACAAGCCTTGGTATTGAGGAAGGCTGTGAGGTCTCTGGCCACTCAAAATAATGGCTGACAAGGAAATAAGTGCTGGGAGTCAGCTGCTATTCCAAATCCCTAGAAATATCTAGCCAGCCCACAAAGGCCCTGCTGAAGACAATACCACCATGTTTGGTTGTGGCAGAAGGTTGTCTTTGTTCCTTGGCAAGGGATGGTTACATGGTGGATTCAAACAAGCCTGCACCTTATGATTGTCATGTTTGTTCTGGCTGTGGTATCACCTCTTCCTGGATGAGCAGAAGCCTCAAGCTCAATGTCTGTCTTCTTCTAGTTTAACAATTTTGAATGTGTTTGATTGTGGATATGTGGTCCAACCTGGAGATAATTAGGGTTCACTGATTGTGGTGGGGTCAATTCAACATCCAGAAATATATCCTTTGAGGTGGGGAGCAGAGCTGTTTGAAGATCCCAGTCGGCACTAGGTTCCCTATGTTCAGTTCTCATCCTCAGCTCTCTCACCTCTTGTAGCATATTCTCTCAAAGGTGTTTGGATAATGCTGCACATTTGAGTATGGCAACAGGTGAAGCAGTACAGGCAATGATGTCAGGTGTTAGGACCTGCATACAAGTTGCATTGGAGGTGTGTGGTAGTTTGAATGGCAGATATGGCTGTCACAGCCACATAAAGGAAAAATAAGAGAAGTTTTGCATTATAATAGTAGCTTTTAAGAGGCAGTCCTGCCCCTGATCTGTCAGCTGGGTGGTGAAGTCAACTTACTTAAAAGGTAATGACACAACTCTCATTGGGCTCCTGGCAAGATATGGTATTGTTGTGCTATAACTGTATGACCATATAGATTTATTGGTTTGTATGTGCTCACCTTGCCTGGAATTAGAAAGGCCAAGGAGCAGCAGGAGCATAAGGAAAGTTAAAATGCTGGTCTGTTTCCTGCTCATGCTCACCAGTCACCTGCCCCACTCAATGTTGCACTCCAAGCCCCCCAGGTTATATGCTATACCATTTATACCACTGTAAAGAGTCTCAGCTGGCAATTGAAATTAAAGCATGTGCTCTATTAGTTTTCTGCATTTAAATGTCTATCTTCCAGTTCAGAAAGTATATACAGGGGTGGCCAAACTTATGGAACTCAAGAGCCACACAAGTTGATTATTAAGCCTTCGAGAGCTGCACTGAGGCATATAGCCATATACTTTTACCTACTCCAAAATTACTCAGTTTAAAATTCATTGCACACTTTAATTTTATTATAAAAAGAGAACAAATATTGATCCTACTAATGTCAGATTCTAATAATTACTTAAGGTTACCAAGAAAACTAGGCCTATACTGTAAAAACTTAGCTGCTGCTCGATGTAGAAGACTGCAGTCTAGTGGCGAGTTTTTAAAATCCTGACAATGCTGCACTTCTCCCTGCCATCCCCGACTATGCCGCTCTTGTCCCTGCCATCTCCAACACCCTCCTAAACCCCTAGGCTGGGGCCGCTTTCCTAAATTGATTTGCTGACGTTCTTCAGAGAGCCACGGTTTTTCAGTCAAGAGCCACATGTAGCTCCCGAGCCGCAGTTTGGCTACGGCTGGTATATAACAATAGTAAAAAGTACTATTTTTAGCTAAGTACATCCACTTAACATCAGAACAGCAAGAAGAAACACAGATGTTGGAAAATAGGTCTGACATGCCTGTGATGCTTAAATATATTTATACTTTAAAGAACCTGCGACCAGAGTCCTAGTTATCATTAAATTATTCTTAATACCTCACGAGGTAATGGAATTTTAAAGACTGATTTTATATTACTGAACTAGAACAGCAAACGAGTTGCTCTCTAGATATGATTTCCTTTTCTGAGTTTTCTGTGTTTCATTACTGTGGTTTTGTTTGGGGTGGGAGGGTGGAAGTCTGTAGATGGTGTATCTACTGTATGTATAATGAAAAATATCAATAAAAATATCCAGATGAGGAAATTATCTGTAGATTCACTCATCCACTTTGATCAGTAATGAACTGAATAGAAAACCAAGCTTTTGTAAAAAGATTCTTGCAAAATAATAACAGTACACTTTTTACTTTTTTAAAAAAAGATAACTATCAAATAGTTTTAGCCAGCTTGTTTACAATCAGTTATAGTTACACTCTGTCAATATACTTAAAATTGATGTTACTTGCAATGTTTCCAATTCAACTACATTGCAATAGATGTGAGCTTTTATTTGTATCTGCATATATTTAGAAATAAAACAGGCCAGGACAATTTAGTTTTTCCTGAATATCAAAAGTAAAAGATTAAGCGGTTGTGAGAAAGTTTGATAAAACAAGCTTGAATGCCAGCAATTTAGCAGCTTAATGTCTTTTTCCCTTCTGTACTGTTGATTTTAGTTTGTCCTGTTCTTTTTTGTTTGTTTTGAAATGCATTTCCTCATCCTGGCCGATAGTTTCTTATTAAATTATTTATTGATGTGGCAGACACATGTTGAATAGGTTCATTAAATTTCACAAGTTGTTGGGAGTCTAGTCCACTTGAATAAGGAAAAAATTCTTTGGCCTCTTTGGAACAAAAAAGTCATGTTTCTGAGCTTTTCTAAAACATTTAATAAAGCATGAAAAGATATGACATCAATCCCACTAAAACACAAGGGAAAAAAGAATGATGTTACTGTAAATCTTACCATCAATCACACCCCGTATTTTTGAAAACAATATAGTTTTGTTTGCATTTCAGAAGTGACAAACAACTCTTCTGACTGGCTTAACATAGTCTCTTTCCATTAGTCAAGACCAGAAGCAAGTCAGAATTAAAACATGGCTCATGGTTGCTAGGCAGCTGAGTTGTCTTGACATGGTGGTTAGTTTCCTTTTCATCGAATGACAACAGTGAAATGAAAGAAGTTTTGAAAAACTTGATAATGGTTTTCAAAGGAGGAGGGTAATTGGTGGGGCTAGCTTGTGCAGTGCTGTGTGGAAACTTTCAGGCTGCAGTAAGGGAAGACTGTCACTAAAAATTTAAACTCTTGTACACAAACTTGACCTGGAATCTTCTCCAGGTTTTCAGCAGTTCATTTGTAGAGCACTTCTCTCAGCCCAAGGGGTGCTGGGATAAAAGAGTTAAGACAGATG
This sequence comes from Podocnemis expansa, assembly GCA_007922195.1. NCBI lineage: Eukaryota > Metazoa > Chordata > Testudines > Podocnemididae > Podocnemis > Podocnemis expansa. Next base: position 11,544,227 of record ML682006.1, read on the forward strand.
GGGAAAGCCCCAAAGGAAGAAAAGAATCAATAGGTGTGATTTAATCCATCAGTGAAAGGGAGGAATTAAGTAAAATCTTTTAAATGGGAAATGTGTAAAAGATCTTTTGATAGCACTTAGACAATGAAAATATTTTTTCGTCATATGATTGCAGTTGAGAGCAATAACAGCATTTGATCTGTAAAATAAAATACAGATTTGTTTGGCATATTATTGTCAGAAATTAAGCAATTTTCCCACTGTTTGTTTTTTATATTCTCTAGACAATGGATAATTTAATTCAGACAAATTTCCCCTAGATAACAGAAAACCTAAGGCACAACAAGATGATTGCAAGGTAAGCGTTTGCAGCCAGTGTTAATGATGGAAATTAATGGGACATTAATATTAATAAAAAAGTTGCTATGCAGTAAAATTTTTGTTAAACTGATATAAAAGTCAAATTTATTTATAACTGTCCATATAATTAATTTCCTTTAAAAACTGAGCAAAATGTGCCCATAATGAAAGAAGGGACCAATTAGGGTTAGATTAACATTCATGGTTATTTACAGTTGTTTTTGTACTTGTTCTTGTGCTCTGACTTCCTAAAATTTCACAACCCAAAGATTTAGAAAAATGGGGTTGTTTAGACGCGAGGTGCAATGAAGTGGCTGCAGCCATTGTGCAGACACCACCTCTCTCATTATACCCTCTCAATCAACACTCGGCACACAGGAAACCGCAATAAAGCCCATCTGCCACGGTTAATCTGCAGGCAGACCCACACCCATGTCTGTGCCCGTTACTCTCCAGCCTTATTATTCTCAGATCCAAAGCTTCATAAGGGATCAGCCAAAGTCCATTAAAGTAAATAATAGCTAGAAATGACAGGCTTAGCGAGGATTGGGAGGAAGTTGAAGACCAATCTGAGCTGTGAGCTCTGATTAATAGAGAAAAGCATTAGGAGAAAAGGGGAGAAAAATGACCTCAGCCTGCTCCAAAGAATTCCTGAACCTTGGTTGTTAGGGCAAGTGCTACCATCTGAGACGTTAGTGATCCTTGAATTTCCTTCACTTTGATGCAGCTCAAATGGGAAAATTTTGAAGGTTCAGCAAGGCCCCAGACCTCAGCTGGAAAGCCGTCTGGAGTCAACCCTGTCAAAATTCTCTTGTGTAAAAGAAAGCCTTTATTAGCTAGATTGCAACAAAAAACCCCACAGACTCTAATAAGAAGAGAATGCATGCTATAGATTGCACATACATTAATTATTAGATGGTTTTTAATTGTTCTTAAATGTATCCAAGTGCAGTGTGTGAAAGATCTTTTATAAATACCAGCCATAACAAAAAATACTCTTCTCCCTCCCTATTTTTCTTTGTTTAACTTCATTTTAAAATAGAGCATTCATTTAATTGAGAAATGATAAAATATACTGCTTGGAAAGATTGGTAGATAAGGTTGATGGCTTGAAAGATGTTCTTGTGTGATGTTTACTCTCTGTTATCTTTGCTGTCTGTTGTCCATGAACGGACTGTAAGGAAACCACTGCCAAGTCAATACTACACAAGTATTTCTTTCCCCTTTTTGACTGGCTTCTTGCAGTGTTAAAAAAATTGACTTATTTTATAAATAAAAACCTGGGAAGTTTGAAAACATTTGCTGCCTTTCTCTGTATAAATTATTTCCCTCTCCTTCCAGTCTAATATCTTCATGTGACTTTTTGACCACTTCTATCATTAGCAATCTTTTATTCTTCATGTTAGTATTCCATCATTTCTTTTTAAAAACCAATATGCAGTGTCTAATATTGCATACATCTCATATCAACCATGCAAATGCTGGTGAACAAAACCCTAAAAATAAAGACACTTGCAAATGATTTTTGTAACAGTATGGGGAAACAGCTTCTAAACTAATCAATATCAAACTGCAAGCTAAACAAAACTACTCAGAAACATCTGGTATAGCTGTACAGGTGTTGGCCATCCCTGATGATTTCTTAGGAGTATATTAATGATCTGGATGAAGACTTTCTGTCACGGAAGCTCATTCTATGATGCATTCCTCCAAAAAGTTTATATTATAGTATACAGTTTTGATAAATAAGATGTAAAGAACAGTGGTTAAAAAGATGGCTTTGCCAAGATATTGCTGATAACTTGGCTAATGTGCTGTTTGTGTATGTTTGATGCAATTTTCATATTTTAATCTTAAGGAGAACCAGAAATGACAATTATGAAAAGACAAAATAGATACCACCAGCAGCTGTAATTGCTATCTATGCTGCTCAAGGATGGGGAAAAGGCACAGTAAATCAATATTAAGTTCTCCACAAATGCAGGTATCACAACAAGGACATCATATAACATCATTATAAGCAAATCCTAATACAATTTGGACAGTTCTTTCAGAGAATACAGGATGAACATAGAATGCGTGACTCTAGTTTGCTGTAGTTTTAGCTGGTGTTTTAAGGAAAAAGAAACGTCTGACTTTTTCAAAAGCATAGTGATCTTTCCATACGTATGAATGTATGTGGGGGAGAAAAACAAGTTTTAAATATTTTTTCTAAATTAATATAGATTATCGGCTTTACTAAATAGAATTTAGAATTTTTCTTTTTATCCTTCTGGTGAAATGAAACTATAGGGCATTAAAGGGTTAACTGATTCTGATACTTGTAAAATGGTAAACTCAAATACCTCTTATTGGTACTGAAATCCACCATTTAGAAGACATGTATTTGAAGCATTTGGACCTTGTCTAATTAAACAATTCCTTATTAAAAATGGATACTCCAGCTTTAAAGAAATTGTGTAAGGCAGCATTAAAGAAACTGGGTAAGAGCAAATAATAGAATGATGCACCTTGCATGTAGGCTTTGTTGTACCTAAAATGGAATGAAATATGAAAATGTAGAATGCAGGCAAAATCTGCATGCCAGCAAATTTAAAGGAGGCAAAATCACTGGAATAAAGTAATACATCAAACATGGAAGTTCACCTCTCCTCCTCCCCCCAAGGCAAGTAAAGCTTCTCAATATGTGGGATTTTTATATATAAAAAAACCAAAAAACACTTTGTCTTTATTTAAACTACACTGTGCCTTTAACAAAATAAAACTAAAGCATACCAAAGGAACAGGTCTGACTTGAACTCTAGCCTTTTAAAACACACTATATATGACTATTTACTTTTCTTTTTAATGAAGGGCACAGCAACTCACAGCACCATTTGATATAGACACTATGTTGCTCTGATAGATTTTATTTTGAAAGTAACATGCTCAGAAATATTAAACGCAATCTTTAAAAATATTATAGCTGCATTTCCACAGCACAAGCAGTAATTGCAAATGATATTTTTAACCTTTCTTTGTTTAAAACAGCATATTTTCATATTTACTTTTCCTTTTGTCTTCAAGGGGAAGGCTCACTAATGCCAGTCATATATATAGTAGCTTTCTCTAAAAACTGAGACTTGCTTTGCATTTAGATATGGTTGTATTGAATTTTGATCTCATATAATAAAAAGAGAAGTGATAGAACAGTTTAATAATAATTTTGTCATTTTATTTAATAATAGTATAAATAATACAATAAATTGAAATAGCGTTTGGATTTTATGTTTACATAGGAACAGACATAATACTCTCACAAAAAGATTCTATCAAATGGTCCATCAATCAAAAGGGTCCATCACTAAACACAAAATACCTTCCGATGGTGAGAATTTAAAAAACACACACACACACACACACACAAAACCCAAACAAACCTGAAATACAGATTGTGCCACTGAATCCATGTTGCTTAGTTTATTATACAGTAACTCCAGTTAGCGGTTCTTAATCTCCTTGGATAGTTTCTTCCTACTTATACTCTTAAATGTATTTGTGGACCACAAATATTCCTCAAATTTTATTTCAGATAAATGTAAGATCCTTATTCCTTGCTAGAAATATTTAACTTTAAGTAAAAATATTCTATACATTTACTTTAAAACATTAAATTTGAATTTGCGTGCATACACACACAAATTTGCCCAACTTCAAAGTATATACTGAATATATATTCTTATATTCTGTAATTGCTTTATATGCAGTTCAACAAAATTGAGTTTTTCATAACATACCAGTAGACTGAATTTTACATATTATGCTCTATAGAATTGTGACTTCACATTCTGAAGATATGTTGCAACCCCCCTTACTGCGGTTGCACATATAAATGAACTCTCTTTAGAATGAAGTGGAGTGAGAGTCCTGATTTGTTTCAGTAGTTTGCAGTGTATTAATTGCAGTTCTGACAGCAATCTAGGTTATACTGACGTTCTGTTAATGAAGTTCTGCAGAAAAATACATGAATTTACTGTTAGAAGGTAACACCATATATTTGAAAAAAGAAATCATTTCCTTTCATGGTGCGCAGATGAACTTTGACTATGGAAACCTATGTGCGTTATCCAAAAGCTTGTAACTGTAAAAATTGTCTGTGAGTATAACTCTGGGAAGTTAGGGCCTATTAACTAACCATAACATCTTTTCAGTTTTTATATTACCTTCCATTTTTTGGCATCTGTTTCTGAAGAAAACATTATTTATTAGCCAACAAAAACACTATTTCTCATTTTGACGTGCTGTAACAGACAAGTGGGTAGAACACCCCTTTTCTTCGTGTGCATTTTCCCTCTTTCAACAACAGAAAAAAGAGACAGAAGAGAGGATTGCTCAGAGAACTGTTAGGGATTTTGAGTCTATTCTCATCCTGAAAAAGAGGAAAAATCAAATTAAATATTTGACCCTGTTTTGATGTATTTGAACAGGACTAGTAGTTCATTTTAAAGCATCCTTGTTAGAGATTCCCTTGAGCCTTTTAGATGCCCCAGGATTATGTGCAAAAGAGCTGGGACTTCATCTACTGTAAACATGCTTACATTTCGGCACAAACATGACAACAACAGTTACAAAGAACTCTAGTATGTTTCATACACTGAGTGCAGGCAAGTGTCCCTTTATCAAAGCTATTTCTAGAAACAGATTAAAAACACAGCTGAAATTGAAATAAGTTATACAGAGTGTATCTAGTTTGGAGGGGGGAAAGAGGGGTGTGTGTGTGGTGTAGGAGGAATGAGGTGCTGTTTATCTCATCACAGCTTACCACTCTGTCTCTGGATAATAACCTCAGGACCCAGATGCTAAGACTAAGTGATATTTTCTCACAAGCAGCTTCTGGTTCCTTGGCAGCTTTTGTAGGCAGTTGTGTTGGCAGCTCTGGACCTGCCTCTGGCTCTGTTATGTGGCTTTGCTCTTGTTGGACTGTTGCTGCCCTGTGCTGCTGGATGCCATTTTCCTCTGTCTACTCTTGGGCTCCTTTGAGCTTTATACTGTGCAAATCCCTCCTGAAAAGTGTAGATGGACTTTTCTAAAAAAAAAAAAGGGGGGGGTAGGGGGAGTCAGTCTTCTCTTCCTGTCCATTGTAGGTATTAACTGCATTACTAATTCAGGTATTCAGGAAAACTCATCCCATTTTGAAGCTACCTCATTTTGCTTCTTTCTCCCCAGAGGTTCAGTTTTTAACACAAATTAACAGTGGGGGTACAATCCAAAGAATTTGGTTATATTTTCTACCCATTGTTTTACTGTCATTATGTTGTTACTTTGTTTCCATTAATGTACTAAATTCTTCTCGTTAACATATAATGTTATGATATGAGGATATCATAAAGCAAACATGAGATATTTCACATGTAATTGATATGTAATTAACAAAGTAAGACTTCTTTCTGTGCCTTGAACAATCATTGTGGAAATCGTTTTTAAATGTTAAACTTTCCATTAGGTATTTATGCCCTGCATGGCCAACATACTATGTTTGCCTTGCACATGTAATATTTTCTGTGACAAAAGAGAGAAATTTTCCTTACAACTGTAAAAGTGATTTATAGTTAAGACCTTTGAGCTTTTTTAAAATAAGCACATTAATAAATAGTTTTACACATGAACATTTTCTACATTATTCTCTCTCCTCAACCTAGTACAATCTACTTCATTTAGAGCTGTGTTGCAAAAAGAAACATATTTTGAATAGTGATTAGCTTTCTCTCTGTGACTGCATACCTTCCAGATTATTAATTCTGGGTTTTTCATTATAATACATAAACTGCATATCTGTCAGAGGATCATGATGGAAATGAAGGACATGCTATCCGTGAAAACAGGTCTCCAGGTCATTTCTATGGCAGTCCCCCGTGGAATTTTGTTCCAGCCTGTCTTGTACCAAAAATGCACAGGATCACTTGTTAGGTTTTAATTATAAATTCACTTTTTAATAACTGTTGCACATGTAATTTCTCATGGAAGTTTGCTTAACATTAAAGATTTATAGCCTGGTGGCTCATAATCTAATAACATTTTAAAATAGAACTAATGAAGTCAATGTAAAGACCAAAACAGAAACAAAAAACAAAAAACAAACAAACAAAAAAAACACAAAAAAACCAAGCAACTTGAAAAAAGTAACCTCTGTAGCAAATGTTCTTCTTGCACTTTCACTATGTCATTCTACCTCTGCCAGGAAATTACTACATTCCAGAGATTCTTCTACAAAATGCACTGAATCATATTCTTAAAACTGTTCTATTATTATTTATTATAAGGCCAGCATCAAAGATCTGTATGGGTTGCTGGCCATCTGGACTGATATGTAATATTTTTATTGACCTTTGTCGGAGTGACTGGTACTACAAGGCTTCTGAGGAAGGTCAAGACCTTGACTAAAAGGACTGGCCATGTAACGATGCAAGCAAATGTCTAAGAAGTAAACAAATTCCAGCACCATCAACGTGACCATTCCAAACATGCAGCTATGATACCTTAGTTATGTTACCCTTCCCCACAACCCAGTTTTTACTCAATAAATTTAGAGCTTGATCCTGCTAAATCTTACTCTTATGACTGGTTTTCGTTCATCCAAAAACTTCCAATAACTCCAACAGATCTGTTCCAAAGCAGTAGCTGTGTTAGTCTAGTTCAGCAAAACAAACAAGTAGTCCTGTGGCACTTTTAAAGACTAACAAATATATTTATCATATGAGCTTTTGTGGCAGAAAATAAAGCTCATGGGATAAGTATATTTGTTAGTCTTTAAAAGTGCCATAGGACTCCTTGTTTGTTTTTTTTTCCCCAATAGAGCTATTTGCGTGAATAAGGATTTTTCATGTGATCATGGTTTGCAGTATTGGATCTTCAAGTGTAAGCTCTTCAGGGAATATGTCATGTATTTTATTTGTTGAGTAAAATTGCATGAATATTTCCGGTGCTGCCATTGTAATAAAAAAAATTAGCTTCTGATCATACATCAAAGTTTACTTAAAATATGTAGGTTAATTAGAAACCAAAGTTTCTGATCCTATTAAATATTTGGCATATTTATTGTATGACGCTGTTTAGCAAACTGAAGGAGGCACCATTCCTTGAATGATTTACAAAATCTGTAATATTTTTTGTGTGACATCTGGTAAATGACAGTGGCATATTATTTTGTCTGTTCACATGGCTGTTGACTCCTTCCCTTCCCCAATTAAACAGATGAGATTTAACAGGATTTTTACCCTTCCCTTATTGCTTCAATAATGAAAGAAGCAGTTTTGTCTCTAAAGAAACTTTAAGACTGTAACTTGTGGTATTTTATAGTTAGAGAGTTAAAGCTCACATTGTAATTCAAAGCCAGAGGAAATTTACAGCTGTTTCAGGCCCTGTTTGTCTCAGTAGGTGTCACTGCTGGAACTGCAAGGTGGCAACCTAAGGCCTACAGTGTGTATTTTTAAAAAAAGATGCTTGACAACAGTGTACATTACATTAATTAAATGCCTGTATGACACATCTTTCCCTAGAAAGAGGTATCGCTGAAGTAATCTCAAATAAAATTATCTTACGATTACACAAAGATACATACAAATTGAATAAGGAATGTCCTGAAGAAAATACAGGCTGGTCCAGTCTTATAAAAATTCTGCTCTCTCATTTATCCAGAACATGTAATTTATTTTTAAATAGGAGAATGAAACATATATTTTTAATTATAATTATCATTTAGGTAAAGGAGAGAGAAGTAGATTTTGGGCCTGTACTGATAAATTTTCATGGCAGCTATGGACAGTAGAACACATGATAATATTATGGGAGTAGTCTTATTTTCATTAATTGGTATTATTTTAAAAATCTTGATTAAAAAATAAAATATTGCTTAGAAGTTTTTAAAAGTTTTTGAAATTGTTTTTAATCAGAAATAGCATGGTGTATAATGTACTATGAGTTTGGGGGATGTTTTATAAAAGTAACATGTATTAATAGACTTTGGAGCCAGAAGAGACCATTATGATCATCTATTCTGATCTGATCTCCTGCATAATACACGCCTTTAAGAAATTTACTCAGTGATTTCTGATCAAGCCCATAACTAAATGGGCTATAGTATATATTTTAGAAAAGTACCCAATCATGATTTGAAGACTTCAAGTGATGCGGTCTCTCCCACACATTGCGGTGAGTTGTTCCAATGATTCATTATACTCACTATCAAAAATATGCCCCTTATTTCTAGTCTTTATTTGTCTAGTTTGAGCTTTCAGCCATTTGGGATCCTGCTAGTTTCTTTTCTGCTCAATTAAAAATATGTCAGTTTATCCATTTTTCCATAAACGTTGAAACTTCCTTGCTAAATAATGATGGGTTAATCTGCAGTGATTTTTGTCTTCTGTGCCTAGTGAGTTGTTTTGATGCCCCTGAGTAAGACTCAGTTCCTGGGTGCTTCCACCCTGGCATATGGTTTCTATTACATTTTAAAACTAAAAAGTCTGTGCACTGAGTTTTAAATATCTTAATTTCTCATGAGCACAATATCCTACACTTCATTTTTGTTTTTATGGAAAGAAATGCAGTTTTGAGTTAGAACTGATGATCCTTTTATTAACACAAAGTACATGGTTGTTCACAATGTTAAATGTTACTTACAGGAACCCAAATGGAGGATTTTGAAGTTAACTGCCTTTGTACTGTAACCATGAAACCCTCTTTCTCTAGATTTTCCACAATTGTTCAATAACTTCTTTTTCTAGTTCTCTCGGTTTAAGTTGTCTGAGCTTTGATGTATGATAACTCTAGCTAGGAGAAATGCATATATAACATGCCATATGCATGCAAAAAATCCATATTTAAATGGTTTTAATTTCCAAAGTTACATGGAGGTCCTCTGCACAAAGAAAACTGATTACCCGTTGATTTTGGTCATATAATCTTAGACTATCTTAAAATGTCATAGAGGCACATACATCACATCTGGGATAAACCTTTATAGTCTCCTCACCTTTTTTTTTAAAGCAAATTTCTACTGCCTATGATGGCTTGAGAAAAAAGCACAAATATCCTATATTTTTCATAATATCAGCAATCCCTTCTATGTGCAAGTTTAAGATAAAAAGCTTGTTGTCATTTTACTATTGGCTTTTCCAAGTCATTTACGAATGAAAAATTGCACATAGAGAGACTGGCCAGTAGAGGCCTCTCTAGATTTGCCTTACGATGAAGAATTCTTCGAATGTGCCTTGAATCGACAGAGTTAGCAAAACTACTTGAAAAGATTCTGTTGCATAGGAGGGAAAAAGATCACTCTTTAATGCTCTTTTAAGTTGCAAGATGTTGATTAATGTTGCCCTTTACATTAATGATGTTCCAAGTAAAAGAAAACAAATTTAAAATGGATAAATTCTATTGAGGATGCATTAATTAAACAGAGACTTTACCATATGCTGTGGCTGGAGTGCTTGCTGGCCTTTCTGTTGTTACCTGTGTAAAATCCACCCCATCCTCTACATGAATGCCCAAGCTGAATAGCCATTTGAATGAAGGCTTTAGTTTGATTCGCCATACAAGGGGTACTGTGTCACTGTGTTTTCTTCCTAGGAGTCACTAAGTGATTTCTATATCTGTTGTCATGGTGATATAGCAAAGCAGGGGAAAATGGGGGCAACTTCAGGCTTTCTCTACACCCTCTGCACTAAGAACTAAGATGTTGTTAGCAGGCCTATAAAACATTGGGCTTTATCTGGGCCTTCTTTTTGTTCTCTGATTGTCAATAAAACTCATTTTAAGGGTAACAAGAACATCTAAATGTCATCTGTCACAGTGTTGGAGAGATTAAGTTTGTTTAGGAACTTGTGCTGGACAAAAGGCCACTATTTGTTCGGCAGATACAAAGCAGTGTTGGCTATCAGTGCTCTTGATTTAGAAGGAGGCCCCTGGAACATCTAGGAAAGATCAGCTCAGTTGCAGGTGATAGGGAGAAGTCTCTTGACATGACAGCGTTTAAAACAACACCAAAATAAATATGGTTTTGAACTAAAAGCTTTTTTATTGTTTTTTTTTTCCATTTCCTTTGTAGACGGCACATTACTAAAGTAGCCTCCCAGACCTGAGGTAAGAAAACAGCCATTGACAGCAGTCAGCCTGTTTTAAAACATGACACACACACCTGATAGTCCTTGAATGAATGATAAAAGAAGAGGGAAAAGAGGGTTTGGGTTTTTTTTTCCCAGGGAAAATCCATCAATAATAGGTGCTGCATTAACTCAGCATTTACTCAATAATGAGGCTAAATGGAAAGTACAGATTAATGAAGACATTGGTGTTATTAAAATCAAATCCTGTGGTTCATATGCTTTTCTTAATAATGAACATTGTGGCTATTGGAGAGGAAGAACAGGATTTTTTTTTCTATTAATTTGGCACACATCCCAGATCTCATTCAACCAGAACCTATCCAGTGCAAAATGCAACCCATGGCCTTTATGTTCCACAGTCTTTCCATTTTATATTTGTGTTAATCCAGAAAGAAGGCTTTTCTTTTATCAAATTAAAGAAAAGCAAAGGGTGATCTTTGAGCCCGGATATTAATTAAATAACAGACTGGCCATGTTGCTCTCAACACAAAGGTTGTTTAACTAAGTACTCAGATATAAATGTGATTATGCTTATTTGCACTACAGATTTGTGCACTTTTAATATTTTTATGTGCCATTAGGAATATAAAGTAATAACGCTTGTGAAGTGTTTGAAAGCTTTTTTAAAAATTGAAAGATATAGTAGACTATCTTGTTGTTAGCCATTGACAATTTTGATAGGTTTTAGTCTCATTTTGTGAGACTGCTACACTTTTGGTACCAAAAGCAGCATTTGAAATAGAACTGAACAATGTGGTTGGCAGAGCTACGTGACATTTTACGATATGGTCCCTGGGCAATGTTTGTATGTAATATGGAAGGAGATTGAATATCCTTCTAGGGTATGTATCTCTTTGTTGACATCTAGGGCTAAATCTTGCAGTACTGACTTCACTGGGAGTTATGCTTAACTGTCACTAGAAAATCTGCTCCTTAGTGAAACAATTTTTAACTATAAAGTTCAAGTAATCTTTCATGGTGGTCTGTAGAATGAAAATCATGCAGTGTGGAGCTGGGAGAAAAGAGGTGGCTCCTGGGAAAGGACTGTTTCTCTTTTCAAGTGGTCTAAAAAATTAAAGCGCTGAAGAAACTGTTTCTTAGTAAATTATATGGGCTGATTCAAACTGATCTGCTAATTTGATTTTTCTTTAGGATTAAAGCAGGTTTGTGTTACCACATAAATTGTGCAGTATATGGAACCCACGCTGTAAACTTCAGAGCTTTAACATAGCACAAAAGTAAGCAATCTCCTGGAGATGGAAGGGCAGTCATTACAATCAGTGCTTCAGAATAAAATGTAAAATACTCTTTAAGGGCTAAAAGTAATATCATTTCACTTCTTTCGAGATATGTAGCTGTAAAATGTTAAGCATGTGTAAGTATGAAAACCAAATATAACATGCTTCTACTCTCAGTTCCTGTACTAAGAATTTCTTGTCTAAAATTTAACATTCAAATGCTGATCTCAAACTACATATGGGTTGTGCTCAAGGAGGTATAGGGCCTACAGTACCATCTTATGTGAGACCTGGCTTCTACAGTTTGGACCTGATTCAGTTTTTGGTGAGGATTAGTGTAGCTAAGGGTATCAGAATAGCCAATTGCAGTTATGGCTCCAGCTGTGCTCTCTTGTCCCTTCCCATGCCCTTAAACCAGGGGGATGTACAGGGTTGGTTTAGAGTCTTGATGCCACTCAGGGATTCCTCTTACAAAGCAGGAATTACCATGCAGTTCGTTGGAGTTTTTTGGCCTTTGTGCTGCCAGATTTTCACAAAGCAATTAGACCAGGAGAACAGACTCCATCCCTTACTGTTCAGTACTGGAATCAATTGTCAAACAAACACACAGCAGCCTGTGAGAAGGAAGTAGTTGGCGTTTTCTTTACAGACATTTTTAAGTTTATGACCTGCTGTCCTGTTCTTTATTATTGTAGGTATGCAGTCTGCTATTCATTCAGCCATGCCAAAGATTCCAGGGTGTTTACAAAGTTAAAAGGTATGGACTGCAAGCCAGGAACTCCTGAGTTTTCTTCCCTGCTTTGACTCTGACGTACAATATGCTTCGAGAAAATTACTCTGCCTCTGTGCCTCAGGTTACCATCTGTAAAATGTGCATAATAAAGTTTACCTACTTCACAGGGTTATTGTATGGATTAAGGTTCACACAACACTTGGAAAATGTAAAGTGTTCTGTCAGGGCTAAGATTTATTTTAACAATAGTCCTGATTTTTTTGGTAGTTTTGCATTAATTTTCACGGCTAACAATCATCTTCTATCTACTGTTGAAGGCTGAATTACTAAAAACTACTGTTGAAGGCCTAATTACTTGGGCAAAGAGTCCCATTGACTTCATTAGAAATATTAAGGGCTACTCCATGTGAGTGTGACTGCAGGATTAGATTTGAGTTAGGGAACGGTTTTAATGCTATCGAAAAGCTGATCACCTCTGGTTTCAATCACATGATGGTTGCACTAGTGTTAAAATGTTCAAAGTGGGGCACTTGGAGTAGTTCCTAGAGCAAAAAGCTCTCTCCTGCAAACTTTTGATGCAAAACCTTCAGGAGCTTCAATAGGAACTTTGCATTTATAAGATCTTCAGGACTGAGAAGTACTTACAGTGTTCCCTCTAAGCTGAGCGACTGCGTGGCCCCCACCACTACCCGGCACAGGGAACACTGCTGACCGTGCATGGCCAGCAGCTGCAATCTCTGCCTGGCCGGAAGACAGAGTCTTCCAGCTGGCTGAGAGCTGCTCTAAGCTGGCAATTTTTAAAATTCCTGCTTGGAATAAGCTCTCACTGAGCATGCGCAGAATCTGTGCATGCTCAATGAGAGCTTCCTCCAGTTGGAGAAGCGGCTGGTGGCCAGGTTGTGCCACTCCGGTGGCCAGATTAAGGGGGGGGGGCGTGACTGGGGACAGGGCAGGGGCAGCCAGTTGTGAAAGGGGGCAGAGGATTGGAAGAAAGATGGGGTTGGGCCAGCTGTGGGTGTGGGGTGGCATGATTGGGGAGGCTGGGGAGAGGTGACTGGGAGAGCGGGGGAGCAGGATTGGGCTGGTGGAGGGGGACAGGATCAGGCCCGTGGGGGGGGCACAGTGAGCAATGTAAGTTGCTTAGCTGCCTTAGGGCCTTAGAGGGAACATTGAGTACTTAGGTTCCTAAGGGGCAACCATGTTTGTCAAGTTCAGTGAAACAAACAAGGAGTCCTGTGGCACTTAAAAGACTAACAGATTTATTTATTGCATGAGCTTTTGTGGGAGAAAATCCCACTTTGTCAGATGCTTCAAAGATGGGGGAACTTACAGAATGGGAGGAAATAACTGCAGGGATGTGTAAGTCATGGGAACAGGTCACACTGTAACGGCAAATCAAAACAGTTGTAAAGATTCAGACACTGAGGAACAGCATATAGGTGGTGAGGTCAAATCCCCTGTTGTAATGAGAGAAAAATCCAGTGTTCCTATTAAGTCCTGAAGCAATGTAACTGAATTTGCAGATAAAATTCAATTTCAGCAGGTTCTCTTTGAAGCCTTTATTTGGTATTCATCTGTCTGAGCACAACAATTAGCAGATCATTAATGGAGTGATCAAGAAGATTGAATTGCTGACCCACTGGTTTTAGAATGCTGTGATTTCTGATGCCAGATTTGTGCCCATTTATTCTTTTGCGCAAAGACTGTCCTGTTTGACCAATATATGAGGCAAAGGGGCATTTCTGGCCCATGATGGCATAAATCCAATTAGTGAATGAGAAGGTGAATGAGCCTTTGATGGAGTAGCTGGTTTTATTAGGTCCTGTAATAGTGTCTTTTGTGCAGATATGTGGGCAAAGTTGGCAACATGGTTTGTTGCAGGAATATGTGCCTGCTTTAGTGGTTCTGTTGTTAGGTCTGTAGTTGCTGCTAAGTATCTGTTTAAGGTTGGGGAGCTGTCTGTAAGTGAGGAGAGGTCTGTCTCCCATGGCTTGAGAGAGTGAGGGACTGTTTTGTAGAATAGGCTGTAGATCCCTGAGCATGTGCTGTAGAGGTCTGACTTGGGGGTTGTAGATGACGACTAGGGGCATTCTGTTGTTTTCTTTCTTGCACTCCTCCTGCAGTAGCTGACTTCAAGGTACCTGCCTGGCTCTGTCAGTCTGTTTCTTCACTTCCTCAACTTGGTACTGTAGTTTTAAGAATGTTTGATAGAGATCCTGAAGGTTAGGATGAGTTGTGTAAAGTACTGTTTGATGGGAGTCACAAAGGATGTGATTCTGTCATTTGGTGGGAGCCTTAAGTTCCCCTTGAAGTCAATGGGAGTACTTGCCAATTGGTAGGAATGGATCTTTAATATTAAGTATTGGAATTACCCAGGTGTATAGGAGAGACCTGAAAGATACTTTCACAGCAGGAGTTAAGAAATGAGAAGGAAAGTATTGAAAATGGCCTCTTCATGGTTTTTATCTGCTACAGACATTAGATGTGATTTAATTTTGGTATGGTGAAACATTTTGTCTGTTTGCTTCTGATATTATTCCTGCTTATGATTTAAATAATGACAAAAGGGATGTACACTAAAGAGAAGACTGTGCTGTGATCATACATTGGGTTAGCCGAGAATTTGAAGATGTTAATTTATTACAGCTTGTGACTTTGCGATCTGTCCATACTTTCTTTTCAATAAGATTAATATTCAAATTGCAGAACAATCCCAATTAGAGAAATTATTGCCATTTACAGTTACCTCTAACGAATAATAGAGAAAAATCTAGCAAGACACAAAAGTGAGCTTTATTATATTTTTCTACCTGTTAAGTTACTGTGAATTGCTTAGGCCTCTAAAGATTTTTTCCAGATGAAAAAGATCTATATAATATTATACTGGCTTGAAGAAAGTAAAAAAAGGGGAAAAAATGTTTCATCCTGATACAATCTTTCTAGAAATTTTAAGAAATCCAACTGCTTTCAAGTACTGGAATTATTTTAGAAAGTGCGACTGAACTGCTGTTGCTCTAGGCTATATTATCATATATCATAGTGGGCATGGAAGCAAAGTTTAACTAAGGTCATTCTAATGAATTTTGAACAGTTACATGGACCTAATTGACTTTCTGTCCCATTTGAAAGACAACTTCTTCATGCTGCAGTACCCAGCAGAAACCTCTGAGTTGTCTTGTCAGCCAACAGTGCATTTTTCATCATCTGAAAGAGCTATGATTAGTGCTTATTCTATAAATTCAACGTGTGTACCTTTTCCATGTAACATCTAAACAATAGGTTCTTCAACTTGTAAAAAGAATTGAAAATGTGTGGCTATGTCTACACTAGCAATTTAGTTTGAATTAAGGAAGCTTAATTCAAATGAAATTGGTCCGTGCCCACATAAGCCTTTCCTTAGTTTGAACAAAGAAATTCCTTAGTTCAGACTAGGAAGTACCAATGGTTAGTTTGAAGTAAGCACTTAGTTCAAACATTAGTTTGAACTGTGATGTGAACTTGAACTGACCTTTAGTTCACACTTAGTAAGTTCGAACTAAGGCACTTATTTTGAACTAACAATGTGGACTACTTCGAACTAGTCCACATTGTTAGTTTGAACTAAGAAGTTTGCGGTTTGTTCGAACTAAGCTGAGGTTAGACGGAACTAAGATTGAATTTATTATTTTGAGCTAACAAGTTCAAACTAACTTTGGCTGGTGGAGACATAGCCTATGTTGTTATGCTAACTTTCTTTTCCGCTCTAGTTTCGATATCTCACATTTGGTATAAAAATGCTTCTTGGATATAAAATGTCAGCATTTTACCAAACTTTTAATATTAGTTCTTAGGTCCCTTTACAGGAATGCTGTGAGATTTTCAACAGTATTCCAGAAAATGTCTTCCTGTTAGTGTAATATAGGCTCACATATAGAACAGGTGTCTCTAAGTATCCTGGATTCCACATAGAATATTTATAAAGTTTCTGTAGACTTTTACTTTGTTTTATAATCTTCAAGGGATTCATTTCTCATTTATTTCAGTGGGGCTCAACACTGGCTGATCTCTGTGTAGAATGAGGGTATAAGTTTGGCCCATTAAGCGTTCAGGGCATTCTAAAGAATAATATGGCAGGACATATGTTCCATGTTCAGAAACTGAAAAAATGTTTAGATTTGTAGCAGGAAAAAAATTGAGACTTAAATTATCTTGTTAAATTAACTGGAACATTTTAATTTTTAGTAGAATTGAGTGAGCTTAAATAAATGTGATGAGTTGGAATCTCACTTCATTTAGCAGACGTCAGACACACCCAAAATGTTGCCCAGTTTAATTCACTCTTGCCAAGCTGGGAACGCACCTTTTATATAAGGTCAGTGAACAAAAAAAAAGGCCAAATTTTACTTTGATACACAGGCATAACTCTCAGTGACATGCACTTGTGTTCAACATCTATATCATAAAGCAGAATTTGGCACTTAGCAACAAATACCAACTGCCAGATGCAGTGCTTACCACTGGGAGTTATTCCCAATGGAGTCAACAGTTTCGCCAGCATTCTACATGAAATATGTAAAGTTGGGTCTTGTGCCTCAGGTTGTCTCTTTTTCCTTTGCTGTCTCTTATCAGCCACATACCAGTACAGGAGTTTGTTCAATCGTGCTCAATACCATGGCTTTTATTTTTTGGCTTTATACCCTGAGCTTGCAGGGTACATTTTGTGAAGAGTGAGCCAGCCACATAAATAGCTGCCACTATGGACCTTAAGAGCTATGGCTTTTAAATTAGAAGGCACTTTTTTTTGTCTAATAAGTCTATGTAGCATTAATATTAGTAACAAAATACATGCTTTTCAAGTCAGAATAAAAATCTTTAGTCTCTAACATTTAACTCGTATCCTTGTCAAATTTGACAGTGTTCATCGTTAATAGCAACTTTTGTCTGAGGATGTAAAAGTGCCTTACAAATATTAAAGGGCTGTTGCTTTTATTTAATGGACTAATATTTAAAGATAAATTTGCTGATAAAACTTCCTGTAAAAGGTAAACCCTGCTTACTCTTTTTTAAAAAAATGTTGCTTAAAAATATTAAGTGTATTCCTCTTAAGTTGTTTAGAAAGGTATTTTGTTGGCTCAAGAACTTGCTCAGGCCTATCTTCCTTCTCCTTTACCTTGTGTCTGTGCCCAGTCATGCTTCAGTTTCAGTTTCAGCTGTCTTCCTACTTGTAATTAGTGAACCCCCATTTTCAAAGTGTTGGAAATGAGGGGCACTATAATCAAACCAGAAACCCTGGCTATACACAAAACACTCTAAAATTCAGAAGGTGTGTAAAAATATCAGTTTTTTTAATCCCTTAAGAGTAATTTTATAGGTGACAATAGAAATGTTGGAATGAAATGTTATTTAAAGTATTCATTTAACAAATTAAACTGTAGGTATGCTCACAATTTTTCACTGAATTTTTATTTGAATTTTTAAATGAATTTGCTTTAGCTGTTTTAATGTGTCTTTTGCCTTGGCTTTTCTGAAAACATTCATGCAATTTAGATTTTACTGGCAGGAATGCTGGGAGAAACATGAAAGCATATTCTCTGGAAATGTTTACACAGTCTCCCAAACAGGGGATTTAAAAACAATAGCAAGTGATTTATCTAAGCCAACACAACTAACCAATAGTTATTCTGTATTTAAATAGTGAATATGGAAAACCAATACTTCTAAAAATCTACACAGTCAATGAAGCACAATTTTTAAATACATCCAATAATCAATAAATTCAAGGGAAATGAAGCTTTCCTAAATGTCAGATAAATTATTGATTGCAAATCATTTAGCCAATTCTGATTACTCCAGCCTCAAAATACTTCCTTGAGGAAATGTTATTTATCTTTGTATAGACGACTTAACTCAGAACGTAAACTGAGATGTTAAGGCCCAAGTTCTGAAAAAAGTCTTCATCTCTGATGCTTTCATTTTTGGATACCCAAATCTAGAAATCTAGGTTCTCATTATCAGAGATGCTGCATAGTTAAAATTCCAGTTGAATTCCATGTATGCTGCAACTATTCAGTAACACTGGAATCAGCTGTTACATGTCTTAGGTTAGGGAACCATACCAAGAAGCATATAAAACAAGAGTTCCTTTTTGTAAACTTAGGCCTAAATAATTTGACCAAGCTCTCATATACAGTCAGTGACAATACTGGGTTAGAACTTGGAAATTCTGATTGTATATCAAGTTGTCAAACTTATTCTGTGAAAAGGAACAAATAAGTTTTAATTACAGTCTGTGGGTTACTTCTACAGACTTAAGGCCATATTCTACAACATTTGTTGATAACAACAGAGAGGTTGCAAAGGACATGGAGAAAGAGTAAGCCTTTGTGTAGTAGAATATGATTCATAGGTTATATTTCCCTGCATGATTAAAAATATAAACTAAGGCTTGGACACAGATGATGCCTCCTGAAGACCTACAACTATCAGTCCCAAGTAATGGTAGATTGAGATAAAGTGAAATTGCTACTATGATGCATACAGAGCATGATCCCAGTAGTCATGTGACCCTCCTGCCAATTCGCTGAGCCTGAGAACTTTGAAGAAAGCTATGAAGAAGCTTCAGTAATTTTGCTGCACCTGAACCGGCATCCTCTGCCTTATGAAGGATAAGGTAATGAGATTCATTCTGATCATATGCTTGAGAACTGGTCCAGCCTGTGTCCTGTACATTTTCACTTGAGGGCAGGTAAATGGACCTCCCAGATAGAGAATGGTGTTTTTGCAAAGTGAGAAATCACTGTGCAACGAAGCTGCCATCTTACAGCATGGACGAAGACTCTCAGTATATTCCTGGGGCATACACCAAACAGTGGCCTGCCATCTTCTAAAGCAGATGAAATTATTAAAACCCCTGGTAGCCACCTAGGATGCCCTGGGTGATGGACTGCCACATAAGCTCTAAAACTGTCACAAACAAAGGCTCCACAGGAACTCCAGCATCGGCATGAGCTCTCTGTCTGCCTCTGGCACTAGCTGTCAGAACCTCTTCATCTGAAATCAAGGTAAAGAATCAGCTACACTAAATACTGCAGGACAAAGGCAGGAACCAGCCTTGTAACCCTGGGCAACCTAATGTTTGGTGAGTGAGAATGTGAATGGCAGCCCGGCTGTCATTCTGAATTATCAGCGTCTTATCATGTCACATGTCACCTGACAAGATGATGGGACTAAAATGGGAATAATGTAAGAAAACTTATAAAGCCTAATCTTCTGCAGAAACCATTTCTTCTAAGCATCGCCAAAGCACCAGCAAAATAAACCCAGAATCCCATATACAAAATACATCTGATCTGTTAGGAGAGTGTGGCCATTCAGACTCCATTTTGGAATTCCACTAAAGTCTCAAAGGAACTTGTCCCAAAGGCTCCACTTACCTCCAGTTATGCAGGTGATCCCGGTAGAGCTATGTGGCTAGAATATTCTGACCACTGCAAAGTATAGCAGGCTACAAAAGGCTTTGGTTGATGTGACAATCATACGCAGAAGCTAGCAAGTCAAAGAATGTCTGATATTTTTTATAGATGAAGATGAGTACAGCTTCTCATTAGGAGAGACTAATAAATAGATTTTTGCTTCTTAATGAAGAAAAAAAATGAAGACATTATTCAGACATTTTCACTGCTGTCAAAACATCTTTAAAATTAGATTTTAACTTCAATATAAAGTAAAGACTGCATTTTACATTTCCATATGAGCAGAGTACTGCACCTTCGTACAGATATAACAGGAAAAATTAACAAAAGGATGAAATCTCTTTTCATAGTGATGACAAAGTATGGCAAAACCAAGTGTGTTATAAGAGGGTGGTGAATTATTGCTATACCTTGAGCTTGGCCTTTTTCATGAATATTGTAAAAATTGAATATAGAATTGATTTTTATTTAGAATTTGTTTATGCATGTTTCAGTACATACAATTAGTGGCTAATTCTAACAGCATGTAGTGTGAGTGAAAGACATGGATTGCTGCTAACTGTGGTAATTCTGCCTCAAGAAACTGTGAGATGCATCTGGACTGTGAGACCAAAAAAAAAACTTCTTTATGGTCAACAAAGATAGTGAAATAGAGTTGCTGAATTTGTGTGCCTAAGGAAGGAAAAATCAATATATCTGATTAGCTGATGTTCATCTGCCTACGTTTTGGCTTTATTGTATTTTAATTTAGCCCAATTCTGCTGCTTTTACTTATGTTGAGTAATACATGATTTGGAATTAATTCCACTGTGGTCAGAGGAACAGTATAAGGAATTAAATTAGCATGCATGAAGGTAGCAGAGTAAGGCCTTTTCAAAAGCAACTGTTTATCTTAATTGATAATTTCATTGCGTCGGTACCACAGTAAATAATGCCTGCTAGCTATCTAAGCATTTCTAATACAGTCATTGCTATAATATGAAGAAAAGATGTGACTGTTTGTACTTGGATTTTATTCATAATGGTATATCATGAAAATACAATTCTCTGTAGGCCAA
This sequence comes from Podocnemis expansa, assembly GCA_007922195.1. Lineage (NCBI taxonomy): Eukaryota > Metazoa > Chordata > Testudines > Podocnemididae > Podocnemis > Podocnemis expansa. The sequence continues at coordinate 11,565,185 of ML682006.1, forward strand.
TCTGTCACCCTCTACTGGTGCATACTACAGCTATCATTTTTTCACAGTTATCCCCAAGGTTTTACAGTCTGACTTCTCATAGTAAGCCTAAAATGGTCTGTGTAAATAAATAAATAAATGAAAAAAATATTACACAACCATCATTTCTGGCTGAAGAGTCTCCAAAAGACAGATCATATGCAGTAGTCATTTCACAATGATAGCAGTCATTTTGACCTTTCTTCTCTTAGGAAAGCTAAGACGGAGGCCTCCAAAGAACACACCCTTAAATCAGGGGTGTCGCTGGCACTGGGCACCCAGGGCACCTGCCCTGAATCCCAGCGCCGGTGCCCCGGATCTGGCAGGACCACCCCCTTCTGGTCTCTGGCCCAATTGAGCAGGAGACCCGGGGCCCAGCTGCCGGCAGCCGTGGCGGCCGCATCCCCAGCTGGGGATCCGGGCCCTGGCCACCCGCGGTTGCAGTGGGGAATCTGGGGCTTGGCTGCCCGCGGCAGCAGTGGCCGCATCCCTAGCTGGGGATGTTGGACCCAGCTGCCCGCGGTCGCTTCTGGCCCCGTCCCCGGCCGGGGATGCAGGGCCTAACCACCCGCAATGGTGCAATGGCTTCCGGCCCTGTCCTCAGCCAGGGGGCGGGGCCTGTGCCCTGGGGCAGCGATGCCCCTGCCTTAAACCACAGAATGTGGTGTTGGTGAACCATTAGGTGGTATTGGTTTTTGAGTCAGTACTGAACTAAAACCTCTGCTGGGTGCCACGGACACTGGCCTATAGGCAGTAGCATTTATAAATGAGATTTGAAACTGAGATTCTGAACATTCATAGTCATTGTGGATCCCATAATGCCTTTTGCAGAAAAAGATGTGCTTACTCTCTTAGTGTCCACCAGGTCCAATTCCAGTTTTTTGAGAAGTTGCACTTGACTCCCACCTGAAAGCTGACATATTCTGTTGTTAATTCTCGATGGTATCTCATTCTCTCTTTGGTGTAGTTATATTTCAGTGGTGGGTGCAATATGCTTTATCTGATGCTTTGGGTTCCTTCTTAATGAAAGGCATTCTGTAAACTTGTGAGGTATTTATTATGATACTTTTCATTTTATAATTCAACTCCCAAATAACAGAAATCAGAATTTAAAATAGAAAATTGCATTTTGAATTTACCTATCCTTTAGCTATAGCACTGTCTCCTAACTGGTGGAATGGAAGCTCCATTCAGGCTTATGCAGTTTTCATTCCTATATTGTTGTATGTAACCCTTTTTTAGTGATCTAGGCCAGTTGTGCACAAACTGGGAAAGCAAGCCTTCTTGAAGGGCCACAGCAGGTTCTTAGGGTTGGTGCAAAGAAGCTGGGTTCCCACAGGGCCTGCCGAATGGCTGTCATGATACCATGGGTGAGATTAAAAATAGAATAGGTATTACAGGGTAAAAATGAAGTGGGTATTTCAGGGCAGAATGGAAGCAGGGTTAAAAAAAAAAATCATCTTCCTGCACCACAAATGACATGAATAGTGGGACCAGCAACTACCACTCTCCAACTGTCTAGCTTTGAAGGGGGCAGTACCGTCAGCTGCAGCACAGAAGTGTGAGATTACTTCAGGTTACAAATAATGGAGAAGGAAGCATGACAGATTCTGTGAATAGGAAAGGTGGGGGGGGGTGCATACTGGGAAAAGTTTATGCGCTACTGGCCTAAGTAATAGATATTGTCCTTCAGCTCCAATGATCAGAGCCTGTGTGTTAAGAGAAGACCACCAATCTATCCTCAGTATGAAATAGGAAATGAACTTTCCCATTAAAAAAATTGTGCATCTCAGAGCCAATGAGAAATTGAAATAAATAAATGTTTTGTTGTTTTTCATAGAAAATTGCAAGAAATCTATATAACCTAGCAAACCATTGTTGGAGTACGTATGAGGAGGAAGGAGTTGCTACAAAATTATTATATGGAGTTTGTGTCTGCAGGTCTTATTCCTATATGGCCCACAATAACATTCAGCAGGGAAGTTATGCTGAGCTTATTCCATCTGCTTGCTAAAGATTGCAAATTAATTTCCAGTTTCACATGGTTTTACTGCAAAACCATGTGCAATTTTAGCAGTTTTTGACTGACTTTTGAGGTTCATTTCAAACCCCAAACTCAAAGTGAAACTTAGGGAATGCAAAGTCATTAGATCAAAACCTAAGGAAATATTTGCACAATCCCCTAAAATCTTTGAATCTGGCAGTGCTCTTGTCTCCATAGAGAATCTGAAATGAGGAGATATCAGTGCTGCAAGAAAGAATAATAAAAATAAAATACCTGATCTTGCAAAACAATCTGTGAAGTGCCAAAAGCCCTCTTCAGACAGTTGCTCATTAAATTTAGTGTTGGATGTTTTTAGCAGAAGTTTCAAAAATATTTTTTCCAATCTGGGATTTATAGTGATTGTAGATTCTTTTACTCTCTTCACCGTAATTGTTATTCGTAAGAAAAGTAAAATGAATCTTATTGAAAAGGTGGCCTTTATTTTGTTTATTTCATTAATTTGAAAAAAAAATTAACTAGTTAATCTTTCATCGAGGAAAGTGAGCGCCCTGAAATACTGCAAGGAGTCATGCTTACTGGATTCCTTTTCCTTATATGCTAGTTCCATGCTCTGAATTTGCCTTATACAGTTTGGTCTTCTGGATGAACACCACAGAAAGCAAAAAAGAGAACAGAGCAAATAAATAAAAGTGACAAGTATGTGAACTGCCAGTTAATGGTGTAAGTGCAGCTGAATTTATCTGGCACTTTTTTTTTTTTGACTTAGTCCTTGCTGAGTAACTAGCATCATGCAGATTGGGAGAGAAGGGATTGCACAGAGCTGTTGGAAGACGAAAGAATAGTTTATTAGTTCTAATCCTCCCCCTCCACAGTACTTTTAGCCCAGTGCCAAAGTATCTACAATCACTGGCTGTGTCTACACTAGGAAAAGTTAGTTCAAATTTATTAATTCAAAGTAATAAATTTGAATTTAGTTTGAATTAACAAAGTGGACTAATTCGACTTAATGTTAAATTGAATTAGTCCACTTTGTTAATTCAAACTAACTGCCTTTAAATCAAACTTACTAAATTGAAATTTAAGGGTTAATGCTAGTCTGCACCATCCTTAGTTAGAACTAAGGATCGAAGTAAGGGCGTAGTTTGAACTAACTAGCAGGTCTTACTAATTCTAACTAAGCTTTCTTTAGTTCGAATTAAGGAATTCCTTAATTCAAACTAATGAAAGCCTAGTGCAGACAGGTATTAAGTTAGTTTGAATTAGGCCTCCGTAATTTGAATTAACTTGCAAGTGTAGACACACCCATTCTGTCTCTACACCCCTCCTCTAAACCATGATCTCTTGAGACATGCTGCCCTTTAGTTCTTCCCATATTCTTCAGCTCAACTGATGGGAGCCAGTGTAGAAGAAAACCATTAGTTGTTTTTCATTTTGTTCAACTAGCCAAACTGGGTTTGATGGAATGATGGGAGCAGTAGCAAGCCCAGTCTCTCCTTGCATAATACTTGTTGTTCTTGTTTTCTTAACCAATCTGTTCAATGGACACAGGTTAAAAGGAGGAAAGCAAGTAAAGAAGAGGAGAATGAATACTACAGTATCACTAACTTTTCTCAGAGTGGCAGCCCAAAGAGGAATGGTAGTCCTGCTTGAAGAGATTTTGAGTTTTTTTAGGGGGTTTCTGGAAGTAAATGTGTCACAAGATAGATGCATGTCAATGAGCAATAGCTCCCTTGTTGGCAGAAATAGTTCCTAAGTGCTGCAAGAATAAGTACCTGTCAGTTTTCTGTTGTTGTTCCTCCTCTTGGTCTTTTGGAGTCCTGGGGAATGGACTCATTCCTGGCAATGTTTTTCAGCAATCAATTACCCTTAATCAATATTGGTAGTGTAGACAGTGATGAATTGATCACTACTGAATTTTCACACACCAAAAAATACTTCCTCACAGAACACAGCAAAATAGAGAAATGGTGTAACTGAGAATACCTTTTGCGTCTGTTTTGAAACATTTTCTTTTTATTAAAAAAAAAGACCTATTTAATTTCATTTTTACATTTATTCTTTTGCCAGGAACGTCTTTGGCCGGGGGTGCAAATAGTTAACGTAACTCTGAAGATGCATTTTCAAAGCTCCATTACATATTTTTTAACTTCTAGGAGAATCCCCTGATGCTATTTGTATGTGAGACTCTTGCCTCGTTTCATTGAAAGGATGACACAAGATGTTTGCTTAGAGAAGAGTCTGACATTCTCTTGAGAATGTTTTGATAGAATGGCATACATTTGGTTGGAATTTAGTAAGCCAAATAATTTGCCATTGTTATCTCACCTTGTTTACTCCAGATAATTTAAGGACTTTCAGAAAATAGCCATTTCTATGTTTTCCATTAACTGATTGTATGTGCAGCAGGGCTAAAGATTATGACATGTTGTAAAACTCCCTTATCTTTAAGATAAGTTTTATCAGAGAGATTTTATACGAGATGAGTGTTTGAAAACCAAATGGCAAGTATTGGTATGGTGAGTAAAAACAAATTTTGTAGATGGATCATGGCTAATTTTCCTATATGTGGGGGAAAAATCTGTTTTTGCTACTTTAGAGTGCAAGATGTTCAATGTAAGGACTAAAAATAATAACTCATGATGAAAAATCATTCACTGGTGTGAATTTTCTCTGGACAGATTGAAAATAGAGTTAATCCTATTTTGGTTTAATTTTTCAAATTGTTCCTTGTCTCAGTTTAGTTGGCTTTATTCATGCTTTGCTGTGTAGTGTAAAAATACTCAACTTCTTTTCTATATCTGATCTGTGTACTCTGTTTGTGTTCATTTCATACTTTTGGTATTACCTCAGTCTCCTTTGTACTTTAGCTATGAGATGTCATCTTGTTTTCACTGCTAAATGCTTTCCCATATTTATCAAATGTAATAAATAGAGATTGAAGGAGGTTAGGTAGCACATGAATCTGATAATGGGTTAAAGAGTGTCAAAATCATGGGTCACTGGTTCAACTTTCATCCAACCCAGGACATTAATAATCACAAATTTGGCTGTTTTAGTGATTTATGTAAAATGACTTGGCTTCAGTAAAATTCCTGGTGACTATCATCCACCTCTCCAAAAACAGACTACAGCTATTACTAAGTGGAACAGCTGGACCTAATACTGGGAAATGCTGAGCATTGGCTTTAGTGAGAGTTGAGGGTGTTCAGTGCATCTTTTGCTTAGGTCCTTTGAAGCCTCATTGGAAGGGCCATAGATTTATGGGGCATGGAGTCTGAATGTAGATGCAGCATGTGTGAAGTTGTCCTTCCATTAGGTGTGGCTGTAGCTGTGTCTGGGTAGAGTGGAGTTTCCTGTATTCCTTCACCATTCAGCAGGTAAAATCATTTAAATTCTATGAATTCTGAAGGCAGGGGGCAGTGCAGAATTAAATATTTCCCCCCAAATCTGTCTTTAGCAAGCCAAATCCTAATTGGACCCTAGATTTTGAACAGATGTAGAAGTAAAAGGGGAATCACCTCCTTACCCCAGCTGCAAAGCAGCCAAATGATTGAAGTAGCTTTAGCCAGGATTTGTTCTTTGGGTACATCTGCACTGGAGCCTTATGTCAACTTAAGGAAGCTTCAGTCAACCTACAGACCCCGGTTGCCACATTGGGCTTTATTAAGTCAACTTAAGTGCTTCCTTAAGTTGACTTAATAACACTACCTCTTAAGGTCAACTTAAGGCTTAAGTCGACCTTATTTAGTAGACTTAAGCCAATATAAACAAGGAATAGCCCTTAAGTTGACTTAATTGGCCTCCAGGCCTCCTTCCAGAGTTCCTGACCACCAAGAAAGGTTGACCTAGCACCTGCTAGTAAGTTCGCAGGCAGTTGACAGGCATTTTCAGTGTGGTCAATCTTGTTAAGTTGATTTAACAGAGCCTCCAGTGAAGACATACCCCTTGAGAAGGGCAGGATGGGAAGATCTGCGCAACAGTTGTTCCCTTGCTCTTGTCCCACTGTACTCCCAGGATGTCACCACACAAGGAACTCACACAAGGATCTTCTATGATACATGAATAGCATGTTTTGCAGCCGCCTGGAACAGCTACTTTCTTGAGCAGTAGAAATTACTTTGCACTATTTCTAGTAGTTGGGGCCTCTGAAATGGGAGCTGGGGGTGCTCAACATCTAGGAGAAGTGTTCCCAAATCACTAATAAGATTAGAAAGAGTAGTACCCTCATCCTTTTTCCTTTCCTCATCATCAAATCCAAATGGTGTCAGTTCATGTTTCCTAAAACATTTGGAATTGTATTTTAGTTGGTGATTAAGTTACTGTGTTCCTGAGCAGTGGAAGCTGGTGGGAATTTTTGTTCAAAGGGTTAAGTTAACCTTGTCTGAGGTTGTAACTGACACTGTGAGATCAAAAGCTATTCCAAACTGTCTTACATAAAAAGAATGCCTCAGTTTTTGGTCAATTTCCTCCCCCAGCAAGAATTTAATGCACTTAAACTTGTGGTATGAACTATCCATTTTGTCTCTCATCTTAAACATAAATTGCCTTATGTTGCAGTTCTTTAGATTTATTTAGTAACCACGTTTCTTAAAGTATTTGGTAGTGGTGACATCATCTTTGTTGAAATGCCATTCTGAGTGATGAGTCCCAGATGTTAACATACAGCAATAGCCGAGAGAGGGAATACACTATAAAATCAAATATAATAAGTAAGGAGATAATAAAAGGTTATTTTCTTGTCTTTTAATATTACAAAATTTATCTTGTTCATATGTTCAGCAAGAGTTAGAGTGAAGTCAATTACAAAAGTATAATTAATTATCTCTATGATGATAACACTGTGCTGTATGGGATGTGCTATGAACTTTGGATGAAGATGGAATGAAATGTAATACCACTTTAATTATATTATTCCAATTTTTTTAAGTTTATTCATCTCTTAAATTTTGCATGTACTGATTACAACCTATGTTGAAAATGTGCTCTAAAAGCCAGATGTGTCTTTTTCTGAACTGCCAGGATTTAATGTGTCATTTGGATAATGGTCATGCATGGTTATATCTGCACATCATGTTTTCTAATGTACTGTAACATGACATGCCAATGTAACCAAGAATAACACAGTCTCCTAATGACATGTCATGTCTGTGAAATGTAAAAAGGATGTGGCTTGCTGAAAACCAGGCTTGAAAATGTGACTTCATTTTTAAATAAAGCCATACTCAATATATTTTCTGCTTTACCAAAAAGAAAAAAAAAGCATTCATCACTAATTATTTTAAAGACGTTTGATGAAAGTGATTGGCTTCACAGAGAGATCTTCTGTTTTATATAATTTCTTCATATGGCACCCTGAATATATTGGTGGTATGATGTAAAATAAAAATAAATAAGGAATATATATCCCATCTACTTATCCAATTTAAGTGAGGTTGCCTGACTAATTTTTTAAAGAAAAATTAGATAGTCTTCCCTTCTTCTGGTATTGATACAGATGCCTTTTCTATAGGATATTTTACAGATTGAACACTTGATAGAGTTCAGTGAAATAAAAACTGAATCCATGGTTTTAGAGTTGACTTGAGAGAACTGAAAAAACCTGCATAGTTGGCAATTAAAAAAAAATTGTGTGTTCATAGGCATAGTGTAAATTTAGCTAAGGTTAATGGAAGAGAAAAACATTTAGACTTGGCTTATTGGAGCAGTTACAATATGAATGTATTTTATCAATATGCATTATTAGTCTGATTTGCATAAGATGTATGGACGTGACTTCAGTTAAAACTGACATTAAGAAAAAACAACAAAATATAAATGTGTCAAAATATGATTATTTTATGGCATTATTGCATTTCTATGGTTTTATTTTTACTTGATCTAGAATAAAGATTTTCAAAAATGTTCAGCACTGAACTCAGGAATTTGGGTCTTAAAGGTATTTTGGGTCTTTTAGTACAAAAAACCCAAAACTTTGAGTTTTCTTATAGCAGATTAGCAGTGAAGACAGGGCAACTTGGCTCTCAACTCAGCTTAGCTGCTTCAATTCAACTACAGACTCCCCCATGGAAGTGGTTCCCGACCTTTTCAGCAACAGGGCACACTTCAATAGGACCAACAATTTCACAGCACTTCCATATTTTTCAGCTGATTGATTGCTTATAAATATCACATTTACTTACATGTACTCTGTCTTACTTGAGAGGTTTGCAACATAGCATGTACAGTAAGCAAAAGAAGGATCAAATGCATTAATATGTCAAATCCACTGGAAAAAAGCACGTCATCTCAATTTTGCCCTTTGGCCACCTGTGTTCAGAGTTTTCATGTTTTAGGATCAAAAGACCAATACCTCACTTTTAATTTGATGATTATTTTTCACAAATTTTATGAGTTGTAACTTCAGTTGTATAGAGTATTGTTTAAGATGAAACAATGTTTGTTATGCATTACTTTTGTGCAACAATTCACAGCACCCTTGGACAGTTCTCATGGCACACTGGGTTGAAAACCACTGCCCTATAGGCTTTAAATGCAGCTATTAATCTGAGTGGAAAGCAGAATTTCTGTCTTCACTCCTATTGGAACCTGTGTTGTCCAACCTTAGCTAAGACCCACCTTATTTTTCATGAAAACCTATCTTCAAATACTTTAATGGAGCTTAGCTTGTATGTACCTAAGGCCAGAATTCACAAGTATTATGTACCTAAAGATGCACATTAGTGCCTAGGAGGATTTTAAAACTGTTGAAACAAATTAGGCATCTAGCTTCCATTGAAATAAATTGAAGGTATCTAACTAACATTTGAGTATCTGATTGGTATGTCACTTTGAAAATAGCATTTCAGTTGCTAAGTCACTTTGGCACTTTTGAAAAATACCCATAATGAACTTATACCCAGCCATATGTTTTGGGAAGGGTATACTGCAGATGTAATGCTGTAGTAGAAGATATGTCACTTTCCTGGGCTTTAGTGACAGTTTGTTTTTTTATCATTTTATGCACCTTTTTTTCTTGCACTACATCCTTCAAGATCTTGGTGATTTAGGGGATCATTAAATTAAACATCAAGTCACTCAAACATTTATGGCTAGCTAGTGTAAGCAAGCATAACTGTAGAGTTGGCCCTCAAATTCTTGCGTCTTCTTGAGCAGAATTGTTTCATGTCTGTGAGTCCTGTCTCATGCCTTCATGGACTTGTAGGGATATCAAAGACTTCCCTGGCCAGCATGCAGGACTGAGACAGTCTCAATACAAATTTTATTAGACAATTTTCCCCCAAAATTGTACGGTCTCTGTTTCCCATGGGGCTTGTGGAATGTTCCACACAGTTCTCTAAAAAACAAATCAAAACAAAAAAGTGGGGAGAAACGGGGACTGAAAGAAAAAGTGCAATGAGTGAATCTTTTTTTCCTTTTACATGGAGGGGGTACATTTCCAGCTGTGCATGTACCCAGTCTCCATGGGCATCTGCAGAACTTATAGGAGCAGAAGTTTATGACACAAAAATTCTTATATCTGCATGTGTACTTGAAGTAGCCTAAGAATGGTTCATATAAAAATGTTTGATAGTAATAAATACAAAGATGTTTATATCAACAAAATAAGCAGGTATGTGCTCATGCAATTTTGTGTACTACTTACTTATGTACTTGTATAATTCCTTCTGCTGTCATATCTATGCAAGCTCCCAAGTATTTAAAAATATAAACAATAACAATAATCTTTTTCTTCGTTCTTAACCAGGCACCTCTCAAATATGTGCTACTGGACATCTGTACGTGAAGCAAATTGCAGGGAAAAAAAGAGAGCTTTGCCTTCTGGTAAGTGACAGTTTATTTTTGCCCAGTATATAGCATATCCTTACAGTAGCACAATCCCTTTTGATTCTCTCAGGGTCAGTGGTGTCCAGTGTCCTTTGCCATACTGGTTGTAACTGCTTAGGGCCAGCTTTCTATTAGAAATCTGACTTTTACAAACAACATAGTTAATTTTGCTGGTACTGAGGTTGCTTCCTCATCCTCCAGTTTCAAGCTTGTGTATCCCTTCCTTCCTCTCCCTGTGGACTAGATGAATGGTCTGATTCATTGTGACAAACCAATTCCAAAGTATCCATAACAACAGAGCTGTCAACTGAACACCCCACGACTTGTTGCAGGACATTACATCTAAGCTGAAACTATGGCATCGGACTGTCTGCACAGAGGTTTGGTGAAGGGCGTCTCACTGGGCCCTTTAGAAATAAATAGGAAAACCCTTGCTAGTAGCATCGCCTGCTGATGTGCACATATGCTGCAGCTATCTCTGTAATTCTCACCAAAGTGAAAAAGTGGAGACATCCATTGTACCACCCAGGCCTTTATTTTTGCCTGAAGTCACCATATACTTGCAAAGTGTTGGAAATTATTATCATGAATATTTAACATGGCATAAAAAAATAGAGCAGCTGCAAGTTGTTTCAAACATTTTTTAAGATCAAGAAACCAATTTCTACTGTAAAACAAATACATCTGTTAGAACCGGGAGAAAGTGGAAGCCCTTGAGGCTAATCCCAACCTCTTTACGTATCCGAGAGCTGAAAAACTGTCAGTGCCATAATTGTGTAACACTAATATGTGCTGTTGAGATAAAAGCTAAAACATATGGGGAAAATACCAAGTTCATAGTTCTAGAGCTCACTCGTGAAAATAAATCAACATTAATCAGGCATTAATTTGAAGTGGAATGCCATAAAACATTGTGGTCTCTTCCAAAGTTCAAAACTCCAGTAGAGCTATCTTTTAGAATCTTTACATGCACTTTGATTTGCTTGGAATATCTGTTTTCTGCATTTTGAAAAAGTTCTTGCTCCGTAGCACAGCAGTTCAAACGGGTGCATTTGAAAAAATGCATGTGAAAATGTGTGCTGTATTGGCTTCAAAGGGGTTTTTAGAGTTTTTCTTCTCAGAATCATGACTGGGAAGCAGCCAGTAATCAATATCTAGTTAGAAAAATACATCAAGAGAATAGCATTACCTTTGGTTTTAGGTTTTAGAGAGAGTTAGTCTGCTCTTGATCTGGACACTGCCAATGGCCTGAGATTTAGGTCTGCATCTGCCATTATGTTTTAGGTAATGCACAGTACCTTTCTAAAACTACCCGTGTGTGAATGGGAAATCTGTACGTTTGCTTGAAGTATTAATCCTTTTCAATATGATTGTGCAAATAAATAAAGAGGTGATCTGATCTAGGCATGATTGTTTCATGTTAGCCATGTTCAGTTGATATATTGAGCCCCCAAACTTCTGAGACTGTTTTTGTTTTTATTTGTTTTGGTCATCCAGGAAGAATTCCTACTAGTTATATTCATATATGTAAAAGCTAGTGAACCTGAAACTGTTTGCATGTACCTTTAATCTACTACTGAACATATAAATTTGGCTAGTGAAATGCATGGGATTCACAGACCTTACCATTCTGCCTCCTTAACATAATTCAGAGACCCAGTCAGTAGGCAGTCCCCTTCCATTCACTGAACAGAATCTTCACCACAATTTAGTCAGCATATAGTTTCACTGTGCTTCATAAAATCAACTCCCCCTTCCTTGAACTAGCATTCTCTTCTGCTGGTCACTATTACAAAATATCATAGACCAGGCATGGCCAAACTGCAGCTCATGAGCCACATGTGGCTCTTCCAAGAAAAATTGCGGCTGCCTGAAGAGCACAGCAGGGAAGGGCGGCATGGCGGGAGACAGGGGCGAGAAGTGTGCAATGGTCAGAGACCACCGAGAGGCGGTGGCATAGTAAGAGCCGGCAGAGAAGCGGGGGATGGTCACTGCCAGAAGGGAAGGGCAGTGTGATGAGAGCTGCAGGATGGTGAGAGCCAGCAAGGAAAAGCAGTGTGGTCAGGGACTGCAGGAAGGGGCAGCATGGTCAGAGCTGGCAGGGAAAAGCAGCGTGGTCAGGGACTGCAGGGAAGGGGCAGTGTGGTGAGAGCTGGCAGAGAAGCAGGAGGTGGTCACTGCCAGCAGGGAAAGGCAGCGTGGTCAGAGACTGCAGGGAAGGGCAGCATGATCAGAACTGGCAGGGAAGGGGTAGTGTGGTCAGAGCTGCCAGGGAAGGGCAGCATGGTCAGGATCGAGGTGGGAAGAAGGGGTGGCATGGTCGGGGAGAGCAGAGAAGGAGCAGTGTGGTAAGAGACTGCGGGGAAATGGCAACAGGGGTGGGGGAGGGAAGCACAGCATGGTTGGAGAAGCCCCAGCGTGTTTAGATTTTCTCATAGGGCTTAATGCAGCTTACTCATTGTTAAAATAAAATCATGTTTTACAAGTCCTAAACATGATGTGGAATACTGAGAAATGAAAATACAAAGGAGAAAAGTTTAAAACTGAATGTAGATTACTTTCAATTTTTGGCACAACTTACTGCTGTGAACCATTGTATTCCACAATGACATTCAAAACATTGTGCATTAGTTAGAGATCAGCATCTGAGAGAGCTTTTACCTACTGCATTGACAAGTTACTGCCTAGATTTTAAAAAAACTTGCCACAAGCCTGCAGTGTTCTACATCTAGTTTTCATGGTAACCTTAAGTAATTATTAGAATCTGACATTAATAGGATCAATATTTGTCCAGTTTTTATGATAAAGTTAAAGTACGCAATGAATTTTAAGCTTTGTAATTTTGGAGTAGGTAAAAATATGTGATTATATGCCTCAGTGCAGCTCTCGAAGGTTTAATAATTGATGTGTGTGACTCTTGAGTTCCATAAGTTTGGCCACCCCTGTCATAGACTATCAGCTTGAGTAGTGTTGTGGTACGATTCAGTAAAGCTTACATACAAGTATGCAAGATGTCATCAGGAGCCATGATGTTAGCCTGAGAGGATAATAATTATGATACAGTCTCTTAATAAGGATCCTTTTTAAATGTTAAGGATGACTTGTTTTAATTGAAGGAGAGGAAAGAAACTCCTACCAAGAGTCAGAAAGATCCCCCAGGGCACTCCAAAGCCTTTAGACTGTGTATTATAGACTAAAACCAGAGACTCAGCAATGAACAGGAGGCCATGAAAAGTGGTCTTCCATCATAATGTAAATTGCAGCTGACCAGGTTGTTCTCTCTTTCAGTCAATGCTCTGGTCTTAGTTCAAAATACAAAACTGACTGTCCTAGTTATTAAAGGCAGATTATGGGAGTCACCCTATTTTATGGTCTGGAGACTTGCTGTGTTTGTGTAAGGTAGGCTTAGAAGCTGTGCCTAACAGCTTCTGGGGGAGGGAGGCAACTAATCTGCATGGGTTTAGTACTTGCATGAGCACAAAGAATACATTACCTTAAATATACTATGGGTGCAGGGCAATATGCGTAATGGTATTTGGGGTTGATCTGATGACAAATCTGTCAATATCTGTAATTCTACTGAAGGGAAATATGAAATACTGTCTTTGGTGATATGCTGTTCTCTGATTGTTCCAGATCTGTTTGGGTTAGTTAAAGGGTAAAAGCTATCCTTAGCTAAAAAGAGACTTGTAAGAGAGGCCACTGCTTGTTTCAGCCTGGAAAAGGGAGACAGGTGTGGGTTCACTGTCAAATGATAGATCTGGTGGGGCTTCTTTTGAGGACTTTCTTTGCTATTTTAATGGAAGTAGCTGTTTGCAGTTACTTGAGGTTTAAGAGCTGAAATCACTGACAGGCAAACTCTCTCTCTGAGCTGAAATCACTGAAGAGGAGCAGCAGATGGAGTGACCAGCGGATGGAGCCAGTGGATGGTGAGAGTGGCCAGCAGCGAGCTGGGTGGCATGAGTGACCGGTGGGTGGAGCCGGCAGACAGCAGGCGGAGCCAGCAGACAGTGCTAGTGAATGGAATGAGTGACCAGTGGTTGGTGCTGGTGGACAGCTAGCGTGAAAGACACTCTCTACATACCCTAGGGTTGGTAGGGAGCTTAGTTAGCACTGATTCTCCAGATCAGTGCCAATTTTGCTAGTGAGTCTATATTTGCTTTTATGATATGTGGGATCATGTTGGAAGCCTGATTAGCACCAATTCCCCAGATCAGTGCGGGTTTTGCCATTAAGTCTTGTATGTTCTGTTATGTGGTGTGGGTTGTTGGGAACTTTGCTCTGTACTGATTTTCTAGATCAGTGCTGATTTCTGTTATTTGGCCTTTTACATTCTGTTTTTATTACTGTTAAACATTCTGTATACTACTCTCAGACTCGTGCTTGCAAGCAGGGAAGCATTACCCTTTTGGGGTGCCCAGGGAATAGTGCATAATTTCCCAGAGGACTGGATGGGGGCTCGAGCCAGTTGGTGCTGTAACATTACTTGGAAACCCCTAGATATAGAACCTGTCCCTTGTTCTGCCAGCCTGCCCTGGCACAAGGGTCATATTTGTATAAACAGAAATAGAGAGCAATTACCATACAAACCATTCATTTGAATATACAAGATCCACCTGTTCTGTAACAAAGCAGAAATGTACGCCAAAAATGCAGACTACTTCAGTGAGAGTGGCAGGTTTGTGGCAGCAAGCAAACTAGTCAAATGAGTTGAACTGGAGGTGTGCAGTAAGTCAAGAGACTTCTGAGTTACCCCCCTCCATGGAGACAAAAAGGAAAATAAACTGATTATACCAACAAATTAATAGAAAAAATCAGTGTTTGCAGTAAGTTTGGAGTAAATGCTAATTGGGAAAAGGGGAATCCTTAAAAGAAATTCAAGGTAACATGGTATTTTCAAACTTCTTGTAGTGGCGATTTTAGGTTCAGATTTTTAAAGCTATTTACACATCATTGTAGTCAGTGTTACAAAGCCTGACTGATTTAGGAGCCTAAATCTCATTTTCAAAAGGGAATTTGGCACTTATGAGTCAACTATTAATCAGATTTTAGCTTCCAAGTGCATAAATCTCTTTTGATAGTGACACTTAGGCACTTAAGTTAGTTAGGTGTAATGTTGCTGAGTGCAGGAATGTTTAAATAGCTTTAAAAATCTGAGCCTTAGCCTTTAATATATATGGACTGACACACATAGATACAGTAGATACCACTGTGACTATTTCATAAAGACAAGCCTGGGTTTTGATTTCTGTAAAAAAATAAATGCGAAATAGAACACGTGTCTGTACCATATGATTCATGATTCCTGGTAGGCTTATGGAGAATTGAACTAGAATGATCTCACTATTAGAGCTCTTTAGCAAGAACCAATTCCCTGTGGTCTCACTGGGTCCAGCTGCTGATGAGTCACAGAGGAAGTGGTAGAGATTAGGGTGCACATGAAAAAAAATCAGAACAGCACAGAAATAAAGCAAATCAGCCAAGCATTACCTTTTGTGCAAAACAGAACAATGGCTTAACTACTCAGGTTCAAAATGATCCGTCTTATTCCCCTCATTTGTGCTATTCCTGTTGGAAAGACCACCAGGAAACTTGTGAACCACAGTGGAATACCCACTGTAATCCATGGAACATCTCAATTAATATTCCCTTCTGACTACAGCTAGAACAATGCATAGCATCAAGCAGTTTAATCTCCAGCAATAATGCCTTTTGTAAGACTGGGAGGTTTTTCCTTTTGATTAGGTTTTTAACAAGGATTTTTGAAAATTAGTTAGGTATTTTATATATATTGTGAAGTGGTGGCTCCAGATTTCATAAGAACTGGCATATGGCTAGGTAAAATGCCTGGAAACATGTTGGCTGTCGTTAGCAATATTACTGTCAGTAATTTCTCCCTTGCAGATTTGGCATTGGGGTCTCTTTAGAACATAGTTAATCCTCCAACATGCTTTGTTAGCAGATAATATACCTAAAATTATACAGTACTTAAAACTTTGCTCTCAATTTGACTTAGTGTTACACAAGTAATTATAGACATATCCACAAAAAATTCTTTCTAATCTAAACAGGAAGACTCAGAGGGGAAGCATTTTGTATCTCAGTTTACTTACTAGTGTGTATTATTGCACTGGTTAAATCACTAACTAAACAATCTGAATCTCATCCTGAGAACGCAGTAGATTTTACTAAGTGAGATTGTTAATAAACTGAATTGTAAAATCGTTGGAGCAGGAAATTTGTCTTTTGCATGTTTAAAGTGCTGTGTTCATTTAGGGTGCTTTATACCAGTAAATAAGTAAACCGAGAACAGGTTAGAACAAATTTAGCTAATTTGTAACATCAGACGCCTTATCAATGAAACCAAATGGGGAAGAAAAAGCCCACAACACATCTTATCAGTGTAAGGTCTTGTCTACATGGTGGGGTAATGCACGGTAGGGTAATGTGGGGTAATGGTATGATTTGTAAAGCACAGCAATATGTTGCATATGAATTGCTCCATGTAGACTTTGCGGGTGTGCTTTAATCTTGCTTGAAACAGTACTACATTAGTGCACACTAGAGAACATTTAGCACACAGCAGCATGACCTCCATGAATCAATTCATGCACAACATGTTGGTGAGCTTTAGAAATCTCAGTCCTCTGGTGTACATTACCCCACCCTGCAGACAAGCCCTAACAAACTGTCCAAAATACCTGTACAATACCAATTTTATTTCCTATTTTTTAAAACCATTATATTGTATGGAAGTGGTTTGCAAAATTGCTTTCTCAGGACCCAGATGAAAAAAAATAATAATTTATGCCATGACCCCACAATTACTACTTTCCCCTAGGGCAGATAGACTAGGGTTCTGGTGGTTTTCACCTTCCTCTGTATCACGGGTCATGGCTCACTTACTGGTGAATCCTCTTTATCTTAAAGTCCTTAAATCATGATTTGAGGAGGTAAATAACTCAGTCATAGGTTAACGGCTTATTGCCGGAGTGGGTGGGTGAGGTTTTGTGGCCTGAAAACTGTGGGAGATAATCATTAGACTAGATGATCATACCAGTCCCTTCGGACCTTAGAGTCTATGAGTCTATCTTTGAGCAATGCATTCCAGTCTTCTGGTGGCAACAGGAGGCGCACTGTAACCCAGTAACTTAGGGTCTGCACTCATGGTTTGAAAACTATGGTTGTATGCTGGGCCATCTCAAGGGCAGGGTGAGCAGGGCAGCCGCCCAGGGCCCTGCGCTTTGGGGAGCCCCGCAGGGCTCACAGAACTGCCCCCCACATGCCAGGGCCCAGGTGAGCTGGCCAAAAGCGGCAGCCCAGTTCAGGGCCGCCAGTCTGCCCCCCGGCCCCGCTCCTGGCCATATGTGCTACTTTCAGCTCTGTGCCAGAGCAGTGGGGAGGGGGCGGGAGGCAGCGCTGGGCCCATATTGCTACTCTCAGCCCCGGCCACACTGCCTTCTGCCCCGCCCCACTTCTCTGGCACAGAACCAAAATCATCGCACGTGGCGGGGGGGGCTGGCAGCACTGAACTTGGCCACCCGTTTGGCTGGCTTGCCCAGTCCCTGGCATGGGATGGCTGGAGCAGGAGCCTGCCCCCCCCCGGGCTGGCCAGCCGCACCCCCAGTGCCAGGGGGGTGAGTGGGGGCCTCACAGAGAACAATTCACCCAGGGCCCTCCACCCTCTGGGATGGCCCTGGTTGTGTGCTAACATCAAGATAGTTTGGTACCTGTATTGCCTTCCTATTTAAAATCTATATCCTGTCTGTGATTTAATTCTAAGAAATGCATTTGATATGTTTACTTTAATAACAAATCTAAAAAAAATTACTAAGACCTGCAAATTATTAATTCACTTATTTTCTTCTTCTGTTGTCCTATCAGTTGGTATTTGTGGTCAAATAAGAATGCTGCTCTTAGGGTGACTATACATGATCCCTACAGCATAGCCTAAGTTTTTTAAAGGGTCATAAGAATGGCTCCTGCTTTTATATGTGTGAAGTCATGCATGTAAATCAATGAAATAAACAATTCTTTTAATGAGAGATCTGTTTGGAAGATCACTGATCCATTCAGTTCAATGCCTGTGCACTCCTTGCATGTTGTGAGGCTGATATGACTGTTCACCAGCATGGGCTGATATGGAAGGGTGCGCTTGTGGTGGTATGTGGATAGGCCAGTACAGGGGTGGGGAATCAGCATTTAGGTGCATACAGTGCACCTCTTAATCTGCACAACTGATGTAAGCAGAAGGGGACAACAGCTGCTATTTCAGGCAATAAAATTGAGAAACACCTGCTCCTCTATCCTTCGATAGGGCCAAACCCAATTCTGTGGAGCCCAATTCAGGTGTCTGAATTGCACTTGCAACCTGCATAGAGCTTGAGTACTTGGGGTATGTCTACACTACAGACATTGTATTGGGCTCCACAGACTGAGGCAGTGGGATTGATCGTGGAGGCAGCGGAGACACGCACAATTGATTCCGGAAGTGCTTTCTGGCCAACACAGTAAATCCACCCCACTCCGCATCCCTGAAAAGAGGTATGCTGAATTGACTGGAGGGCAATTCCAGTTGATGCAATGCAGTGGAGACACCTCAGTAAGAGAATGTTAGTAACTTGATGGCAGATATGCAAGTTTCAGAGATGCAAGTTTTAGTGTGCAGGGAAGAGAAGAAAGAATGATTTCTGTCCTGCTTTCAGGCTAGGGGCCTCTGTAGGGATGCGGGCAGTTAGTCAGTCTGGTTCCAAAGGGGTACTCATATTAGTCTTCAGCAAAAAAACAAGGAGTCCTGTAGCAGTTAAAGATCAACAAATATATTTATTGCATGAGCTTTAGTGGGAGAAAATCCCACTTTGTCAGATGCTTTGAAGAAGTCTAGACTGAGTCAGTTGAGACTCAGAAAATCATCCTAGGGTAAGGTGGCATGACTTGTGCCTCTCTGTTTTAGGCAGCAGTCTGCTTTTCTCTCTCTGGTTTTGGTTCTTGTGTGTTTATTTTTCTGAATTCTAAGAAAGTGGGGTTGCCTTGCAACTTTCCAGCAAGAGGAGTATTTTGTTGGTTTGTTTTAACCTAACTTCTCTAGAAATATGCCACAAGCATAATATCTATAATTCAAATACCTGCATTCATCCAGTTTAAATTTACTCTTTCGTATGTGTGTGTGTGGGAGAGAGAGAGAGAAAGAGAGAGAGGGTGTGTTCACACAGCCTCCTTATTCCGAAACAACGGAGGTTGTTTCGAAATCAGGTTTTGGCTGTTCACACGACGCATGGTTGTTTCGAAACAAGTTAGACCTAGTCTGTGGGTGAAACAATGTTGTTTTGCAACGGTTGTTTCGAAACAATGCTGTGCGAACGTGTTGTTTCAAAACAATGGTGGTTTCAAAACGACTTGTTTTGAAACAACTGTCGTCTGAACATGTTGTTTCGAAACGATGGTGAGTCGTTTTGAAATAACTGTTGTCCGGAATTGCTATTTCAATTCCGGTTTTTCTCCTTATTTCAAAGTGACTTTTTTGCTAATTCGAAATAAGTCATTTCGAAATAAGGCATTATTTCAATACAAGTTGTTTCGGAACAACCGTATCAAAATAACCCCCTGTGTGAGAACACAGCCAGAGATACAAGATCTCATTCCTGGTTCAGGCTTTAGAGACAGATTCTGAAATGAAAACTCTTACTCATTAGGTAACACACTGTAAACTGGTTTTGATGTTGTACAAATATTGTTAATATCCTAATATAAATCTGGTTGTCAATAGAATATCAGTTAGGTAATTCTCTACCTTAAAGCACAATAAAATTAGTACACAAATCTCTAATAATTTACTCTAGATTATGAATCTTTCATCAATATACATGTATAAATGAAAGAAATCATTATCATTAATGATATAAGAGCTCATGTGGATGTAATATGTAATTTTGTGGGAATCCTGCAGTAGTTTACCATGAATTGGTGCCCATTTATTGGAAAGTGCCACCTACATAAAATACTATGGAGGGGAGGAATCTGATGCATCTTAAGTTGCAGTCTACATGACTAACATAATGTTAAGCCAAAAAACTCTCAATTTGCAAGCAAAGAAGAGTTATCTGAAGAAGAGTTCATTTAATTTCAGTTCCACTATACCCAAACAATCTATTAGTTTCTGGCCACTCTTGTGTGAGTGTGCTTGGCGTATGAGAGAGGATACAGAGAACTCACTCATTCTCTCTCATTCATTCCTGCACAGGAGAAAGACAGGATTATGTACTTGTGCTTTAGGTGAGAGGTTAAGCATTGACAGCAGCACTAGACAGTCCAAAGAGGGGCGGAGAGCATCTGGGCCATAGCTGGTAGATCAGGGCTGGCCTGGTACTAGGTGAAAATGCAGAGTATCATGTTATGGAATGTAGCAATAGCCAGCTCAGTCCGAACGAACATTAGCTTACAGTTGTCACCAATGGTAAAACTCTCATTGCTTTCAGTGAGAGGAGGATCAGGGCCATGTGTTTATTTACTTACTCAGACTCTGTAAGTTAGTGGCTAAATTACATCATTTGATGCAATATGGCCTAGTGGATAGAGGACTAGACTAGGCCTCAGGGCAGCTTGGCTCTGTTCCATAATCTGCCATTGCTGGGTGACCCTGAGTAACTCGCCGCACGTGTGCCTCAGTTTTCTCAAGTATAAATGGATAAGGAGGTAGCAGTGGAAGTGGACAGGGAAGAGAGTACTGAGACTCTGCATTGGGGGTACTTTGTTCTGATGCCTACCTGCCCTTTACCACAGGAGCTGGCACACGTGTGGAGTATTGCCCTTTCCCAAGGCCAGCTGTTTCCTTTTATCCCAGCAGCTGGCACATGTGTAGAGTACTGCCCTTTTCCAGGGCCAGCTGTTCCCTATCTGTTCCTCTGCATCCTGTCTGATCTCATGTATCACAGTGGCCACTGTAGTCCCTCCTCTGGATCCCAACCTCTCCTCCTTGGGTGTGCCTCAGCGAGACATTGTGGGGGCACACATACATAAGCCCATCAAATATCCCCACTGTATGGGAGGGGGAAGTAGTCAGCTTCTCGGTCCCCCGGTTTTCCTGGCTTCAAAAGTTTTGAAGAAAAAGCACTAAATAAGAACTGTACATTATTATTATATATATAGATTTCTTGTCAGTCCACGTGAGATTTATAAAGGAAATGTTATCTAAACCAAATGAGTAGATTATTAGTTCACTTTCCTTCAAACAGACACAACAGTCTGTCCCTCAAACAGACAAAAACTACTTCATAACTAAGAAAGATCTGAAGGTAATGAAAGCGTCATTGGGGAAAAATGAACTAATCGGTACTCTCTGAGGGACATTCATTCTGTTCAGGATGCCATAGCCTTCTCTGCTGCACAAACTCAATAATATTTATATTTGTCTTTAAATCACTACATACATTTTAGATACTTTTAAAAATCAAATTAATGGGCCATATTTTATGGCTCAGTGTCCTGCATATCAAGAGTGACTGGCTGCTTTGATAAGATATTTGAATATGGATAACACATCCAAGAAACATCATAGCACTTATTCATAATGTGGATTTAAAATGCACTCATTAAAATAACATTTGGGAAAGTGCTGTGCCCCATAAGCGAATCTTCTTTGAACTGTGTATCACCAGTACTCAAAGGCTGTGTTCATACACAGGGGGTTATTTTGATACGGTTGTTTCAAAACAACTTGTATCGAAATAATGCCTTATTTCGAAATGACTTATTTCGAATTAGCAAAAAAGTCACTTTGAAATAAGGAGAAAAGCCGGAATTGAAATAGCAATTCCGGACAATAGTTATTTTGAAACGACTCACCGTCATTTCGAAACATGTTCAGACGACGGTTGTTTCAAAACAAGTCATTTCGAAACCACTGTTGTTTCGAAACAACACGTTCGCACGGCGTTGTTTCGAAACAACCATTGTGAAACAACGTTGTTTCACCCACAGACTAGGTTTAACTTGTTTTGAAACAATGTGGTTGTTTTGGAACAACGGTTCCTGTTGTTCTGAAACAACCGTGCGTCGTGTGAACAGCCAGAACCTTATTTCGAAACAACCTCTGTTGTTTCGAAATAAGGAGGCTGTGTGAACACAGCCAAAGATAATATGGCTAAATAGTCCTAAAGGTACTTTTCCTGAGTCCTGCAAACTTCAGGGGCAGAACATTGACTCTGTTGAGATTTCCCTCCTCCAACTTTGGTTTCTAGATGTTTGTGTGATACTCTTACTCTGGAAGGGATTGGGTATGGGCATCATGAAAGTGGTAAGTGGCCATTTCAGGATTTGTGGTAGAAGTATAGGGAATCCTGAACAGTTAGGGTGCTGGGAGCCTTTAAAATAGGCAAGACTCTATTGGGGGCAGGGGGACAAAAAAGAAAATAAATACATCCATGACTCTCGAATGCAAAAGTGAATAATTTAAAGAGAAATGGAAGCAAAGTGGAATCGTGAAGCAGAGTGAGGTGATCCTGAAGCAGACAGACATCCAAGGCCTTATGAAACTGGCTCGTTGAAAGACAGAGGGCATATTCCCTTAAAATTTCTTACCTGTGCCAGGTGACCAGAGAGCTGTGCATCATTGCTTCCTGTAGGTTTCCTGTGTTATGTTCCATTCCTGGGTACACTAGCAGTAGGCAAATTGTCTAGAAGCCCAGTTTCTGAGGCCTTGGCACAGAGCGTTTCAGAAAGCAAGATTCCTGTCAATTTCATGCTGTTATTGGTGCTTGCAGAATTAAGCAGGTTGCCAGGGGATGTAGGAACCAGATGGGAAACGGATTCATGTACAACCCAAGCAGACAAGAAAGTGAGACAACGTGAAGTGGATGAGGTCCAGGGGAAGGGTGATTGGAGACACACAAAACATGGATGCAAAAGTCAGTGCAGAGTGTGAGGGGGATAGTTTTGTTTTTTGGTTTTTTTAATTGTGCTGCTTTTATAATTTCCTTTAACCCATTTCCTCTCAAGATCATCGTAAATCCCTGGGAGATAAGTTTGGGAACATAGAGAGAAATGTAACCCTGGGACAATTTATGAAGAGAATCACAATCTGCAGGCTCTGGACATATAAAGTTTGGTCCATTTTCTTCCTAGTGCAATGGGGTCCCAGTCCTGATTGAGTCCTTTGGGCAGGGCTCTCAAACTCACGGCCCACAGGCTGCATGCAGCCGCGAAAGTTATTTCCTGCTGCCTGCAACGACACTATTGTTATTGATATTTGCAATATCGTTGTATGAAAAGGTTTCACTGGTGCGGCCCTCAAGCTAATGTACTAGTTCTCATTTGGCCCTCAGGGTGATTTGAGTTTGAAACCCCTGCCTTTGAGTGCTACCCACAATACAAATAATAAATCTAAGTGTTCTCATTATGAGAAAAATGTGATCCACCTTGACTAAGGAGATTTGGGGAGTGTTTCTGATACAGAAAGGAGGGTACAGAATGAAGGATCTCCATACAAGGATTTGTATTTACTGCATATACTTATAGGGCTTACATCTCCTAAACGTGGACTGTGGGATGAGCTGAGTGGTTACTTGACCTGCATTCTGAGATAACGATTTCTCCCTACAGAATGTATTTGTTTTAGAAAGCTTGATAACATTTTGAGAAGTTGTAGCATACTTTAGAATTCAGAATGCCTAAAAGTCATTTAATTCCTGACTTCTTTCAGGGAAAAGTATATTTGAAAAGCTGGGATAATTGCTTTAAGCTTACAGTCATTGCTTGAATTGTTAGGTGCTGCTTTATGACTGTCTACACTGTACGGTCACCTAAATTTTTTTGTGTGAGTGGCTTGTGTTGCTTAAACATGAAGCAATAAATAATAATCAATGAATCCACAAAGTAGTGCTTCAGTTCTCCTTACATATTACAGGTGCATTACTTTGGATCTGAATCTAAGTGGATGGGTTGCTCACAGCAACACATTTCATCCATGTCCCTTAGTCTCTGATATAGAGTGCACCTCCAGCTGTCCCGGAGCATGTCCATTATTGAGCATTGTTGTGAACCAATAGCACTTTGGCCTCCGCCTTCAAGCAATGGATTAGTGACAGCAGTAGCAGACAAGTTTCGTCCCTGAGGAATATTAGAAATCTAGAGCTAGAAATAGATGGATTAACTGAAAAGCAACCCAACCTCTGATCTACATTATTGCCTCTCTTTTTCTATGTCAAGAGAGAACCTATGATAGAGTGATAGGCAGTGATAATGATGGAAGTCCAGGATTCTACACCAAAGTGATAAACTTCATTCTGGCCTTCCTTGTGCCCAATTGTCTTCAGCTGGAGATAAGCTCTAGCCTGGAGCTATTTACAGCATGATCAGGCTAGTAATTAGCACAATGTTTAATATAATATAGAAGCAATTAGGAGGTGATAACATGCAATTAAGATGTGTTTTCAGATTAAAGATTTTATAGGGCTCTCTTTCTTGAAAAGATAAAGTGCCTATCTCAAAATGTCAAACTGCAGTGATTTAATCTGAATTATTTTCAATTAATATGCATGTATTCTTGCAATGTATTCACCGTTGTTATTGACATTGATAAATTAAGCTCATCCCTGCAGAATTTATCCTTGAGTCGCTCTATATTTCCTGAATGTCAGCTCTTTATTCGTGTTTTTTTTTTTAAATGCCTACAAGCTGTGCACGATCTAACTCTTAAGTCCCCTGATTCATTCGTGGGATTACAGCGATGTGTCAGTCTGAGTGGAACAATAATCTGAAAGGGCATTGTTATAAATAGTGTGTTAGAATATAATTGTTTGTCATGTCGTTTCTCCCCTTTAAATCCCTCTGAGTCCTGTTTAAGTAATTTAGACAGCTAGAATGACAAGAGTCTTGAGACCTCATGTATAGAGTTGTCCAACCAGTCTTCAGCCTACTTTGCCTTTTGAGACTGCCTCATCTGCAAAATAGGAAGTATAAACAGCAGATGAGTTTTGCCTACACTGTGAATTTGTTATGGGATTTCACACAGGCCATTTATAGAACAATGTAAATGCTACTGATACTAATTTTGCCCTGACTATTCAATGGAATTGCTTAGACAAAAGGCATTAGGATGATTTTTACCATCAAAAAGAAATTTTAAATCCCAAGGCCTATTAATGCACATGCAGCAGTTTATTAAAGTAATGGAAATGTGTAGAGGCTTTCTTTTTAAGACATTTTTATTAATATTGCAGTTATGAAGAGTAAAGGTTTGAGATAAGTGGAATATGAACTTTTGTTTGTAGAACTTGCATCAGTTTTTTCAGTGGGCAAGATCTTTCACAGAATAATAGACAATAGAGATGCAGAAGAAATCATTCAGCTCAGCAGTGCAGGATTGTTATGAAATGTGTATTTTTTCTGATTGTTTTGTCCACGCTAGTTTTAAAAGTTCTTGGCAATGAGGCTTCTGGTGGAAAAACGTTCTAGAGCCTGACACATCACATATGTCAGGAAGGTTTTCTTGATATTCAGCTAAATTTTTACTTTCTTAGCAGCAAGCCTATTCCTAAGTATACCCTATTTCTGCTAAATAGCCTCTCTCTATCCTTGATGCTTAAGTTTTCAATTATTTGTACTTGGGTCCTCTGGCTTTGCCTCTTCCTCTCCTTATTTGTCTGCCAGATAAAATTTCACTTTATGCACACACGAAAAGTATAAAGTCAGGTTAGCTGACATGACTCAGCGGTCACTGTAGACCAGAGCAAATTGTGTTTGGCATCATGTCAGCTGTGATTGAACTGTTCTGGGACCAGTGTTTAATCAAGATTAGCTGACAGGGCTTGCTCTAGCCTCTGCTGATTGGTCAGTTGTGTTTACCTCTGTGCCAACTAACTCAATTCTTCTATAGGGTTTTTTTTTTTTGAACACATTACAATTTTTCAGTTTTTGTCATTGTCAGTTTTTGCACACAATCTGATAATAATCTCTTAGCTAAACAAAGCATATTTAATTCTTGTAATCTTTCTCCATAAATCAATCCCCCTATATGTTTTATTGCTTATCTCTGAATCCCTTCCAATCTGTCAGTATTTTTCTGGTCATGTGGTGTTTAGCATTGAATGTAATATTTGTTCTATAGAGATGGGGTATCTCATCTCACTGTCTTGTGATGTGACTTCCTCTGTATAGTTTGATTTTTAAAAGGCAGTTAAGAAGGGTGAAGACTGGCCCACTGGCTTTAGTGTGATGAGACCTACTTCCAGGAGTAAAAGTTGTGAGTATTGTAGTAAGTGTGTAAATAGATGGGGAAAATTTGTTTAAAGATTTATAAGGATGTATATCTGTATGCTTCAAAAGGAGAATCCTATTCATTTTTTAGATTTTGGTAAAATCCTATTTGGAAATTAGTTGGTGGTTTAAAACAAAAACAAAAAACAAATTCACCTACAACTGGGCCAAAAAAGAAGTCCCACTTCAAGAATTATTGAACATTGTTCTGAATCAGTAGAAGAATACTTGAATCGAATATGAAGTAGTGATGAGTGAGCTGCCAGATGCCTGAGGGATTAGGTTAGCTTGGATCATCCTCAAAGTTTAGATGGCTATCTGGAATTACTCAGATTTTCGGAGTGCATAAAGAAAACTGCAAACAAGAAGCATTATGATACTTTCTTTTCTGGTTTGAAGGCAATACTGTGAAAATAGGAGTTCTGGAAGAAGCCATAAATCAGAACAGTGGGTGATGGAAACAACAACTTCCTTGATACAGTTTGACCAAGCAGAGGTCATAGCACTAAAGGACATTTGAGGACATTTGTGCCCTCTATTAATTGCTCTGGTTCTCTTATATTTTATGAAAGCCATAGGATGCTTTGGTTAATGGAAGAGTTGGTGCCACTGTCAAAGGGATCACCTTAGCATTCACCTTGAAGTGTTTAGCAATCCAGCTGGTGCTAAAGGAATCATACCACATTTTTTAAAAGTGCTGCCAGTTTTACTGATGATGTTCTAATTTCCCCTTCTTGGATAAGGTATTTGAGAAACTGGACACACTAACAGAAGTGATGTAACATCTGAGGGAAATAGACTATAGATAAGTATTTAAACATAACTATGCAGGATATAGTCTCATGAATAAACAAATAGACTAGCAATTCAAATGTATTATCGCTACTGGAGTAGTAATCAAGTAAGACTTTTTAATGGTGGATTTGCTTCTAGCATAAAGTCCACTTACCCAACATATTTTTATTTCTAATCTTTTTCTTTACACTTTATCAATATATTGTATAAAATTTACTGAATTATGCCACTCACACATTTAATAACAAATAATCCTTCCAGGATCCATTATGGATTTAAGTGTTATTATAGGAAGACTATCCACTAGCTTTTTAAATTTATATAAACATCCATTGTGCAAAGCTGCAGACTTTATTATACTGCATCCTAATTCTGTATCTGATTTAGTTTGCTTCTGATAACTTTTCAAATGTTTGACTAAAAATGATATAAATTGCAAAGCTTCATTCATAACATTTGTACTGTGTGATTCCTACATGATCCCATAACAGTTAAGGAATGTGACATTTCAAATGATGTTAAACACTATGGATTAGGTTTACATGTCAATTTCCAAAGGCATAGCCATGTTAGTCTAGTCCAGCAAAAAAAACCAAGGAGTCACTTGGCACTTTAAGACTAACAGATTTATTTTTCGCATGACTTTCGTGGGAGAAAATCCCACTTCCTCAGATGCTTCGAAGATGGGTGAACTTACAGAATGGAATGAAAATAAATGCAAGGGGGTGTAAAACATAGGATCAGGTCATACTGTAACAGCAAATCAGAGCAGTTGTTAGGTTATAACTATGGGGAGCCTGAAGTCAAATTACCTTTTGTAATGGGAAAAGAACCCATAGTCTCGATTAAGTCCTGCTGTCATAGAATTTAGCTTGCATATTAATTTGAGTTCAGCTGTTTCTCTTTGAAGTCTTGATGTCCCAGCCACATCTCTGATGACAGTCGTTAACAAATCATTCATTGAGTGATTAGAAAGATGGAAGTGCTCAGCAACTGGTTTCTTTGTTCTGTGATTTCTGATATCAGCTCTGTGTTCATTTATCCTTTTGCGCAGCGATCGTCCTGTTTGTCCAATGTATAAGGTGTTGGGGCATTTCTTGCACATGATGGCATAGACCACATTAGTAGATGAGCAGGTAAATGAGCCTTTGATGGAGTAGCAGGCTTGATTAGGACCTATGATGGTATCTGTTGTGCAGATATGTGGGCAGACTTGACAGCATGGTTTTTTGCAGGGGTGTGTGCCTGCTTCAATGTTTCTGTTGTTAGATCTGAAGTTGCTGGTGAGTATGTGTTTAAGATTGGGGGGCTGTGAAAGCAGGACTTAATTGATACTATAGGTTCTTTTCCCATTACAAAAAGTAATTTGACTTCAGGCTTCCCATGGTTTGAACCTAACAACTGCTTTGATTTGCTGTTATTGTATGACCTGATCCTATGTTTTACACCCCCTTGCATTTATTTTCATTCCATTCTGTAAGTTCACCCATCTTCGAAGCATCTGACGAAGTGGGATTTTCTCCCACAAAAGCTCATGCGAAAAATAAATCTGTTAGTCTTAAAGTGCCACACGACTCCTAGGTTTACATGCACTGTCTTGTAACAGGAAAGATTTAGAGTAAAACTTAAATCAGACTCTGGCCCTATACTAAATGCAAATGTTTTTTCATACGTGATATACTAGAAATATTAAACACTTCCATTGATTGTGAATGCTAGTGGTTTAGGAAGACCTGATAATTTTTTTTATCTTGTGTGTTTACTTCTTTCCACATCTATGTAAAGCACATTTAAGAAAAGGGGAAAACAGATTTTGCAGTACTACCTTTGAACCTTTACAACACTTAACTGCCTCACTAACAAGTCACAGGTGTACACTAAATAAGAGGGTGAAAATGAAATTGAGGGGTATGATGACAGTTAATTGTCCATAATGTATTTATCCCAAGATGCATTTATGTATCAGTTATATATTTTGGTATTTGCTAGTAGTAGCTTTTGTGATAGTTAAAGCAGTTGCAATCTATATCTAAAAGACAATGAAAAGGAGAAATGCTATCAAGGGGCTGGCTAGACAAAGTTAGTCTCTGTCTTTGAAATGAATGGCCCTATTTATTTCCATGGGATATGTTTCTGGATACGCTATATCAAGGTCTGAGTACCAAACACTTGACTCCTTTTTTAAGAACATGTTGTTGGACTGAGCTCCATGGCTATCTGCCAGTATCAGTAGACAGGTATATAAATATTTGCTGTCCCTTAATAGTTTCTTTGTTTCAGCTGATTGTTGTTATAAAACAACTTTATACAAAACATTAAATCAGTGCCAAAACAGTCATTGTCACATGTGGATTTATGTATGGGAGTAACTCACAAAACTCCCCCATGCATGAGTGGAGAATAGGTGTGATAATTAGTCATCTACTTTTATCTATATTGGTATGCAATGCACACTGTGAATGAGGAAAAGTAATTGTAATGAGATGGCTCCTGAATGCAAAATACACAAAGGCAGTTTGAATGATGAATTGATGACAAACTATATTCTGAGTCTGCTTCTGTTCCCATAAAGTCAGCAGCAAAACTGCTACTGACTTCAAAGCTGGAGCATCAGGCCTTAGAATGTGTGGTATTTCCAACTGAGCTTGCATACGGATATTCCTAGATTTTTTAAGTATTTTAAATCAAATTATATGTATTTAAAAACAGATTTAAACTCTGTTGTTGTTATGGTGGTGGTGGTGGTGGTGGTGGTGGTGATGATGATGATGATGATGATGATGATGAATATTATTCCTTGAGGTCCTATTTTGATAAGTACTGTACAATCACTAAGGCCTTGTCTACACTAGCCCTCATGCTTTGCAAAACTTTTGCCGCTCAGGGGTATTAAAGACACCCCCAACTGACATAAATTTTGCTGACATCAGCATTTGTAGAATAGCGCAGTGTTGATGAAAGACATTGTCCCGCCAGCCTAGCCAGCACCACTTGTTTAGGTGGTTTTGTTATGTCAGTGGAAGGGCTTTGACAAAATGTAGCTATACAAAAACTTATGCAGCAAAGCTTGTTGCCTCAGGGGTATTTTTTTCACTCCCCCCCCCGGAACAAAAATTTTGCCAGTGCATGTGCTTGTATATACAGGGCCTAAGTAAGAGACAGTCCCTGCCTTGATGACCTTATTGTCTGAACAAGCAATCAGTCAAATGAAAATAGAAGTAAGGAGACTGGCCCACTATCATCCAGCAGAGCTAGGAAAAGAACCAAGCTTTTCAGAGTTCCAGTCCAGGGCCCAGCCAATAGACAAGTGGTTTACAAACTTTTTTTCTTGGGATCCAGTTGAAAAAAAATAATTTTTGTCCATGACTCAACACTTACATTTTTCAGCAATGCATTCCAGTCTTTCAGTTGTGATAGCAGGGGGCACTGCAAACCTGTATATGAGGGTCTGCGACCCAGTACTGGGTCCCAATCTTTGGTTTGTAAACCACTGCACAGATCACACCTTATCCTTCATGTGTTAAATTTGTAATTAGTCGTTCATTTTGCTTACTATAGTGCAGTGGTTCCCAACCTATGGGGGACTTTCAAAGTGGCCCATGGCTACCCTACTGCTGACTGCAGAAGGGAGTCACTGCCTAAGGATCCAGGTGGAACG
Organism: Podocnemis expansa; assembly: GCA_007922195.1. Classification (NCBI taxonomy): domain Eukaryota; kingdom Metazoa; phylum Chordata; order Testudines; family Podocnemididae; genus Podocnemis; species Podocnemis expansa. Next base: position 11,595,736 of record ML682006.1, read on the forward strand.
CTTTTTCTGCAGGGCTAAAAGATTGGGTACAGGCTCCTTACTGTAATCAAATGTCAGTGCTCTCCTGTCCAGGGGTTAAAGTATAATTTGGTGGACCCCAGAACCCTCTGGCACCCCCCAATACCCATCCCCAGAACCACCCCCTGCCCCAATACCCACCCCAGATGCACGTACGCACATGCGCATGCCACCCCCAGATAGACAGACAGACACACAAAACCCCCAGCACCACCCCCAAAACCCTTATCTCCATTGTTTGCAGGCTGCCTGGCTGGCTGGAAGCTGCTTCCAGCCACAAGCTGCTCCACCCTGCGGGGGGGGGGAGATTCACAAACTCCCAGCCTGCCGCAGCTCTCTGCTGGCTGGGCTTAAGGTGGAGCAGGGCTTAAGGTGGAGCCACCGGAAGTCTGCGTTCTGGCTGCTCCTGCTAATTTTATGCAGCATTCTGGTGTGCTCCTCTATTTTTAGGGGCCACTGATCACCAGCCTAAAAACAGGGGGCCCTGGAACTGTGTTCTGATGCATTCCCCCTTATTTTAACCCCTGCCTCTGTCCCTGGCTGTAGTGGGGAGCATAGCAAAGTGCTCCACCTAGGTTCATAGGTGCTGGAGTTCCTGATGGAGCCAGAGGGGAAGGAGCACTAATCATCCGTCTCTCTGGCTACAGGTAGGAACCACTGAGCAGCAACCCAGGTGGAGTGCTCAGGGCTACAGGATGTGTGTGGTTTCCCTGCTGCAGCCAGGGAGATAAGATATTAGTGAGGAAGCAAACTGCTTTTCAGAGGAGGGCCTGCTGGCAGAAACTGGTGGCCCTTCCGGCTGTAAAAGTCATGTCTGTGGCCCTCAAGCCAAAAAGGTTGGGAGCTACTGATGTATTGTGATTGTGCTTGTGAACTGCTGTGCCTGCTCAGAATCTGATCAACTTTAATGTGGTTCTGGAGGAGAACATAGTCCAACCACATGGACCACACCAAACAAGCAAACTGAGTAATGGCAGAGGATGCTGAAACTGGGTAAATATTTAGCATCTGAAGATGTACCTTAAATTGCTGAACATGGATGTTAATCTTCCATTTGCTCAGAGTGGTCTAAAAATGTAATTTTTATGGTAAATGTTATATGATGTTCAGAAAAAGTACCAGGAATAAAATTACTTGCAAAATGACTGTACAATTGAGTTGTAATCTGCATGGCATATCTGGTTACTAAAATTAAAAAAACAAAACAAATAAACAAAAAATCTGCATAAGCAAGAATCCATTTAGAAGTAGGCCCTTCATTAAACTTTTAACACTCTCATTGTGTTTATAGTATATTAACTAGACACAATTTTTAATGTCTGCTGTTTAAAAAACAAAAAACAAACCTAAACCACCAGAGGATGATTTCCTGAAGAATGTTCTCTCAGGTATGTTCAGAATATTAATTAGGCCCATCTATTTCTGTCAGACAATAACAATGTCCAAGAACTGAATAGAATCTGTGACCTGTGAAAGAACCATTCATATGCTTTAGTCTGCCCCAGCGAATTCTTTAACAAGTGAACATAGACATTTTTCACAGTCATCCTAAATGTTTCAACTGTTTCATGGTTTGGTTCTTCTTGTGTCTCCAAAACACACAGCTTTTTCTCCCCTCCCCTTCTATCCTCTCCCACCCTCCCCCATCCCATTCTAACGGGAAGGATTCCATGCTCTTCTCATTTAAATGCTTATGCTTTTATGGTTATTTTTACTGCCATACCTATGGGGCTTCTTACTGTATTGCCTGTAACCGAAGGAGGCTTTAAAGGAATTAAATTTGTTCAGCTTAAATCTTCAGGGGCATACAACAATATCTTAAACAATTAGCAATAATTAAAAAGCATCTATTCAAACTGTATAAAAGGTAAATAGATTTCATTTAAATACACTAGGAAGGTTTTAAGGGTTTTATCATTAGTATCAGAAAGGTTTTATTTCTTTATACCCTTATTTTGCATGACTTTTCAATGAATAATAAAAGAGAACTTGCCATTTATTGCACTAATTTTTAAATTATTCTGTCCAGTAGCTGTTTGGTGGCTTACAACATATGAAATAAGTTTGTGGTCTTAGAACATTTCCCAACAGGCATGTGTTCTGATTCCAAAACAACCACCATGCATGACACTAGCTGACACCCTTCTTGGTGGTCTCAGAATTGACACAGAGACTGTTGGATGTGATCTCTCTAGTTCAGGCATATTAGTTGTGCAGTGTTGGAAATTGTAACCAATATTGAACTCAGTAGATTGGTCCTGTAGTTATATAGTTGGGTCTGTTCTCCAGGCCAATAAATCCAGCAATTATTACAAGCATTAAATTCACATGAAAGAATATTCTTAAATCTTATGCACAGCTACTCATTTACCGTATGAATCTCTACCTGTGAAACTTTTAATGACCCTGACTGTAGAACTGTGCATTAGAATCTAAGTATTATGTTTAAAAATAGGTTTCTTCTATGAGTACTTGGTTCCCACCATAGGTGTGTATGTGCCCCATGTCTGGAAGATTGGATGTTCTCTGGTGAGCAGTAGCAGAGCCACCTGTGCTCCCTGTGCTTGTCTTATGTTTCCATGGGCATAATAGGCAGGGTGGCTGTTATATGCCTTCAGTTTGCTCTTACTGCCCATGGCAGCTAGACAAAATTCTGGCAAGTGGCTGTCCTGGTATCTTCTCTGAGCTTCAGACTCATTTTCTTGACTAGTTTTATAAAGAAATATATTTAATTTAATTTGATCACCTCAGCAGTGGGGGTCTTTGGCAGTAGCTGCTGCTACACCAACACTGAAACAGACAACAGGTTCAGCAGTGGTACCAACAGAGTTGGCACTGACCTCAGCACCAACATCTCCAGCACTGACAATGTCATCACTGGAACTGGCACCGAACTCCCGAATGCAAGGGCAAGGCCAAAAGATAGGACCAGTTATGTTGAGCATTCTAAGCTCTTGTAACAAAAAGTGCCAACAGACAGGTACTCGTGGTTGATTTAGTCCAGATTTCTTTAAAAAAAATAATTAGTTAATATTGGGCTCCTAAATCCATATGTAAAAACAGTGAGAGTCCTGTGGCACCTTACAGACTAACAGCTTTCTTAAGGCATAAGCTTTCATGGGCTCCAACTCACTTTGTCAGATGCAACCCCTGTGGAAATCCATATGTAAGCATATAAACAATTGGCTTGATTTCAAGAGTGCTAAGTAGCCAATGGCTCCTATTAATGACGAACATATAATGATAATGAATAACAGTTCTCAAAGTTGATAAAAGGCATCTTTTTTGGGTAATGTGTCCACAGACGCTCTGAAGTAGGACACATATAATCCAGTTCTTTGATAAGCAGGAACATAGCTATATTATTAGAATTTAATAAAGGTGAAAACAAGTTTATAAGAACTCAAAGGGAAAAGACTGTGATCTTACTAATATTATTTTACGTTAACATCAAAGATTCTTCCTTATATTTTTTCTTCCCTTCAACAAAAAGTTTTGATCAAGAGAAAAAACTATTTTTGTTTGTAATTAAATTGAGTCAAAAATATATCTACATATATTTATAACTGACATTTGCAGAACAACTGAATTGATACTATGTTAATTTAGTAATAACCATGACACAATTATAATATCAAAATAGTGTGGTACCATAAAAGTAAAAAGGTTTTCTTGATATGATTATATATACAAAACTTATTTTGCAGCCACAAAATAAAAAATGTTAATGGTCAGATGGCACAAGATATGTGACATAAAAAAAAAACCTGTAATCAAAGATAAATAGTCCCACTGCATTCCAATTACTATCATAAAGGCTTAAATTAGTTAAAAACAAAATGTAAACAATAGAAAGCAAATGATTAGGTAAGTTGACTGTTACCTTTTCATTTTGTTGTAAAAATACTGTAATAAAGAGACAAGAAAAATCCTTATTTATATCTTAATTAGTGGCTAATATGTAGGGGATAAATTATTATGTTAATCTCTAATCACCTGCTTCTGCCAAAGTAGCATTTTTCTTTATGTAGTCTGTACTTTCTGTTTAACCTTTCCATTATTTTTATTCTGACATTCATCTGTCTACAGATCCAAAAGGACTGTGTACAGAATGCGCTGCAGCCGCTTTGTGCTTGAACATTTCAGTCAGAGATCACTTCCTACATTATTCAGTCCTACATCTGGAAGGTGGACCATGATTCCATGCTGCCAGGCCAATCAATAGTTACCAGTCAAGGTCCCTGTTCGAACACCATTTGCTGAGATCCAATGATCAGTGGTCAATAATTTCTCAATAATCAATATTTATGAATCAATAGCCAGTCACGGTAGGGATTTTTACTATGATTGTATGTTTAGTGAGACATGGTCTCTAGTTTGAATTGTTTAATAATAACAAACCACAAATAAGTCAATTTTGATTGGATATATTAAGCAAATAGTTGATAAAGACAGCACATAAACAGAGGGGCATACAATTATCAACAGTGGTGGAATACATTCTCTGTAGTTTTTGAGAGTGTATACAGACTGCATCTTTATCTCTTTCTTCATTTTGGTACATGCTTCTCCTTATCTTAGACTAGGTTTGATAGACCCACATCCAGTGCATCCTTCCATCTGTCTCAATAGGACTATTGCCTGATGGTTCATCAGTGTTTATGCCTTTGTTAGATGATTTCATGCATCTATCTTACAAGCAATATATTATAAAAAGGAGCTCTCAAAATGGATTAAGAGTAAAATTCCATTCTTCATTAGAGAGAAAAGGAGGGCGAGATTTTAAACACAAAGTATCACGGGTGTCTTGCTCTCAGACAAGCCTTAAAGGCCTTTTTTGTCTATCTCAAATGTCAAGAACACTATCAGTATTCCTCCCTAGAACTGACTCTAGTATTGTGTCTGCAATCAAAATAAACAGCATAGGACAGGATTCTTGTTCCGTATAGGTTATATGCTACTTCATGATTCAGCTTGGAAACTAGTTTTAATCAAAAATGTCAATATTTACAAGCATCTTATCTATTTGACCAAACTTTGTATATTCAGTGATCTTGAAGAGATGAAAAGACCAAAAATAAATAAATAATTGTATCAATAAAGAGTTAAATTTTGTGCCAGCTTAGATCTGTACCACTGGCTATATACGTTAGATTCTGTGTTCTGGTTCTTTCATTATCTTGGAAGATGTTATAGAAATAGTAGTTTTAATTCTAAAAGATTCAAAATAAGAATTATAATAACATTAACATCTGAACTTTTAATTGACATATCTTTCATATGTTTTCTTAATTTATTCCCTTGGAGGTTGTCTTTCCAATCACTTACACTCATTTAGTCTTTGGATTTCTACAAGGCTATTTTGTTTAATTTCTTTCTGAAGCCACCTGTAAGACTGATAAGAGAAGTAAGTCTTCCTGCTCCTAAGATCAACACTTGTTTTTGTAGTTATGATTAATTAGGACAATAATGAAGGAGGCTTTAAATACTGACTAACCATTCATGATTATGACAAAAAAAGAGCTTACAATTAAATTCCAAATATTCCTGAGTTATATTCCTGGAATTCTTTATGTTCTAAGTTACCAATTATGGAACAATTTGCCATCTCTCTGTTGTTAGCACTGTAACAAGCCTACCTCTATAAGGCTTGTTTTAAACACTTCCCTTATAATGGGGGGTTTGATTCTGTATCACTAACATCAACAGGAGCTATGGCATTGACTTCAAAGGAAGTAGAATCAGGATCTTGGTGACCCCAAACCAAACTACTTGACATTTTTATTAGGCTCCATCCCACCATGAAAATGCTTTTTACAAGCTTTTCAATAAATCAGAAAATAGTTTTCAGGATATTGGTAGGAATGGCCTTTTAAAATTTCATTCTAACATTGTCAGTTTGTTATTTTATTCACTGGTCTAAAGGGATTCTGTAAGTACAGATTTCAGAAGGGTCTTACTCTCATTTGGCTCAGTCCTGCAAGTTGCTGAGCGTGGCTGATCAAATCTCAAAGGAATGCTGAGCAAGGCTTGCTTTGCCTATTAATCACACCTAGTTAAATATGGCTGCTTAGCACACGAAGTGAGCATGCTGGGTGGCAGAAATGGACTAGTACAAGGTGTCAGGTACTTAATTCTAAAAAAAGAAAGGAAGTATAAAAACTTACTGTAGGTTCCATACTCAAGTCATGCCTTAGGCAACAATGTGTGCTTACTCAGCAACCAGACATAGCCATTCTATAAAGCATAATTCTCAGTAAACCCTCAAGTACTGCAGAGGGTCCATTTCAGACCTTACACATTGCAAAGATTCCCAAAATGTGCATAAACCTACCCAGCCATGGGTCATGCCTAAGGTTAACAGATACCACACCACAGAAAGGAGGACAGGGAAGTAAGAAAAAGAGGACATTGGAGGACACATGGAGAAAAACTAGTATTAATGTAATATTCTTCTGTTTTTAGGGGGCCGTGAAATGGTTCCCCCCTAAAAATAGGGTATTTTGGGGAATTCCAGCATACATTAACCCCATAAGTAAAATGCCAGACAAAATCATGTATTTTTAAAATGCCTGGTGGACCAAGGACGTGAAGGTAAAAAGGAGGACATGTCTTCCTTTTGTCTGACATGTGGTAACTCTCGTCATGCCACACTTTTACATGGCAGCCTATGTATCATTGATGATAAATTGAGGATGTTTAAAAACATCCAGGTTTATCCCACCCACTCAGAAGAAGAGGGATAAAGCTATTCAAACCGAAGGAATGTTGGATGCTTTGGCAGTACAGAAGCTACAGAGCACCAACAGCTGCACCTAACAAATTCGATTACACCAGTGGGTTGTTTGTTTTTGCAGATCTGAGGAGCCCACCATCAGTCATAAAATGCAGAAAAAAAAGCAACAGTCACTGAGACAGCACAGGGCATTCTGTATTCATTCACAACTAGGTGTTTTAGTCTATTGCCACCAGATGATGCAATGCACCTTACACAACAGAGTTGGGATTTGTGGAAATAACAAAAATATGTCAATGCACAAAAACCATGGCCTAGTAGTCTTGACAAATTAAACAGCGTGAAATGAGTGTTGGACCATGAAAATCACACCCTCTTCCTCCCCATCCCTCAGAGGTAAGCAACAAAGTGCTCTTTAACTCAATCACCATGTAGCTAACACAATAATAAAAATTATTTTTAAAATAGGATGAACCATCCTATTAAAGGTTATCTTTGACAATGTATTCCCTCATTTGTCATACAGAACAAATCACCCAGTGTGTCTGTCTGTGTAACTCCTATCAATATTACATTGATTGAGTTACAGTTAATACTTACCAGCTGATATAATCTTTAGCGTGGTATGCATTTGATTTTTCTCTACATAATGTTAGATAAATTGGTGGCTGTGGCTTTCAGAGAAGTGGATTCAAGCTGTTTTCCTCTTTTCCAAGAAGTAGTGAGGATTTGGTGGGAGTGAGCAGGCTGTGAACTGGATTTGAATTCTTTGTGTATTGATTTGGGTGAGCAGCAGGAATTGTCTGTAGGTGTGTCTGGAGAGGGAAGTGGAGGGTGGTGCAGAAAGGTATTGTCTGTTGTAACCTAAGTTCTGAATAACTGGATTTTGTATTGCTGCCTCACACTGTATCCATTTCAAATGCTCTCTGAATGTCTCCAAGGTCAGAGCCACTGACTTCCCTGAGTCAAACCTCTACCAGAAACTGTGACTCAGGAAAGACTTGTTCAGAAGCATCCTCTGGAACATCTTTTAATTGCAACTGTGCCGTCAGTGACTCCTCTCAGCATCCAAAGATAAACCGTCTTAGCTGCTGGTGATTCAGTTACATTCACATAGCATTTAATATGTAAAGTTTTGCCACCACTCTCTGGAGTCTTCAATTTCTCGTCCTAAATTCACCGTAAAAAGCTCTCTCTGGAACCCCAGCCACAGGCTTGTTTCGAATGCAATTAATTTCCATGAACAGAAGAGAGGGGACACTGGGCTGTTGTGGGGGGCAGGCAATTTGGAGGCTAATGTTCATAATAAGGAACCTTGGAAACTGCCAGACATTACTTTTCTCCATACACTCTTTCCTTTTCTATACTGCTTTTCTCCCCGCTTCTTACAGACTAGGGGGAAGCAGGTCAGGCTCTTGGCTTCAGCTGCTGTGGTAAGTTTCGATGACCAATACACAAAAGGTAGTAAATGATACCATCTTACATCTTTCTTGACCCTGTAAAATTTCTAAGATTCCTAGTAGGAATTACTTAGAGAAGATGTATTTCTTCATCTGTGGCACATAAGCTATTTTTTCCCCCTTATTTCAGTCCTTTGAGAAAGCTCATGGTGTAATAGATAAAATGTCAAAAATAATTAAGAAAAATACTGATATACACCGTAGCAGAGAATTATACCTTTTGGTGATGGCTGTTTTCATCATCTGCAGTAGGTCTCCTGGTAGATATAAATACAGGCTTTATCTCCTTATTTAGGTGATGATCAAAGGAATCAATGTTGATGAAGACTTATGTTTTGGGACTCGCAGCTGACAGAGAAAAAAGAGTTTATATCAGGAGGCAGAGGGCAGAAGTTCAAAACTGAGTAACTAATCAATACAGAAATCTGGAGTCCCTCAGTGTTGGTAGGCTACATCTGTTTAATGGTATTCATGAAAATATCATCTTTCTTTTTCACCTCTGCTTTGCTTCATCTCATTTCTGTATTAAATACCTTTCCACTGTTTCACCAGTGCAAAAGGCCTCTCTATTTAATGAGTGAATGGAGAAGAACTGCTATATGAGCTATGAAATCACTCACATGATCATGTCTTTAATAGCAGCAAAATTATGATGACTAAACCCAACAGCTTCTGTGACCTTAGCACAGTTGTCCATGCAATAGTTTGAGAGCTATCCCTTCAGGAAACTTCCTGTGAGGCACTGTCCATGCCATACACAGAATACTTTATTATATGAAACAATACAAATATAAAAAGGATTTAAGATGGCTGACACATTTTCTGGGATGTGGTTAGGAAGCCCAAATTGTCCTCTTTTTTATAACATACCTACTACTTGAATGATAATGTAATAATAATTGTAATGATGCTCTAGGAACATGTATCTCCCTTACTATTCAAGTGCATTCTGCTTTTACATAAATTCTATAAAGTGTGCTTTATAAATTTTTAGAAGACTATCATATTCATATTAGTATTTTAAAATGATGTTTGATTCACCTTGACTTTCAGTATGAGTTCTCCTCAGCCAGCATCACATTAATAAATCATCAGAGAAAAATTGATCTGATAACTTATTTAACATAGCACAAGCAACAAGAACTAGTTCCGTATCTCAAACTCCTACAATACCTTTACCTCTAAAATATTTTATAATTTCAAAATTATATGTTGTCCAGCTGTCCAAAGATGCTATGGAAAGAGTTTATATGGAAGGGCATTATGCTTTAGTAATAACTTTTCATGGTATTTATGTCAGGTGCAACCATAGGAACAATCTTTTCCCTGAAGGGGTTATGTATAGTATGGCCTTGTTCATGTCATAGAACATCTAGTCATAATGGGGAATTAATCATGGGGCAAAGAGAAAGCACAAAGACTTTCCATCTAAAAATGTATGTTCTAGATGCACTGAAGAACTGCAGTTACTACCTGCATATGGTCTGGTGGAGAGGGGCTGTCTGTCATGAAGTAGGTTATATATGGGTCACGGGAAGGACCATGGGATTTGTGTTTATGCAGATCCAGAATTCCCAATACTCTGCAAGAGTGAGATGATCTCAGGTCACCACTTCAGCCTTAAGGATTTAGCAGCCCCAGTTTGGAAAGTAGGGGCTGATTTGACCACCTGAAATGCCTACATTTCTCCCTCCCACACACATTCAGTTATGTAAAAGGTGGATTTCACCCAATGAGAGTAAAAGGAGCTCAAAATAATTTGTAACTGAGATAAAGAGATGGTATTTCTGGTTCTGTAATCAATAGTTCATTGCTATCCTTGACATCAGTGTTTTCTACTACATTGTTTCCTGCTGAAGACTTCACCAGGATCCTCACAGCTTATGGGTTATCCACACATTCCCAAGACTAGTGGAGGCTGGTAGTGTCTTGCTGTTTCCATTCAGACCCTGTCAGGTTTGCTCACTGTTGGTTGGTATCTCATCTAGGAGAAGGACAACACTGAATACAAATCTTGCACCCATATTAGCTGCTGCACTCCAAGCATATATTGAACCAAATTTGGCAACAGCTCTTTGGTTGAGAGAGTGGGAAGGGTTTGCACAAACTTCCCTCACTTAACTCCATTCATAGTGCAGGATGTTCAGCCATCAGTTTATTTAACTTCTTTAACCTTGTCAGCTTACCAGGGTACTGTAGTGAAGGGGAAGTGGTGATGGGGAGAGGCAGAAGATGCAGCTGGCAGTCTTTAGTCACAACTGTATACACCAGTGGCCTTAGGATTAGGGTCTAATTCTACCCTTGCTTATACAGGTGCACTTCTGGCTCTTATAAACCTCATTGTTAATTGCCCAATTGTAATTAGGGCAGAACTGAGACCTAAGTAGACAGAAAATACATAGAAATTGCTAGAGAATGAAAGCATCATACAAAACTGCAGTCTTTAGAGGTTTTAATAAGGATTGATATATCTGAGGAAAGTAGTGAATTTTAGAAAGGGACATGTAAGAGCAATTGGAATCATGGTGCACCATGTCAGGATGGGAATTCCATGTCTTTAATCCACTTTCCATTCATTTTGTGGAAGAGCATTTCCCATGGCTTGTGATCCTTAACATTCCAGTTTTCTTAGGCCTTACCCCTGTAACTAAGCAGAAATTAGCTGGTAGAATCTTATCAGAACTCCCTTTATTTTCATTCCATGTCACTGTGTTCTCCTCCCATTCACATTTTTATGTTGTGCTTATTTACACAAGATCTGTATATGATCCAGTGTATATTGATTTCATTGTAGCATTCAGTATCTTACAATGAAACAATTCTGTTTATCGCTTCATGTGTTTCTTTTTCTTTTTCTTTTTAAATAATCTTAGGCTACTTCTACATGAATTTGCCTTTTGGAGATGATGGACACGTTTTCATGATCTTCAAAGAATCTGGCTAAGTGGGCTTTTCTCTTTCAAAAGCTCATATGATAAGTAAATTTGTTAGTCTTTTAACTGTCACAGGACTTCTTGCTTGTTTTGCTGAAATAGACTAACACGGCTGCCCCTTTGGAACTTGGACATATCCAGGTTATCCTCTAATAGCTTCAGTAACCACTGGAATCAGAGAATTTTAATTTCAATGGCAAATATACTGTCTTCTTAGAAACAGTGGTTAAAGTATAATTTTGTGGGCCCTAGAACCCTCCTAATCTCTGAACTCCCTTCCTGTATTGTCTGGGCCCTGATCATGCATGTGTGGGCCCCAACCCAGGTAGGATGTGGGCACGGGTTGTGGACAAATGGAGCAGGAGCAGGAAGCAGGGATGTTTTAGAGGTAGCTGGGGGCAGGGGCAGGAGATGGGGCCACTGAAGGGGTGGATGGTGCAGGAGGTGGGGGGCAGGGGCAAGAGGTGGGGTGGTGAAGGGTATGGGGCATGTGGTGGGGCAGAGAAGGGTTGGAGCAGGGGAGTTGGGGGCCTATGGCAGGGGGGTTGGGGCTATATGTGAAAAGGACACTGGGCTGCTTGCCCTCTGTGGCTGCAAGGAGCTTGGGAACCCTGATCTGGGCCAGCGCAGCAGGAGAGAGTCCTCTCCGCCCCTCCTTGCACCAGCCCTGGCCCCGGCCTGCTTTGCTGTCCCACTGACCCTGGAGCCAGAGCAGCCTTTGCTCCGCAGTCCTGGCTCTGGCCCTGGCTCCAGCTCACCTTGCTGCCCTGGGACCTGCAGAGCTGGAGCAACCTCAGCACCATGCTCCTGGCTCTGGCCCCGGTAGCTGCTGCAGGCTTGGCTCCCACTCCTCCTCAGGTCCATCCCCGGGGCCCCTTTACCTGGCTGCTGGAGTGGAGTGGCCAAGCCACAGTCTGCTCCTCCCACCCTGAACATGCTCTGAGCATGCTCACAGTGGGAGTTTTAAAAGCTCTCTGCCAGCTGGAAGACTGAGTTTTCCAGGTGGGTAGGGGCCACAGCTGCTGGCAAGAAGCTTCCCCTAGATTGGGAGCTTTTAAAATTTTGCAGGGGTAGTAAGGGAGAGTGCACTGGAATGCTGCGTTCTGCCCCATAATTCTATTTTTAAGGGCCCTGGAACGCTGGCTCCTAAAAATGGTGGGTCCTTACTTTAACCCTTGCTTAGAAATTAGTGCATGATGTGTTGCTGCATATTCCTGTTACGTGAAACTTTATTCTACCCTGTAACTTTTCGCACAGTGAATAGGCCTGTGCTTTTAAGAAAAGTTGCACACATAGGTGAGTGTTTGCATGACTGGATTGCACCATGCAATTAAATTGAGCTCTAAGGAAATGATCTGAATGATGCATAGAAAGGACTGCCATTTGAACAATGACATTTCAGTTCAGGTAGATTGGGTTTCATCTTTTCCACTTAAGACAGTTACTATTCTAATTCTGTGTCTTACTGAATTTTTATTTTTCATGGTAGGCAATGCGATGGACCATTTTATGGGAAAACACACATGTCTTTTAACAACAAACTATTATATTTAGCTAATTGTTTTTTAAGGTTGTTAATTACAGCCTTTGTTACTGTGTCACAATAGACTCCCACTTCTCCCTTTCCTTTTTGCCCCTCCCCCGACTGAATGCATTGGATGTATGAGCTCTGACCCCAATGGACAGAATTTCATGAAAGGCACCTTTACTGGGAAACATCAGCACTGTCAGAAGAGTGGTTAATATTCTCACTGTTAAACCATGTACAGATAATTCAAATTGTCTTTGTCTTTTTGCATATTGAATTGCAAAAAGAAATGTAGTTCTTAATCTAAAAAATGACTCGAATTCAAATATTTAAACATTATTTTAAAAAAGACACTTTGGGGCAAATCATAATTGTAGAAACATCCGTGTCCTTTGAAACATCAGTGATTAAGGAATTAGATGTTACAATTATTTAGGCACTTAAATTTAGGCTATAGAGTTGAATCTGTATGTGCAGACCCCTGTATTAATCCCACCAGTCAGTGATTCTCCAGTCAGATTTGATGGATGTCCCAGAGTGAATTTAACAGATAATCTGAAATCAAATAACTGAATTATTTTTAATAACAAAACATTGGATAACTTAATTCACTTACTTGAATGATGAATAAATATAAACATTATGAAGCACTTCTGTGTGCTTACTTTCCTCTAATACCTTTTCTCTTCTTGTCTTGGAATTTTGTAGTTTTGGGATCTTACTTAGTTTTGTGTGTGTGTGTGTGTGTGTGTGTGTGTGTGTGTGTGTGTGTGTGTGTGTGTGTGTTTACAGCAGTTTTGTTTTGAAAATATTCACAGGATGAATAAAAACCAGTACTTCAAAGTATCCTTGTTTATATTTAAATCCTTCCTATTACCTGCTGTTTGTTGGTCTTTGGCTGTGTCATCAGTCCCACTGGAGTTCAACAAATTTAACACATCCTCTATAAGCTCTCAGACCTGTCCTTTTCCCATGTACTCTTCTATCCCTGCAGCTTCCGATGTAAACCAGATTTTACGTTTTTGTAGAGCAGAGGTCAACATGAAAGCCTAAAACAGAACAAAAAAAAGCTGGCATTTAACTTTTTATTCTGGTTTTTATTATAATATAAAGCTATATTGCAGTCATTTAAAAAATGATAGTGTTGTCCTGCATCAGATGCTAATCTCATTGTAACTCAGTTTTTAAGTTACCAGGGTACCATGTTTAGATAACTCACATGCAAGCAGGAGTGGTCAAACTTATGGAACTCAAGAGCCACACAAGTTGATTATTAAACCTTTGAGAGCCACACTGAGGCATATAGCCACATACTTTTATCTACTCCAAAACTACTAAGTTTAAAATTCATTGCACACTTTAACTTTATCATAAAAAGAGAACAAGTAGTGATCCTACTAATGTCAAATTCTAATAATTATTTAAGGTTACCATGAAAATTAGCTCTGCACAGTAAAAACTTAGCTGCTGCTTGATGTAGAAGACTGCAGGCTAGTGGCGAGTTATTTAAAATCCCAGACATGCTGTGCTTCTCCCCACTGTTCTGGCCCCCTCCTGAACTCCTAGGCTGGGGCTGCTTTCCTAAATTGATTTTCTGACGTTCTTCTGGGAGCCACAATTTTTCATTCAAGAGCCACATGTGGCTCCCAAGCAACAGTTTGGCCGCGCCTGCATTAGTGCATTATCGGTCAGAGGAATTACAGCTTGATAAAGTTATTATATCACAATTTATTTGTACTTTGCAAGTTCAGCTTCTGTGTATATTTTCATTAATTTGGTTTTCAGAAAGGCCGAGAATCCTGGAGCACTTCCTCAGTTTTAGCTCCTATTTGACATACGTGAGAGTTGAGTCTGAGCAGGGACTATGGGCTGCAAGATCTGGCCCAACGTATTAATCTGTTTTCGACTGTTAATGTATGTATCCAACATTCTGCATTTTTTCCATGTCTAACTGGATAGTCACAAGAGATGAAATTCACCCTAGTGCTTTGGGTTAGTGACTATGCCTACACTGAAGGCTTAAGGCAACCTAAGCAGGCTTAAGTTGACTTAAGCAATTCCATGGCCACATTTAAAGTTCATTAAGTCAACATAAGCACTTGCTCAAGCACTTAAAGTTGACTTTAAGGGTTAAGTTGACTTAACAAAACGTGGCCATTAAAATCAACTTAATGAAGTCAACTTAAGGCAGGAGAGCCATTTAAGTCAACTTTATTAAGTCGACTTACTTGAGCCCTCTAGTGTAGACATAGCCAGTAAGCCTACATAAGAAGAGAAATCCAGACCCCTCCTCTCTGACCATATAGGGCTGTCTGGCATGCAGCAATTGCACTTCTGCTATGCAAGGACCAAGGGGTGAGAGTTGGATGGCTACTTTGTACTATCTGGAAAGAATCAAGCCCTACTCTAAGTTCTCCAAGCAACAGCATACACTTCACACAGATAGGTCTGAGCTGGAAAAAATGGAACATGAAGGCATTTCACTACTAATATTAAAGAACACAATGTTTGTATTATTGTTTAATAATTAAAATAAATTGTTCAACTTTGCATTTTTATAGTAAAAATCTCTGCATGGTGCCTATGTGACTGCTTAGTGTTCTTTTGCACATACTCTTCTGTGTAGAGTTCAGGAGCCTGGAAAGCTCAAGTGTACTCACTATTCATTTCAAAAAGCATAAAATCAAACCCTTCTCCTTCAAGGAAATCCATTTATGTGGACCTTATATCCACTGAGTCCTGAGAGACATGTGTTAGCAGACATCTTTACATGCAGATCCCTTTGCAGGATTTGGGTCTATTTAAATGTTTTTGTATATTTCAAATTAGAATAATTAATGGTGATCTGGATGTGAGCCTCAATCCTGTCAGTTGGCCTGCATTGATGGACATCCTGGTGATCTCCATTGTTTTTATTGGGGCTCTCGGTATCAGCATTACAGCACAGTTGTGTAGATTATCCAGTGGTGTTGGGGGTGTAGACTCCTTCCAACTGGCATTACACTTCAAGTTTCCGCTTGGGACATTTAGAAAGAGGCCTGTGGGAGTGGGTTGAAGATCTGAAATCTTTCTTGGAGGTGCATGTGCAGCATGTTATCATGAATCACATTTTAAACAACTGAGGTCATTTGAGTGCTTGCAGTGTAGCAGTAGCCATGTTCATCCCAGGATATTAAAAAGACAACATGGATGGGGTAATTTCCATTGGAATAACTTCTGTTTGTGAGAGAGACAAGTTTTTGAGTCACACAGAGCTCTTCACTCTTACCAACAGAACTTGGTCTAATAAAACATATTACTTCACCCACCTTGTACTTTGAGTATGACAGTTTGAATTTCTCTACCTACATACATTTAAAAATATCAAGTCTAAAATTTAGAGCATTTAATACTAGCTACACATTTTAAATAAATTCCATTATGAAAAGGTCTTTTTAAAATGCAATAGGGATGGAAACAATAAGGGTCTATAGAAAATACTTTAAAGAAACCTACAGTATTAAATAAATGATTTTGCTACTACATATTTCTAGGGCCCTACAGAATTCTCTAACAGAGCTATATTTCTATAAGATGGTTAAAAAGATATAGAAAATGTCTGTTTTTCTATGACATGCTAGATGACTTTTGCATAGGGACTGATATGAAAGTGTACACAATCAACATAAATGGAGCAAATTAAAGTAACTGTTTGGATTTAATTGTACCTCTGAGGCATAGTCCTGAATAAGAGGCACACTAAAGCTGCTGTGTGTGAGCCACTTTGGGACACCTGGGATGCATGGAGGCAACAGGGCCTTTGATTGTGATGTCATCTGTCAAGTGTGTCAAAACAGGAAAAGGTTGAGAACCACTGCTATAGATTAATGCAAAATAGTAGTATCCTAAAAGTGATACACCATTGTCCCTCATTGCAGCCTGTGCCAGGAGAAGAGTAAATGTCACACAGTACAGTATTCCTTTGGTGTGACTTTTCTGTGCTGGGAAGTGTTCAGTGGTTTAAAAGGGGGTATATTAAACATTACTTTCTCTACTGGATGGGGCAGGGCATGCACATCTTGTAGCAAAAGAGATGACGGCACAGCACAGCAGCAAATGACAGTAACAGCAATTGCAGAAGCAAGTGCTCCTGAGCCAGAGACAATTTCCATTACAAAATTAGAAGGTCACAACTGGAATTCAATGCATTCACATGATGCTGGTGGGCCAGAACTGGTTACGGATTGGAAGCAGATCAAAGCAAAGGGTGATGAACTGTGCCCCATCGAGAAAGCAAGTCAACTATTTTGTAAATAGCAAAATTATCTTTTTAACTCACATTGAAGTCAGTGAGAATCTTTCCATTGACTTCAGTTGGAGTTGGAACGAACCTTCAGTTTGTAGACTCATAACTAAATAGATGGACTCTAAAATAAAGTACCTTAAAATTATACCTGTCTAATGATTGCAGCAGCTGGTTAAGATGTATCACAACAAAAAGGACTGAAAGGGGGAGCCTAGTCTGCCGTGTGTGTTGGGTTGGTTGGTTGTAACTGTATGCAACATTCTCAAAAGTTCCAAAATGACTTGGGAGCTAAATCCCTGTGACAGTCAAATATCTAAAGGATGAATCTTAAATGACTGGGTAACGTGCATAACAACAGTCTCAAAATCCAGTCACTGAAAGGAGCTGGATAGTCTCATGAGCTTGGGACTTCTTATAGACCAGGTTAGGCATCTATAGAAGATGAACAGCATGATTGTTCAGCATATTAGCTGGCCAAAGCGCATTGATTTCTGTTGTATTCAGTCATTTATTTTTCCACACCCATTCCTGAGCTATCATATGGTATGCAGAGCCCCTTTGGGAGTTTACAGTGGTGGTATTAGAGCTCTAACTACAGTTATTATGGCTAGTATTTAATATTTTTGATTGGTCTACCTGTGACCAGTTTAGCTGTGAATCCGATTAACACACGCTAGCGTCATGTGCCCCAAAGCTACCAACTTAACACATGGAAATTGTTAACATGCAGCATCTAAAACTGCACTGTAGGGCTAAATATATGCTCACTTGCTGACAGCTCCCATCTCACCACGGGTCCTCCAACCCTTCCCCAACCTCCCCCCCACCATGCCATCTTTCCCTGCTGGGCTGGCTCGCCTGTCCCTGAACCCTGCCCCTCAGGGCCCCCTTACCTGGCCACCATGTGGAGCAGCCCCAGCTTGGGCTGAGGCTCCCACCCATAGCCTGCTCTCACTGACCATGATCAGAGGCTCTGAGCATGCTCAGTGAGAGCAGGCTACATGTGGGAGATTTAAAGTCTCCCAGCCTGATGCAGCTCTCTTTCTTATAGTTCTTTTTATTTTTGTATTTTTTATATTTTTGATATAAAAATATGGGAATTACTATATATGTATTTGTTTAAAAAATTTTAACAAAATCAAGTCATAGTAGCTAGATTGCCCACCCATGGTCCTGTTTACACACAGTCTGTTACACGGAGTCCCGACAGCTTGTCTCCCAACACCCACACATTAACGGATCTACACTGTATATATCATGTGTTCCAGGGCGTGCAAGCGGAATGTTCACACAAAGCACACGGCATACCAGCTCATTTTATTTCAGTGAGAGATGGTTTTTCACTGGATCTTTTTACATGCAAGTCAGGCTTCACATTGCCCACAGGAAAAAATTCCTTCACTACAGAGACAAATAGCAACATGTGGATAGGAGATAACAGAAATGTACATGCAAGTGCAAAAATTAAATATGCAAATATGAAAATGAGGGAATCCTTTTTTTAAAACTGATTAAATTGTCACTGCTGGAAATTACATGGGGCTTTATTCCCTAAACAGCCCTTTTCAGCAGGACAAAAAAAATTGCCATAGATAAGAACCACCATCTGGGAATCCGATTTCCCAGTTGCCTTCAGAGCATGAAACCTCTTCTGGAATTCATAGCTAGCCTAAAAAAGAAGATACTGTTAGAATGAATTCCATGTCACAGAATTTTAATCCAGTTCCCTTTCTTGCTATGCAGCTTCCTCTTGCTACCTTACGTGAAACAACATATTTATTTATAAAAATGTCTGCTCTTCGTTCATTTTCAGTGACAGCTGTTATTTGTATCCCCTCACCCCACGGTGTGTCTAGCTGCACAGGACCACAGTGTTGCCAGCTATTTAGAATGAAAGTGATTACCTCGGATTCCTGCAAGCCCTGCCACAGCTCAAGGGTGGTGGGACCAGGCTGCTTGGTTGCTGCAGAAAGCAGGGTGCAGTAGTTGCTCAGCACTGATGTTGGCTGTCTCAGTGAGCCACAGCACACGGCTGATGCTGTTCACTTAAAAGCTGCCTCCAGGAGCAGCAGAGGGTCTTGCTGCAGATGCCAGCATGAGTGAAGCATGCAAGGGGACTCAGACTTTCCCTTGTTCTGTTAGCAGGGCAATTTTTCTGTGTGGCACCAGGTTTTGCATATACAAAGAAACAAAACAAAATGCTGTCAGGGAAACATCTGATCAAAATATCCTTCAGCAGATGCACATCTGGCAATCCCTAGGCACCGAGCTATTTGCCTCTTGCTATGCAAGAGTTTTACACGTGTCAGGGTTAGGTAGGTTGTAAAGGACTGTCTCCAAAAGTGCGTTTGTGCTGTGGCCAGCACACTAAGGACCCAATATTAGTTTGGGGGAAGGGTGTCTATGAACAATAATATGCAATTCATGGATTGGAAAATAGTCCCCAATTTTAAGTTAAGCTCAGACTGCTGGCAATCCTGTTTTTGGATTGTGCAGGTTGCATGTGCAAAGTAATAACGAGCATGGGCCTATTTTGCATGTGCAGACCCCATATAGTTGTGTACACAGGTGACCAAATAGCCACTAATGGCACAATTTGCATGGCAAAAGTGTGTCCTCACCTGTATTTGTGACTGCAATGAGTTCAATGTGCATGTAAAAACCGTCTATGACTGAAGAGCAGACATTTTAAAAGATCTAACAAAAATTCATTCCCTTTATACTTGTATTACAAGAAACATTTCCCCAGTGCAGATGGCCTTCATTAATGAAAATATTGTGGTGATTTTTCTATGCAAAGAAGTCATGCAAGAAATGGGCCATGCTATGTGGATGTGAGCTCCCTTGTACCGCTGGGCATGTGGAGGCTCCACCATCCATTTTGCAGCCAGCTGACACAAAGAGGACACCAGAGTTATGGTCCCACCTCGTTCCTGCCATTGTTGTGGCCTCGTGCATTTCACAGAAAATACGTAGCACAGGGATTTTCCTTTATGCAGGTAAGGGAGAAACAGTTTCTTGCACTTCCCCAACCACTCCTGAGCATCTGTGTGAGGACCAGCCATGATCTGGTCTTCAGATTGAAGTGAGGGGGGCAAGGAATAAGGAAGGGGTCTGGCCCTTATTATTTCTTTGTACTGCAGTAACAGTTAGAAACCACAGTCAGGATCATGCTAGATGCATAGAAACACACGGAAGGAGACTTGCTTCAAAGAGCTTGCAAACTAACAAGACAAACATCAAACAAGTTTTGGGGTGGGGAAGAAATGATAGTGATTGGGCAGGCTGGACACATGACTTAAGCTTCACTGTGGTTTCTCACGTAATGTGTACATTTAAATTCAGAGCAGGCTGGGTGATAGCAGGAAGGAGTGAATAAGCATGTTAGAAAAAAAGGAAAGAAAACAGACAGAGAGAAGCAGGGCAGGATGAGAATGAGCAGTGGGAAAGATGTTTACAGCCAAATGACTGTGAAAAGGAAAAGATGTTGTGGGAACCAACCATTGTTATCTCCTGACTCCAATTTGGGTCTGACATCACCAACACCTAGGGCCTATGAACATCCTGGGGGAACAAGGGGCCCCAGTTAGGCCTTGCATTGCTCTGCTTCCACCATTGTTCCCAGTTACTGCTAGGGAGGTCTCTGTTAGCTATCTCATCACCATCAGGATGTCCTGTTTTGGACTGGACTGTGAGAACTTCTGGGAGTTGGAACAATAGTAAAATAAGGGCTCCTAGAAATCAATTTACCTCAGAAAAATGCAGAAAAATGTGGAATTTGCATTTTAATGGAGAATCTTTAGTTTTTACATTTTGTAAAAAAATAAAAACATATACAGTGGAACCTCAATTATCCCAGTCTAATTGGGACCTAGGTCAGATTGGTTAACCAAAAATTCAGGAGAATGGGCAGGGCTCAGACTGTCAGCCCTGGGCAGAGGGGCTTGGACTGTCAGTTAAAAATTGTAAATATATCACTAAAACCTTGTGTTCAACTGATACTGAGATATATTGTGGCTAGGGAAATCATTTCCTTCTAACTGCTGAAAAACTTAGATTTTTAGGTGTTTTTTTTTAATTAGAGGACTTTTTTATCACAGAAAGCTAGATCCCTGATAATAGATAGATAATGTGAAAATGGAAAAACCCATGAGTAGCCTCTGCATTTACATTCAAATTTCTTTTGCTCCTTGTTCTCTCTACCCCCAGTAACATTACTTGTGTTTTCCTCCAGACTTTTTAGGAATCCAACAATTGCCCTAATGCCCTCTTCACTCTCATGCCCTTTTGTTCTAATACTGGCACTAGACTGTCCATGCAATGGCTTAATTGTTCTCCTCTTTCTCTTCTTTCTTTATTGTCTGTTTTTCATATTTGTTTTGCTACCTTTTGTCATCTCTTGTTCTGATCATGTGTGTCTGGCCATATGTCAATTTATTTTCTTGCTTTTTTTTTCCTCTTCTTGATTATCCTTCTTTCATTTCCCATTGTTATCCAGTTCCCTTAGCTGCATTTCCCTCCTGCTCAATAGCAGATAGATTGGTGAGCAGCTTCAAAGATGCTATGAGTTCCTGTTGCCTATTTCTGTTGACCCTCCACTCTCTCCTCTAGTAACCTTTACTGTTGGGCTCATGCCTTTTCCTTTTCACTGGCCAATCAGATAGCTGTAAGGTGAGCCTTTAAAGAAGTTGGTTATTCATTCCCGTATAACAGCAGTCACCCAAAGTCTGAAAGGTGTTCCCCATGTTTTCCATCCATTGATGCAATTTGTGTGATGTAATTATTGCAAGCATTCATCTGACTCACTAGTGTTTCACAGTGCTGAGAATCTGTGCTTGAAGGTACCCATATTTATTGCCTAATATTGCATTACTCAGTTGTAAGTTGCAAGGTTAGATTGTTCCTGATCCTAGTGAAGTGACACAAAGGGCAATGTGAAGAGCCTTCCCCTCCTTTGCATGCATGGGTAATAGACAGAGACAATAGCTATCCCCCTACATTCAGGACTGCTCTGGCACTGGCCCCTCCATGCATCACTGAGGGTGAAAAGTTGCTAGAGCGATCAGGGGAGAGAATGAGCTAGGGCCCTGCCCAACTCCTGTTCTGCTGTGTACCTGATGGTACAACGACCATGCTGTGAGTTTGAGGACAGATTGTTCCTCCCATGGGTGGTGCAACTACAGTGGCGGTTTAGTTAGGCTGATCTATTGTGTGTATTTCTAGAACAAATAAACTCAGACTCCTTCATTCCCATATTGTAGATCCAGAAACACTGAACACACATTTCCTGAAATGAATGCTTTAGGAAAGCACAAATAAGAAACAGAGAAGGCTAGGCTTGGTTATTTTCTTTCTTCCACAGGGTGGGCTGCAGGAGTTTGGGAGTTCTTCAGAAGAAGGCTGCACAAAAGTAGATTTAACATACAGTCAGTTCATAGCTCATATGTTAAATAAATACTCCCTGCACAAGAGAAATACACACATACACAGTATATGTTAATGCTACAAAAATATACAGACAGGAGGAGGCTTCATGGGCCTGTGAAAGTTTTGTTGTCAGCAGACCCACAAAATTATGTGAACCATTCAAGAAATGAGATCAGTGATCAAAAATGTTTTCACAGTTGCAAAAGTAAAATATAAAACTGCTCATCCCTGCCTGTTAGCAGCTGCCACCCCTCTGTTCCCCCAGGCTCCTAGGATACATATGCAGAGCTGGAAGGGCTTCTTTCACTATTAACTGCCTAGCTTTGGACAGCTTCTTGGTCATCTTGCATGATTAGGTCAGTGTATCATAGCCATTAGACTTGTTATTTGTCTCCAATTGCATCTGTGTGGCCAACTCTCACAATGGTATTGTAAATTAGATAAATAAATTTATTAGTCTTTAAGTGCTGCAGGGTTCCTTGTTTGTTTTGCTGAACTAGACTAACACAGCGACTCTGTTGGAAACTGCATATCTCTTAAAATTTGGCGTTTTATTTTACTTTAAGCCACAGTTGCTGGGGTGAGGGGATGACATTAGAATCTCAGCCTCCATTTTTAAAAAAATTTCTATCTCATTATTATCACATAAAGCTTGAATCTGTGAATCCTAAGTATTAAAAATAACCCACAGCGGTGATGAATATGCGTATATTTTGGCACCAGTATTCTTCAATATAGTCTTCTCACTTCTGCTTCATTATGCTTTCTCATGTAGCACTGAGTGTGAATGTGTGCATAGACAATCACATAGAAAAACCCTTCAACACGGTGTGTCTAAGAGCATAAAGCAAAGTTAAACACTTTCTAATAAGATAAATGCATTTTACCAATGACACAATGCCTTTTACAAGCACTGAAGAGGAGCCTCAGAAACTTTACAATTTCTTTGTGCTAGTCTGTGATGAATTTCAACTAACCATCGATTTTAAAACAAGACTGATTAAGACAAAAGGTAAGTACAGCAGAAGTTTAAGTAGCTAGCACTATGCTAAAAGTTGTACAGAGATTCTGCTATCTAGGATCACCTATATCAGATAAATCTGAATGACAAGCTTAATTTTCACATCAGAAGACAGACCCCACATTTGACCAACTGACCAAGCATGTGTAGGATAACAGGAAACTGACGCTGAACACCACGATATCAGTCCAGCAGATGTGCATTTTGAGCACGCTGGTGTGTGGAACTCCTGGCCCAATTACTGCATCAGCTAGTCATCTGCACTAGCTGGACAATGGATGCAGTCAAAAAGATCTCCTGAATGGGGAACTTGCAGGTGCTCCAAAGCCATGAGGTTGATCTTGGTTCAGGTTCAAAGATGTCTTCAAGAAGGACTTGAAAACTTTCAACATCAACACCATAAGCTAGGAAGAGCCAGCCAGCAACAGTCTACACTGGAGGACTGCACCAAACAAAGAAGTTGGAGGCTGAAGACAGGTGGTCAAGATGAGAAAGAAGAAGGTGAAGAGACTGAAGAAGGAAAGCGCAAAAGTGCTAGTAGCATACCAGCTTCATCTTCTGGCTGTGCACTTTACTCTTGCATTACCTATGCAAAGAACTGGTGCTGGGCAATTGGCCTTTTTAACCACTCATGATGCTGCAGCACAATATACAGTAACTTGAACTGCTGTGGTGCTTACATCAGTGTCTTTTACAATGGTTGCCATGCCCTTCCCGGGTCCAAAAGCCAGAGCTCATAAGATGATTTTATCATCATTAAAATCACCTCATTTGGAAGTCACTTTCACGGTTCTTGGTCACCTGACTTATGATTTTTTACACTAGGAAGTGACAGTATTGCTGTAGGCATGTTGACAGAGACACATTTTGACTTTTGTTTCCATGTTATTGCACCCACAAAATGGGGTTTCCTAAATTGGTGAGACTTCCAACCCGTATGTTCTTTTCTATCAGTGAACTGTTTTATGACTGCATTTTGAACTGGTCTGTGTGTTCCATTAATAACCTGTTTCTAGCCTTGGTCTGCAGTGGAATGCTTTGCAGAGGGAAATGTAGTCGCCTGACAATGCATTGTGTGAATTTTTTCCTAATGCTTATAGAACTGACTTGTCTTTCAAGCTGTTGACATGCCTCCTGAATGGAGCTGAGTGCCAGCAACTGGGAGTTGAAGATTCACAGCATCTCACAAGATCTGGCCCATTGTTCGTGTAGTTGAAATGTGCCATGATCCATTCAGACTGGTACTCTGGATTGGGTTGTGACAAGCCCTCTGTGGCCAGTCAAGAGTAAGGGATCATGCAGGAAGCCTCATGCTTCCTGGAGCAGCATACACAAAAGCCCTTCTCATTTGCAGATCCTGCTGTCGAGGAAGTGCAGGGGTTGCTTCCTCTTTTGGCATTCAGAAGCATGTGGTACCTGAGAAAGGCTGCAGGAGGATGAGTAGAAGATAGGCCCATGATAATGTCACAGCCTTGGCACAGATCTGCAGAGCAGGCCAGCCCCAGGGGAAGTGGTGGATTTGGGTTACATGGTACCATGCACCTTGTCCAGCATCCGTCTGCACCCATCAGGAGGTACAGCCTGGCCGCTGCACTGTAAGACAAAGCAGCTCTGCACCACCCCCTACTTGGGTCAGTGGCTAAATAGCACAGCTTGTCACTGGATACAATGATGAATAAATAGTAATGGACTAGGCCCTTAAGTCCTTATGCTGTTGTTCCTCTACCTTTGCTCTGGTAAAATGCCTAGTGAAGGCATGGGAGTTTTACTTGAGTAAAATTTGAATAAAAAAATGTTCCAATAATAATTAAGGCTAAGAACTGCATTAGGGATCTAACAGCATAGGGTTTTGGTTTAGGCCTATTTCTAATCAAACTGAAATAGGTTCTGAGTGGGTCCCACTGACTACAAAAGCAAGCTATAAAGTTTTATTGTGTCAACGCCAAATACTGCTAACATTGTGCACACTCAGTGAGTGAGCATGAAAGGAGGTAATTTATTTTCTGTTAATAAATTAAGTAGCACAGACATTTTCAACAAGAACAGGCCTCAAAACTTCCTGGGATCTTTCTTGCAAATCACATTTTTTAGTGTTTTTGAGTAATTTTTTCACAGGATACTACTCAAACCCATGTAGTGCATGTCAGGCACTTATTTTTATAAGCCACTATTTTTTGTTTTTTTAATACAAAACATACTGCTGGCTGACTTCCATGTAAGGGAGCTGGGGGGAAGGAGAGAAGCACATAACTTGAGTTACTCAAGCATAAGGTATTTTTATTCAATTGAGCCCTTTAGTTCAGATTAGGATCATGCCTTCTTTAGAGTGTACAAGTTACTTTAAGTTCTTTGTTCAGTATTGAAAAACTAACACTTCTAGACATCCCTGACAAGTTCAAATAAAAAGCCATTAGGCTCTTCTGAGTTTAAATTGCACTGGAAAGTTGAATTTACGTTAATGCCCATCTGCCATGTATTTGAAGCTCTATATGAAAACAATAACACAAGTTAATGCAACATAGTAAAAGTAACAATTTTTTGGCAGCTTAAAAATGGAGGAAGATGAGTGGTAAGTCACATAAAACCTTAATGGTAGTTAATTCAGAAGAAATAGACCACACATAACATGATTGAGATCAGTAAAGTACTTGAAAGAGCTGGGTGCTGTTGCAAAGACTGGGTTCATGTTGAAGCAATAGGCACATTTTTCTATTTTATATTCCTTCACCATAAGCGAAAATCATGTTAATTTCACATAAAACTTCCAATGTTTTGGAATGTTATACTTTATTTTTTAAAATTCGTGTTCACATTAGAGTCTATCATCAAAGGGAAATAGTCTATGAAAGTGATTTTATTTCTTTAGTTTCTTAGATATAGAGAGAATTAAACACTGACCGGGAAGCACAGAAGCTCTAAAATTAATACATTGGAGAAGAGTTTGTAATTATTTCCTTCTCTGTAACTTACAGCAACATATTGAAAGTTAATAAAGATAAATGTAACATTTACTGGGTAATCAGAGACTGTGGAGGGAAATAAACAAACCTAGGATATGCTACATCTAAGTAAACACAAAGGTTGTAAAACCTTCAAACTCAAATATCAAGAGCACTGCAAATTAATGCTGCACACAATAGACCCTTTGGAAGCTAACTTAATCCACCCCCATGTATCTACATGAGGGCCATGCATAACAATGCATGAGCTGGATTTCCATTAGAGTTTCCTCTGCAGGCTGTCAGTTGTTTGAAGAAATAACAATTTCCTAGGCATGAAAGCTTTTTTAGAATGTTCCCACTGATGTGTAATAAAAGTGACTTTACTTTTTCCATTTTCCTCCCCCCCCCCCCTTCTCCCTGAGATGTGACTTTGGGGGAGAAGGGGATGGATTTAGGCCACAGGCCCCCTACTAGTTTACCTTGCCTGGATTATCAGTGCAGGTGTTAATATAATTGAAGGTGTGGTAGTAGATACAACCCCCTAATAGCTTTTCCTATATGGAGATTACCTAGGTAGAGAATGCCAAGAGTACCTGAAGAATAGGCATGTGAGTACCTTATTAACATATCACCATTCAGCGGCAGCTGCATATCTAGGAAAAAAAAACCCTTTAAAGAGCCTATTCATCTATGTTAATGGGCCCATTGCACAGTACATTGTGTGGGAAATTAAGTCTCTGGCTGTGAACTTCCTGTGCTGTGCAAGCTGCCTTGACTCTTTTTTATTGCTTCAGTGTTATTATCTCCTCCTGGAAATAAAAACAATCATGTTCTCACATTTGAGAAGCCAAAACATTCCAAGATAACAAACTGGTTGAAAGTTTCCTTTGTTTCCCTTATTAAGTGAAAAAATATGTTTTGAAATTAAAGCAAACCCTAAATTAACATCAAAGCCCATCAAATTAGCTGAGCTGTCATACACATGACAATGTGTTTTCCCTCCCCTGTAAAATACACAATTTAAATTGCATTTCTATTTATTTTTCCTTCCTTGGAATTAATTTTTGCCGCAAAATATGTTAATTTATTCAAATGAGACATGATTTTTGAATGTGTAACTTGCAAAAAAAAAAAACAAAAACAAAAACCTGCTTTCCTGTGAAAAGACTAAAGTTGAAAATGTCACAGAATTTTTTTATAGGTATTTACCCAAAGTTTACACTCTTCTTCTTTTTAGTACATAATTTTTTGACACTTTAAAAATACCAATGGAAAAGATATATTTTTAGAAAGCTCTTGTTTATTAAAAACATTTGCAGACTTTCCCATAAATTCCTCAGTAATAAATCACAATACTAGAGCCTCTGTTCACTATTTTGCTTGACACAAGAAAGAGTGATCATCCTTCCTTTATGATCCAAATTTCCATCCTTCCTTCATGACCCAAAGGCTGTGCATTATGTCATCATCATTATTATCTTCTTCACACTGATAAAAGAAAGGACTAATGATAATGCTAACTGATTACAACTCAATTAAGAGGTTCCTTTCAGTGTAATTTTTTTATCTAGCCTCTTCCAGTCCTTAAGCATTTTCAAGTTAACTTAATACGTTCCACTATTTAACATCTTTAATGAGCGTGCAAGAGTGTAAGTAAAACGATCATTCAATATGTTGTGTTGCTTTCATAGAACATGTCTTACTTCTTTTGGTCAATGCTTATATACATAAAACAATTTGACCAGATTCTTTCTTTATCCACCATCTTGGAAATGGCAGTCCTTAGTGTAGTAAGGGCAAAATTTAGTTCCTAAAATAAACAGTTACTTCCACCCCCCTCTTTTTTTTTTGCCTAAGAAAGTACTGTATAATCAAAGAAAGCTATGATTTATGATAGGTCTGCTACCATGGGAAGGAAGAAAGAAGGATAATGAACCTATCTTCATGTTGCAAACCATCACGTTGTTTATTCTGCTTGTACATTACATTCCTTCCTCCCAATCTTTTGTCTTGAACATTGAGAATATAAACTCTTCAGGGCAGAGACTATTTATTCTTTTAGCTTTGTATAGAGCTAGCACATTGGGACCTGGAGCTCAGTTGGTGTCAGTTGGCAGTGCTATCACACTTTAAAATTAATAATAATAAATAAAATATTCAACTGAGATATCTTAAAGTATCTGCAAGTAAGAAAAATTATTAGGGATTAATAGAAAAGGAAGGAGTCAATATTAAACACTTCATATAGTAAATGATGTAATTATTGATGCTTCCCTTAATTTCAAGTGTTTGACGAAGTGGGATTTTTCTCCCACAAATAAATTTGTTAGTCGTTAAGTGCCACCAGACTCCTTGTTTCTTTTTCTGAACTAGACTAACGTGGCTACCCCTTTGGAACTTCCCTTAACTTATTACCTGAAATCAACACAAGTCAATTATGAAAATAATCAAGTAGATATCAAATCTTGTTTTGTTCAGCTCATTCTCTGGTACAGATGTGCAGGGACTTCGACTTACAAGTTGCTGAGACTTAGATATCAGTGTTTATATATATTTTTAAAGTACTTAAAGAAATGAATTGTGCTTTCCAGTGCAGGCAAATAATTCTTTCCCAGAGTAGGTTGTCTGGAAAAGTATAATCATTTATATTCCAGAAAGGATTATTAACATTCCACATATTTTTTTTAAAAATAGTAATAGCTAAAAAACAATAGAAAACAACATGGACATACTCATTCTTCATTTAACTAATAGGTTTTAAGTTGACCATATCAATATTATTGTATAAACAGCATTTTCTTGCATTACATTGTTCTCTTTCTGCTTTAAATATATGCAAACATACTGTATCTAACATAAAAGAAACAATTTACTAGATTTATTTTTAAAAATGTAGATCTTATTCTAAATTTGTTGGGTTGGCATTTTGCAGGATTTACAGCACTTGGTTGAGAGTTTATAAATATACAATGAAGGTCCACACTAGACATCCGTGTTTAGTCATTTTTATATAGCAACTAGGCTGTTGGCATTTCAGGCATCACACAAAGGCCAATAATTTGGAGGAAAGCAAGATTTTTTGAAACAGTTCCTGTAAAGATAATTCAGATTAATGGGCCATTTACAGTCCTGCTAACATACTAACTGGCTATGTGCTCTAGGTAATCAGGGTGACATTACTGCCGGCACAAAAATGACATCTCGTCATCAGAAATTTTCTTCATTGGCACCGAAAATGCCAGCCACATCACCTCTGACTGTGTGGCCACCACATCTGTTAACCTTATTGATTTGGAGCCATGCTGTGCCACACTGGAAAAACTACTCCCTGCTGAAAGATTCAAGTGCATCAATCCTGAACCTTGAACAAGAACTCAATAACTCAACATAGTACCCTTTCACCATTAAGTATTCCTCAAGGTAAATCACATTAAAGAACCTCACCATGATGAACTTCCCTCAGTACTCTACAATATCTCAGAATCTAACTCACAGAAGAACAGCAAAATAGGGAGGTGAGAATGCATTTATTGTCAAGGTAATTTATACTATATTCTCAGGTATTTTACTCATTATCCCAGGGATTTTTTTTTATTTTTATTTTTTTACTGTAACTCAGTACATTGCTTGATTATGAAATAGCTGTTCCCTAAGACTTAATAATCCATTTGTCTTTTTTAATCTTGCTTGAAACTCTTTTAAATAGTCTAGTGGCAGATGACCTTGCAAAATAGTTTTCTTTTTTAGTGGCAAATCTTACAGTAATTTCATGTATTTATCAGCATTTATTTAATGCTAGCCACATTGTGATGTGTTTTAAAGTAGAAACAAGCCATCCAACCCCTTTCAGGCTTATGCAGCTAACAAAGAAGGCAACAAAAGGAGCTCCGGAGCTTCATATTTCTTGACAAAAGATAGAGCTGATCTACATATACGACAAGACTACAGAAAACACTATTCATATTTAAATGTAACTGGCTTTGGAATTAAATTTCCATCTTTCATGTTACTACTTCTATTCTTTGTGGGGGGTTTTTTTAGTGTATGCTTCTGCGATCAGGCCTGCAGTCAAATCTGTGTATGAAATATTACAATGATTCTCCCCGTCAGTCTGCAGAACCTCTGCCTCTAAAAAAGATATCTAAGTTTACTGTGGAAGCTTTTGGTGTTATTGTACCCTCATGGTCCTTAAACTGATGATACTCTGATGACAACTTTTATTCATGTGTGTAATCATTGCTCAGCTGACAAAGTTCCATTAAAGCCAATAGGATGGCTTTCCTCACTCAGATTTACTTTCATGCGTAAAAGTTACAGGACTAGGTAGATATACAGCATTATGCCAAGTTCCAAAGGGGCAGCCGTGTTAGTCTAGTAAAGCAAAAAAAAGCAAGGAGTCTTGTAGCACTTAAAGAATAACAGATAAACAAACAAACAAACAAATAAATCTGGTAGTCTTTAAGTGCCACAAGACTCCTTGGTTTTTTGTTTGTTTGTTTTAGCATTATGCCACTAGTACTTTTGACCAAAGGTGTGATCTCAAATCTTGATAACTAAAACCTATGGACACAAGGATTAATTTTGCATAACTATTTTGATGTTAGTGAATATTGCAAAGTCCATTAAAAATAGTCTCTGCATTGTATTCTGACATGTATGACATATGTTGTTAAATAAAGTGTTTTTAATTCATAGAAAATTTGGATTCAACTTGCAAGAAAAGCTCTTTGTATATCAGATTTTTAAAAAATCCAGCTGTTACTGGGAAAAAGTAATTTCTCAAAGTTATGTACAATTCTGGGAAGTACAATTTTTATTCCTTAGGAAGTAAGCCTGGGTATCTAATTAAATGTCATGAAATTAAGGCCATTTATCTAAAAAAAACTGAAAAAAAATCTATATATGATCCAAAGTTCAGTTTTTTTCCCCTGAGTATTAACATGGGATATATTGTGTGAAAGTCTAACATGGGGCATACCATATATCATCTTTATTTAGAGCCCCTAGGCAGGAAGTAAGTATGGATAAAAAAATATCAAAATGACTGTTTTTCTTTACTGAAAGCCCTCTTAGGAATTCGTTGGAATTAGTTCTGTCTGCCCATCTAATTGATAATTATTTAATTAGCAATTTATAATGATAATGGGATTTTAACCCCCACCAGTCCATCTTCTCTGAAGGAAAAATGTAAGTAGACAACCTTACATATTGCTTTACCACTTTTGGCAGTTGGCACGAGAAACTGTGTACCAGCATTGTGATTTCCTACAGTTAAACCATAAAAGCAATGTATTCAGATATTTCCTTTGCCCACAGTGTTTCCTTTTCTCATTACTGTGGGTGACTGGCATGCTAACAATGTGTGTGGGTGCACAGTCTCGTTGTGTCACCATGGACAGTTCTAACAGCAGCTTCATTAGTTCTTTGTACAACAAAAGCTAGGTTTTTTCTCCTGCCTTCTCTTTCTTTCCTTAACTTGGCATGTGGGTTGAATTTTTCTTGGACCCCCTGCTTGACTTTTTTTTTAGAAGTCCTTTTGAACAGTGCAGCAATGCGAACACTCAGAATTGTATCTGATAGACTGTTTGCAGGAGAACTCATGAAAGTTCTCTTTGTTCACTTTACATCATCCAGTTTTATGCAGACCCTCCTCCACATCAACCAAACAGGAAAAAGAAAATCCACTTTTAATTATAAATTGATTGGAATCACTGTATAGTGAAGTTGTATCAAGTGGAGAATGCCCAGTTTATCTTTTTTTTATATCAGGAACCAAAGGAGGTACTGACTTAAGCACAGATTTGCCAGCGCAGATTCCCAATATATAGAGAAGTCTGGTTAATTGAAATCCATTTGTCATTTCTGCTTTGAGGCATAATAAACATTTTCAGTAGCACCTACAAGTTATTAAGATTGGCTTGTACTTCAGGCCCTGATTCTGCCAGCAATTCTTTATTCCAGTAGATGAACTGAAGACATTGGAACTCTTCATGTGAGTAAGAACTCACATGAGTAAGCATTTGCAGAATATGATACATTGGTTGTTTAGAAAGCCAGTGTTTTACAGGTAAAACAAAGAAATGTGATGGCACGGTAGAAATCTGATTCTACATTATGAAAAATGCCAGCAAAATAGAAAAAAATGAACATAAACATTGAAATGATCATTGAAATAAATGGAAAAATTTATTTCAGCACTGCAATGCTATCTGATATTAGAAATTATATATGAGCTGAATGAAATTTTAATATATATATGTAATGTTAATTTTCTTACTTTTCAGCTGCTCTAAATTACATATCACAAAGCTATATGACCTGATATTGTCATCAATGATGAGAAACTAAGCCAGTAGCTTACTGTTATCTGCTGCACTAAAATACATTTTAAAAAGTAGATTCGAATAAGTTTTTTGGTCTTTTGGGTCATGTGACACAGACAAGAAGGTTATTTGCGTGGAAATTTTTTTTTATAGAAAATTTGATCAGAAAAGGATTATTTTGGAAAAATCCCTGAAGTCACTTTTGACACTTTCTCTCTTTTGTTTTAGCTTGGCCTAGAACAGGGGTCTCAAACTCAAACACCATGAGGGCCGCATGAGGACTAGTTGAGGGCCGCATGAGGACTAGTACATTAGCCTGAGAGCCACACCACTGAAACCTTTTCATACAACGATATTGCAAATATTGGTAACAACAGTGTTGTTGCGGGCTGCAGGAAATAGCTTTAGGGGCCGTGTTTTTGAGACCCCTGGTCTAGAATCTCCAGTGTTAACACAAAGCTATCTACAGCCTCAGAAACAACTCTTGACATTATCATCAAGAAGGCTGACAAAGGAAGTGCTGTCGTCATCATGAACAAATTGGATTACTATCGGGAGGCTTATAGACAATTTTCCAACACAGCACTCTACAGACCACTTCTCTCTGATCCCACTGAGGAATACCAAAAGGAACTACAATACCTACTCAAGAAACTCCCTGAAGCAACACAGAAACAAATCAAGACAGACACACCTCCAGAACCATGACCAGGGATATTTTATCTCCTCTTGGAAGTCTATAAACCTGAAAAACCTGGACACCCCGTCATCTCAGGCATTGGCACTCTTACTTCAGACTTATCTGGCTATGTGGACTCTCTGTTCAGATCCTACACTATTAACACTCCTAGCTATCTTCAAGACACCACGGACTTCCTGAGAAAGAGTCAATGTGTTGGTGACCTTTCAGAAAACACCATCCTGGTCACTATAGCTATAGAAACTCTTTACACCAACATCCCACACAGATTACAAACCATTGAGAGAACTATCCCAGATGATGACATGGCACACCTTGTGACAGGACTTTGACTTTGGACTCACTCACAGCTATTTCAGATTTGAAGATGATTTATACCTTTAAGTCAACAGCACTGCTCTGGGTACCCACAAGGCCTCACAATATGTCTTGTATGTCTGACTTAGAGCAATGCCTCCTCCATTCTTGTTCCCAAGTACCACTCCTCTGTTTATACTACATTGATGATATCTTCATCATCTGGACCCACAGAAAGGATGCCCTTGAAGATTTTCACAGAGATTTCAACAATTTCCATTACACGATCAACCTTAGTCTGAAACACTCCCCACAGGAGATCCACTTTCTGGATACTACAGTACAACTTGGTAATAAACACATAGAACCAGCCTATATCGTAAACCTACAAAGAGCTATAGTTACCTTCACCCCTTGAGCTACTACCCAGGGCACACCACTTGATCCATTGTCTTCTGCCAAGCCCTAAGATATAACTGCTTTTGTTCCTATCTCTCAGACAGACACCTTCTTAAACACCCATCTTAAGTAGTGAAGAAACAGATTGACAAAGCCAGATGGGTATCCTGAAGTCAACTACTAAAGGAGAAGCCCAAGCAAGAAAACAACAGAATGTCACTGGTCATCACCTACAATCCCCAGGTCAAATCCCTACAGCACATCTTCAAGGACCTACAGCCTAGTCAACAAGATGATCACTCACTCACTCAGGCCTTAGGTAGCAGACCTCACCTTGTTTACAGACAGCCCCCCAACCTTAAACAAATACTCATCAGCAACACAGAACTAACAACAGAAATATTAAAGCAGGCACATATCCCTGCAACAAATCACGTTGCCAACTTTGCACACATATCTGCACAAAAGACACCATCATAGGACCTAATCAAGACAACTACTCCACCCAGGGCTCTTTCACCTGCTCATCCACCAATATGATTTATGCCATCATATGCCAGAAATGTCACCACCCTCTCCCCTGCCTCATACATCAGACAGTCTCTGTGCAAAAAAAACCAAAAACAAAAACAAAGAAACAAATCTGAGATCAGAAATAACCACATTAAGAAAGCAATAGGGGAATACTTTAGTCTTTCTGATCACTCCACTTCTTGTCTGTTAATAGTCATACTCGGACAAATAAATAACAAATCAAAGCTTCAAAGAGAAACTGCAGAATTGGGATTCATATGTAGATTTGACACAGTCAGTGTGGGGCTGAATAAAGACTATGCTATGGTTTCTTTTCTCATTTCCACTGTTTGAATCCTAACAATTGCTTTGATTTGCTGTGATAGTTTAATCTGCTCCTATGACTTGCACTCCCCTGCATTTGTTTTGCTCCCATTCTTTGAGTTCCCAATCTTCAAGCATCTGACAAAGTGCGATTTTCTCCCATGAGAGCTCATGCAATAAATAAATTTGTTAGGCTATATCCACACACACATCGTTATTTCTAAATAAGTTGTTTCAAAATGAGTTATTTCAAAATAAAGTCCTTATTTTGAAATAAGTTAATTCGAATTAAGAAAATGTTAATTCGAATTAAGGGAAAGCCTGCTATTGAAACAGCTGTTATTTCGAAATGGTTATTTCGAAATAAAGCCATTTGGACATGTTGTTTTGAAACTCTTGTTTCGAAACAATGATGTTGTTTCAAAACAACATGTCCAAACGGCCTTATTTTGAAATAACCATTTCGAAGTAACAGCCGTTGCGAAATGAATGGGGTTTAAGCTGTTTCGAAATGACGGTTCTTATTTTGAAATGACAGAGCCCGTCATTTTGAAATAAGAAAACGTCGTGTGGACCTAATCTTTTTTATTTCAAAATAACCAGTGTTATTTCAAAATGAAAGAGACGTGTGGATATACCCTTAGTGTTTAAGGCTATGTCTACACTGGCAAGTTAGTTCGAATTAAGGAGACTTAATAACTAGTCAACAAGTGCTTACTTCAAATTATTCACTTAGTTTGTGCATTAGTTCAAACAAAGTCCAGTGGAGACCAGCACTAACTCTTAGTTTGAGCTAAAGGCAGTTAGTTCAAACTAACAAAGTGGACTTGTTCGAACTAACATTAGTTCAAACTAGTCCATGTTGCTAATTTGAACTAATAAGTTCGAGGTTAGTTCTTACTAACCTCGAACTTATTAGTTCAAACTAACAAATTTGAACTAACTGTTCCTCGTGTAGACATAGCCTAAAAGTGCCACCAAACTCCTTGTTAGTTTTGCTGAAGTAGACTAACACAGCTATCCCTTTGGAAGTTATTTTTGTTGACTTTGCTGTGGACAACTGATTTTTAGTATTGTTGATTGGATCAGTGTGGAAATCTGAAAACAAAGCAACATAAACCAAAAACAGCTTGTGGAAGCCCATACTTGGGTAGGCAGAGAAAGAGTAAAGCAGAGTTATAAAAAGGTAGTAGCAAAAGCCATAAAATGGAATTAGAAGGTCTTCAATTTAAAGATACACTATTGCATAGAAGATTAGAGAAACCCAGGCAATGCTTGTTGTAGATATCAAAGCTTCTTTTGACTTCAGTGAGACCATGATTTCATTCCAGATGTTTTTAGATTGGGATTAAACCATGATTTTTAAAGGACAAAACAAAACTGGGTTCAAAATAACCTTAGCCAAGTTAAAGATGACTTTTAATTATGCAAAATAGAGACCACAGGAGGTATTGTAAGAAGCTGCAGCAGATAGGAGGATGCTTGGATGAAAAGAGGTCTGTGGGGAAAATTTTTGCCCTTGATAAGTGGGAGATCCCCAATAAAATTTTATTTTGTGGAAGCACTAGCTCCACGTATTGAGGATAAGCTTGTACCTCCTCTATGACATTTATGGAGGTGTAGCCTATCTTTATCCTAATCTCTGTCAGCTACCTTCTTAAAACAACCCTTCTTCCATGAGGCCTATAGTATAACCCTAATTCCTTCCCTAACAGAACAATTAATAAAATAGTAACTTGTGTCTTCTCTTAAATTAATCTGTCTAGATTCCTGCAGGATCTGGAGGTTCAGGAACCAACAGGGACCATGTGACCTAAACTTGGTGATAACCTGGAACAGCTGTGCCAGGGCCTGGTCTATAAAGATACCTTGAGCTTACTAACATGCAGAACAAAATAGCTGCCAGCAAGTTGGAGGTGGTGGAATCCACATCTTTGGAAACTTTAAGACCCGGTTGGATGAAACCCTGACTGGGATGGCTTAGTGGGAGTAGGTCTGCTTTTAGCAGGGAGTTGGACTAGAGGACCTCATGAGGTCCTTTCCAGCCCTAGTATTCTATGATTCTATGAAATGAATAGAACTAATAAGACAATAACACCTCACTTCTTACCTTACTTCCCATGTCTCACATGGCCTCAAGTTTATCCTGTAAAAAATTCACTAGACTGTAATAGTATCTAATGTTTTAGTAAACCAGTGCTTTACTAGATGGGCTCTTTGGTGATTTAACAGGGAGAAGCAGAAACTTTGAAACCAAATGTGTAAAATCCCAGAGACGCATAAAGCTTATACCAATCCAGCCTAACCAAATTCTAAGGGAATGGAATCAACTGAACTTTTCAACTGCATGTAGACCAGTAGTGAGTGAGCATATGTGCACTGAAGACTCCAACAAATGACTTGTCAAAAAAGTTTCAAAGAGTTACAAAGAAATTTGTAAAAACTGAGCAGGTGAAAACTGGCAAATGCAATTTTAAAATAGGTTTGCCAAAATGAAAAGGCTTTATGACATTAGGTCCTACAGGCATGTTTTTTTTAAAGAAGGGACCTTGTTTGGTTCAGTAATTCCTGAGCACACAACAGGAAAATATAGTCAGTAACAGAGTGCTCACAGGAATAAATAACATAGTGTGTAAAATCTTGTTGGGCCCTAGGACTAATCCTAACATGGCCCATTAAAACCATCTGAATAGAATCTAATGGAGCAGAATCTCAGCTTGGTAACCAACCAGAAAATGACAGACAGCTATGGAAACTGAGGCTGAAGCAGTTGTGACAGGAATAAATGTTCCTTTAGATCAAAATGGGTTGGCTCTCAAGGAGCCTGGAGGAACAGACTACTCAGGAACAATTGACACACAGCAGGCATCAGTTGAAAGTGGTCCCTCCCACCTGCTGAGAGGAAATCATTCAGAGAGGAGAGGACGAGAATGAAACTGTCTTAGGAAATGGTGGAAAGGAGGTTGGGGGTGGGGCAGTTGAGAACAAAATAAGCAGTTTATAAATATGTAAATACTAAAGTCCTAATTTTGAATTTTCTTTCTTGTTGGGAATGTTTCCATACCAGACACATTTTGGTGGGCAGGCACTTTGGGTCCTTTGTGGAGAATAAAGATGCTAAGAAGGGACTGCTGTTATGGCAAAATGGCACAGACATGGAATTTATGGACACATAAAGTGAGGAGGATAATAGTCCCAGTGGAAGAGTTCACATCCACTGTAGATACACTCAGTTCAGAATAGAATTGGAATGTCTAAACAAGAACAATGGGACAGATTCTGAGCTGATTGAGAAGGTGTTTGTCCATTGACTTCACTAATGCTATGCCAGTTTATACCAGTTAAGTATCTGGCCACAAAGGAGCTGCCAAAAAGGATGAATCATTAATACCAGACATCTTAGACTTTGGTTCGGATTCTTCACTCTGTTTACATTACAATCGATTTATTTCTGATTTGCGCCTGTTCATTTCTGATTAGAATAAGTCTCTTCTTTAAAATTAAGAGTCATTTGACTGAATGGGTTTTCTTTTATGGAGAAGTTAGAATAGCATTTGGAAAAGAAACGTAAGAGGCTGAATTCCAAAGGGTAGCTGTGTTAGTCTAGTTCAGCAAACAGACAAGGAGCCCAGTGGCACTTTTAGGCTATGCCTACACTAGGAAAAATTAATTTGAATATGTTAACTCTAGCTGCTAAGTTCCAGTTTAGTTAAAACTTATTAGTTCGAATTAACAAAGTCTGCTTTATGTTAAGTTGAATTAGTTCATATTGTTAATTTGAAATAACTGACCTTAATTCAAACTTATTAAATTCGAACTAAGGGTTAATCCTAGTCTTCTACACTATCCTTAGTTGGGACTAATGATCAAACTAAGGGCTTAGTTTGAACTAACTGGAAGGTCTTACTAATTCGAACTAACCTTTCATTAGTTTGAATTAAGGAATTCCTTAATTCCAACTAATGAAAGCCTAGTGTAGACAGTACTAAATTAGTTTGAATTAAGCCTCCTTAATTTGAACTAATTTGCAAGTGTAGACATACCCTTGAAGACTAAAAAATGTATTTATTGTATGAGCTTTTGTGGGAGAAAATCCCATTTTGTCAGCTGCTTGAAGATGTATTTCTTCATCTTCAAGTGACTGATGAAGTAGGATTTTCTCTGTAGGGAATTCTGCTATGTTACACTTACGTGTTATAAATTGGATTTTGCTTTTGCCTGCTAATATCCTTGTTTAAGAATGCACACCCACTACTTGTAAATAGAAGAGGATATAGCCTCAGGACAGCCCTAATTTAGCAGCTGCAAATAGTCCCCAAGGGCTGTTCAGGCAGTCAAGGATTGCTGGGTTATAGGGATATCGTAGCTATGCCGCCTTCCATCAGTTACATGCTCCTGCACCACTGGCGGGAAGAGAGACCCATGCCACCAGAGGATCTATCGTGTGAAAGGAATGTTCCCACCAGCTAGATCTGCCTGGTTTAAGTCTGCTTTGTATCCAGGCCTGTTACAAAGCTCATTCTGTCTTCAGTAAAATTACATCCCCCCAAGAACGTGCTACTACAAATAGTAAAATATTAGAATAATTATGGAGCCTCACATTTGTAGCCCTCACTCATGCAGGTGAGGTCTTGCTCAGGTGAGTAGTCCTAACATGAGTAATGGTTGCATTGGATTCTTGACTGATATGTAATGCTAACAGTTAAAAATTCACTTAATATCTATCTATCCTGAGTAGCCGTCCTGAAATGCTACCACTTTGATCCCATCAACAAGGCTTTGGGGGATTTACTCTGATTTTATGCAGATGAGATCAGCATATATCCATTATATTTAGGTATTGGACTCTTGCTTTGACTGTGTATAGTTAAGAAGCTAATAAATATTAATTTGTAAAAACCTTTGATGGTAGCAGTAACTTGTCTCTTTCCCTGAGTAGTTGGACAGCCGATCCAGATGAAGGAAAATCCAAGTACGTTTGTTTATATGTAGATTTGACACAATTGCATTAAGTTTGAATAAAGATTTGGGCTGGGTCACCTCTTACCAAAGGTGATTTTCCCTCTTTTAACATGCTCACCTTCTTACCTTTTTTTCCACACTCTTTGAATCAAAGCAACTTGTTTGGTTTGCTGAAAAATGTTGGACTGGCCTTGTGACTTACCTTTCTCTGTATTAATTCACTTAATATGCTACAGCTGCCATTTCTTGCATCTGATGAAGTGAGATTATGACAGTTCGTGCAATAAATGAATTTGTTAGTCTTTAAAAGTGCCACAGAACTCCTTGTTTGTTTTAATCTTTAAACAACAAAAGCAAACTAACAAAACCCACACACGAACAAACAAATAAACAAACACATCACCACCCACACTGCCATGTTCTTTCCTTCAGGTATTCTGAGAAGCCACTGATTGCAAATGCTAAGTTTTTCTTTCTTTTTTGACTTTTTTTTTTAAAGGAACTGATTCCAAAGATTTTATTCACAGTAGTTAACTGGTGTGAATTGGTGTTTGCTAGCACAAATGTCCTGCTGTGTAGCCCTTTGTTCACTTTGTACTGCTTCCCTGCTCTATTATGGAAAAACTTACTTTAATATAATTTTTTTTAAATTGTTTTGTACAGTATATACTTTTAAAGCAGTTCATGAAATAATAGTGAATATCTATCAGAACAATAAATTCTTATGAACCTTTAATAACTGGACATTGTTTGATTTCAGTGGGACTAACAGAATAAGCTAATACTCAACCTAGAAAAGGTGTTAGAATCTGGCCCACAAATGGCACATTTTGTTTCCACCAGCGTATGCCAATTAAAATGATTTTACTATAATAAAATACCATGAGATAGAAAAGAGATCTGTACTAAACTAATCAATATGGATGAGTTAAGCTGACTTTTCATAAGATGAAATTCCCTTTTCCATTGATGATGGGTGGTAATAATGACATCTGCTTCCCAAAGTGTCACAAGCAACTAGGGCCAGATTCTGATGTCAGTTTTATGCTGGTGTAAATCTGAAGTAACTTCAATTGTGTCAATCCACTCTGAATTTAAACTGGCATAAATGAGATTAGAATCTTTTAGAAGGAGGTCAGGCAGGTTTAGGGTAAACAGAATTTTTTATTTTTCATATAAAGTATATCTGAACATAATTTACTGAGTTAATTTACAGAATAATGCAGGCATGGTGTTAAATTATAAACTACCAGCAAAGAGAAATTGAGAGAGAGAAACAGGGGAGCAAATATATTTTTTCAGTTAAGATTTGAACTGAAATGGAGAGTTGTTAAGGTGCATGAAGCTGTTGTTGAGAAACTATTTGAAATTGTGGCCTCAGTGAAGTCAAGATGAAAGTTTCCACTGAATTCAGTGGAGACAGGATTTTATTCACTATCAATGAGATAACATTCTTCAAGTTCATAGAAAATTTTTAAAAGGAGGAGAGCAGTTCTGAATTGCATTCGGACCAGAATGGGGAGCTAACAGAATTATCTGGCAATTTGATATTATGGTCACAGATGTAAATTATCTGCTGTTGTAACTCCATTGACTCTGCTTATCTCCAATGACTAGCCCATCTTTTGGTATATGTGAGAAAATGGATGCATATTGGAATCTGGAGAACGGATTTATGAAGACTTTAAAGAGAATTGCAAGGTCAAGAGGAGAGGAAATGAAAACAATGGGTGGGGATTTCTGCAGAGATGGAATAAATACATTAATGCAAAAAAAAACCTGCATAAGTGGGAGACATATTAGAAAACATCAGATGTGTTGAAGCAGGATTAATAGGACAAATGTTAAAAATGACATCATTTTTTCAAAAGAAAAGAATGAATATCTTAACTGAGAAGAAACAATGGAAATCTTGTGGCACCTTAAGATAGAGCCCTGCATGGATACAAAAACGTGGACCCGCATTCGATCCACATGCATGCAGTGACAGTATCTATCCAGTTTGCGATCTGCATGCCATGTTTTATTTATATCCATAACAGCACCTGCAACCAACCTTGGGCTCACAGTCAACACTTTATCTTTTGATTGGCTCATTCCCTACATGGGTCCAGTCACCTTTTTCCTTTTCTTGTTTGTGGTTCGCATGCTGTGCTTTGAATCAGATTTCCTTGGCACCAATGAAATCTCTGATTGATAGCATGGTATGTGAACTGCAAACAAGGAAGGGAAGAAGTGGGCAAGGAAGTCATGGGGAATGAACCAATCCAAGGCCAGCATGCTGACTGACCGTGATTGGTGACTTTAATTCTCAGCTTGCTGTGACTGAGACTCTGATTGGCAGGCAGACCACAATAAGAGCTGAACTAGGATTGGCTGGAGCACTTCCTTGTTCCCCTGCGTGCTGCTGACATAGATCATAGCAGCAGGTGCAGCAATGGATTGTACCCTGGGCACATGAAAGTAGAATCCACACCCATGGGTTGATCTGCGGCAATGGGTCTGCGCTTATCCGCCCCCACCTCCGTGGATGCAGGTACCCAAAGATCTGCAGTGGATATATGCAGATCTGCAGGTATCTACCTTAAAGACTAACAAATTTCAAAGCTTCTGTGGGCTGCAACCTACTTTGTCAGATGTATCTGATGAAGTGGGTTGCATACCACAAAAGCTTATGCCTGAAGAAATTTGTTAGTCTTTAAGGTGCCACAGAGCTTTTGTTGTTTTTGCTATATACAGACTAATACAGCTACCCCTCTGGAACCGAGAAGAAAATTAGAAGAGGTGGAGTTTTGTTTGAAAAAGCTTTGTATGCCTTGCGCAGTCTTTGAATAACATTTTAGCTACTGGCACTTGTAAAATAAAGGAAAACCACTAATGATTTTATTTAAATATTTGTTCTGTTCAGAAACCAATATTATCAGTTCTCAAACCAATGTTTTCATATACCTTTAAACACAAATGAAATATGTAAAATCTGGGCTAAGTTTCCATTTATATAAATCTGTTTTGCACCATTGTGACCACACTGACATCAGTGACGTAAGTCCTGGTTTATACCAATGTGGCTAGAGAGTCAGGCCCTGTGCTTTCAGTCCCTATTATGATAATTCTTACCAGAATTTCTAGCTGAAAAAAAAACAACTTATAGATGAGACCATTTAGTGGTGTGGTCAATATTTTTCCCTTCACTATGACTGACAGTATTTATGTTAACAATAGTTACTGTATTTATATGTGACTCTGGATGGTTACCATACAGTTCATGTGCTGATAATTGCAGTGGTAGATTGGAAGTCTTTTTAAGTGTTTTGGAATTCTGAAGA
This sequence comes from Podocnemis expansa, assembly GCA_007922195.1. Taxonomy (NCBI): domain Eukaryota; kingdom Metazoa; phylum Chordata; order Testudines; family Podocnemididae; genus Podocnemis; species Podocnemis expansa. The sequence goes on from ML682006.1 coordinate 11,638,930, forward strand.
TGGAGCCATTTTAGTTATGACATCCTGGCATAGAGTCCAACTGCTTCCTCTGTGTGGTCCTGTAACCAAGCTCTAATTCAGGGTTCTATTATCCTATGGCACTGTTAAGGAAATTCGACACTGTGACTTAACTTAAGCATCAACTAGGGGACATCAAGCTGAGCAAAAGCAAATCTTTGTGATCAAAAATAGTTTCTTTGAATTAGCAAACATGGTAGGAAAATATAACAGGCAAAGACAGCATTTATTTTTAGTTTCATTTATTTGAAAGTCTTCTTCCACAATATGTAAGTCCCCCTTTAAGGTATTTAAAAAAAAATCTATACTAATTTTGATGCTTATCTTGTGTTAACCTTGTTTTTGATGTTTAACTTGTGTTGTATCATATATTGTTTCATAGAATTATGTCTTTAACTACATCATATAGAATATGGAAAACTAGACCTTTGAAAAATATTTATGTTGAACTCACTCAGACATGGAGGAGAGCTGATATTGGTAAACATGACTTGAGCACGTACACAATTTATGAATCTTTATGGGTATGTCTACAGTTAGAAGTTATTTTGAAATAAGGAGGCTTATTTCAAAATAACTTTTTTTCTTGTCCATGCAGGCATTTTGTTATTTTGAAATAAGCATTTCTTTATCTCAGAATAATGAAGTGCTATTTTGAAATAATAAAGCCTGCTTTTATTTTGAAATAGTGCTTAACTCAAAATAATTATTTCAGACTAAACCATTTTAAGCCATGGAATAGGCTTATTTCAAAATAATGGCCCTATTCTTTTGGCTGCCTTCCCTTATTTCAAAATAGAGAGTCTAGTGAACACTCTCTTTTTTGAAGTAATAACTCCTACCTTATTTCAAATTAGAGAGTCTTCACTGAACTCCTCATTTGAAATAATAAATTTGAAATAGTGCTAATTTGAAATAATTATTTTGAAATAAGTATTTTGAATGAATTTTGTCAATGTAGACATAGCCTATGCGCCCCAACCCTGCTTTCTACCTTCCTCAAAATGTCCACTAGCTAATCAAATCACAGTTAGAGTATTCTGCCTTGTGTTATTGTCAGATCTATTTTAAAGGACCTAGTACTGATTGGTGAAAGGAAGGAAACACTTATGAGTGAGGAAGGTGTACCCTTGGAAGGTTGGGTACTTCAAATCTGACCTACCAACTTAACCTGAAAAGATTTGGTAACTGCAACCAACCCCTACTAACCTAATCTACAGGATTCATTTAGAAAACTCAGCTCCCTCCCAGCCTTAGAAATAGTCCTTTAAACTAGTGGTAAATGAAATTCAAAGACATTTACCAGATAGAAATTATATCTCAAAGAAGGGCAACAGATGCAAATGGAACACCACTATAATAAAATGTTCCCAGTTGGAGCTCATTAGAACAGTTTCAACAAAATGATTTTTTATCTAAGCCAGAAAGTTACATGGAAACTATTTTAGCAAAGTTTCTGAAGCCCAGGGTGGACTCTTTAGTTACTCTGCAAGAGAGAATCTCAAAGTGGCAATATGAGCATTTTTTTTTCAGAAGATGGATATTCAACACAGTTCTGTTTCATGAAAATCATCAGCAAGTTTGTTTCCATTGCAATGAGGAATGAAACCTTGAAAGTTGTTTCAAAACAATTGTTCTCCAAATGCTCCTGTTCAGAGTTTTTTTAGTTTTCAGAAAGGGCACTGTGGTTCAACAGTTACTTGCATTATATTCACATCTTCCTTTCTCTGTTAAATCATACATACAAATTTTCAATTTAATACCAGTAGATAAGTGATCAACTATATCTAGAAGCACTGTAATGTGTAAATTACCTTAGCCAGTTCTAAGAAAGTATGTGTGTCCGTGAAAGTGAATTACTCACAGATCACAAAAGAAACCACCTTTTCAGAATTATTACAGATTGTCTAATTATCTGTAAAATGTGGGGATTGGTTTTGTGCTGTTGAAGTTTGTTAATGTCTACCAAAAATGCTTTTGGCATTTTTGCATTCACAGCAGGAAAATCATTATGGAACTGGGACTCGTTGTTAATAAAACTTGAAAAGAACAGCTTAAAGTCTTTGATGATCTATAAATGGCTTAGACCACTCAAGTCTACATACTGTCTTAGGATAAGAACATATGGGAAAGACACAAAAAATGCAATCACAGGAAAATTTTGGTTTAAAGTCTTGGTATTTTTTAATTAGAGATGAGCCACGCTGATTCGAAAACTTGAAGTACTTACAAAAATTGCAAGGGAAAGAACCTATTAACAGGCCAGAAATTCATATTACCTGTCCAAGCAATTTTCATTTTCTTTTTCACTAAATGAACAGTATAGTTCATCTCCATGAGATATTTATTTTAGGCACTGGACTCAATTCTCACTATTTTGGATTAGTTTGCTATTTAAATACCCATCCAGCTCTGTCCATTTCTGTCCATGGGCTTAGACACATGGTTGATAGATAATTATTTAGTGCATTTTGCAGTCTTCTGAGAAATAAGTGTCTATGTTATTTATTTTAAACTGTGACATAGCATGATGGATAATTTGCATTGAACAGATACCTAGATTATCACCCCTTGTGTAAATAAAAGGATACCTTATTTGTGTATTTAGAAGGCTAGTTCAAGACGTTATGGCTGACAAAACACATAGCTGTTAAAATACTACAGACTAAATCTACCTGGTACTAACAGTGGGTAGATATTTGTATGCATAAATTAATTTTATTGGTTATTCATATACTGGTTTTGATTTAGTTTTTGATGTTGTATATCTAGGTATAATAAAGAGATCTCACCTGTCGGTATAATGTGATGCAAAGCTGATAGGGACTTGGACATAGAAAGTGACAGGATACATTTTGCTCTGTGCACCTTCAGAGCCACTAGAGGGTACAACATGACTGTGGGAACTCTTGAGAGGAAAAAGGAACACTGATGCATCTGATGTGCTACTTTTTAGGAGGACACAACATACCATATTTCCTTCCATGCCCTGTTTAATTACTACAGAAAGGGTATGTGGAGTCATGGCAGCTTCAACCTACCTCCTTCTCATCTACTTTCATGCAATTAGCATGCATGGGGCACTAGGAGGGCTTGGGGCTTATACAATCCTGGGCAAGTTCAAAAAAAGATGGAAATGCCTTATGCTTCTCTACCTCTTTCATGCCTTTTTAGCCAACTGGTCAAAATAATTGGTCACTAGGGAAAGGGAGACGATGACAAACTATTCTTTGCATTTCAGTTACTGGCTGAGTTATAGAGTGACACTAATACACCCCTGGAAGTAACCTCATGATTCATTCTCCCAGCAAAAAGAAGTCATTACATGTATGGAATGGATTAAAGGACACTCATGAGGAAAGGCTACTTGGTATGTTCCAGACCAGCATCAAAATTTATGTAATCTTTGGTGTAACTCCCAACCCAGATGAGTGACTAGCAGGCCTCTAAATCCAAGGACTCAGCAGAAGGCAAAGTCAGACTCCAGACCTTTGAGGATTTGGAGGGATGAAAAGAAAAGATAGTGGCAGTCGTTTGGATGGGTGATGAAGCCATGCTTCAGGAACTACAAGGAGATCAGGCTCCTCTCCTTGGAAGCAAAGGGCAAGGTCAGGGTGCAGGTGTGCTCTGTGGCACTCAGACATCCAAGAATGTCATAGGTAAGTCATACTATAATCATTATGTCAACCTTCTGCCCCTCAAGGTTTTCTGTGGGCAGTGGCCAGTGGAAGATGAGAGGATCTTGGAGCCAGGACATATTGAGCATTTGCCTTCATTGATATCTAAAGATCTGTATGAAGTCTGGGGGTGAATCCCCACTACTTCAGCAGGTTGAGTAAAGGATACCAAAGAAACACGAGTACAGGTTTGAAGTGAGTGATATCCCTTAAGCATGAGTAGTCTACCTAGGAAATAGTATGGCCCTGGATTTCTGAATCCTCAAACTTCCTCAGAAGATTTCTCCAATTTCCTGAGAAGAGTTTTGCAAAACTCAGATAACAACAAGAAACTGGGATGGCTTCTCTGGAAGAGGGGCCTGTACTTAGATTGTTCCAAAGAGGTCAGGACATGATTCATCTCATTAACCATTGTAAACCAGTTGTAGTGACACCAAATGACATTAATGCTGTTACACTAGTCTAAAACTAGTGTTTGCAAATTCAAAATCAGGAACCTTAGTCAGAAGATTCAAACGGAGCTTTTGAGGAAATAACAGACTCCGGCATTTTCCCCAGATATTCCTTTTTTAAAGGATAATGGTTATTTTAGACAAAACAGATGATACTACTTAGGTATGGTAGTTAGCATTGCACAAATAAGCACACGCTGACTGGATCAATAACGTTGTTGCTTATTTAAGTTAATACCTACCCTTACCTATATTGCACTCAAGGAAGCTTCTAAAACCTGAGGTACTATGGTGTCTTGTGCTCCTTATAGACCGTTGGAAGCCAAAATATAATAAAATAATAGTAATAATAAATAATTAATAATAAAACCCCCCAGGAAGCCAGCAGTGTGGCTGCTGAGGTAGGTCAAGCACCCAGCTAGGAGGCCCACAAAATTATAATATGTGGCATTTATAAGTGGTAGTGCATTTCATCCAAATACCTTAAAGCACTTGACAAACCTTAAATATGGAGTCCAACTAACTATAAAGAAAAACCTTCAGTCATCAGTGAATTTATAGCCACCTTTTAACTGCATACCACACAGCAATATTACACAACAACTGATAAGAGCAAATGAGTACTGATACCTTTGCCTTATTGAAACTACATGGAAAATAAACATTGGAAGGCAGGACACCTGTCACAGGCCATCTGGCCACACGGGTTCCCCAACCCTTTCCCCCTCCATGTTCAGAGCAATAAAGTGTCATTTTGCAGTCCATTTTCTGATCATAACAAAAAATAATTGATCCTGATCTGGCCCATGGGCCAGACTTTGACACCCCTGACAGGGGTGGGAGACATTACTGGCCAACATTTCTGAAGGCCTTACTTTTATCTTGCATTCCTTATTATCACCTGTGGCTCTGAGCCTTTGCTCATCCAGAATAATATATACTAGTCTCAGAGGGGTAAATAGTTTACTACTTAGAGCGAAAAGTGCCATCTTCCAGGCACCACTTACAGCAGCAGCTTAGGTCTTCCCATCAGCTACTCAAGATGCCCAACACTGTACGGCTTGTAAACTATTGCATGATCAGACCTCTGGATGGTGTGGCATGACTGGAAAAGATTTAGAGCCAACACCTAATGAGAGACTTAAACAAACAACTGATAGAACAAAATATGCTAAAAGTATCAGTTATGACTGTTTCTTAGGGAAATCTTGATTCTTTTTTTACTGTAAAATCTGTCAATCAATTTACTAATATAATGTCAGTAAAACCATTTTAAATTTGCAGTCAGGTTTTTTTTTATGGTAGGACTGAAATAGGGAAATCAAAAGTCAAAAAGGGTACCTGAATCCCCACAGCAATGAAGTACACTTTACTTCTTTATAGGCAGATATGCTGTAAAATGGACTTTCTGCAAGCAAAAAAGTCAATCAAAATAAGCTAACTAATGGAAATGAGGAAAATAAAGGTCTGGAGTCGTATTAAGCCTGTGTAAAAGAAAAACAAATGCACTGCAATAATGGATTCTGATTTGTGTCCTTTATGCCAATTTATGAATATTTTTTTCACAGTTTGGAAGCTGCACAAACCCTTTCCACTATTTAAAACTGTAAGAATGGCCATCCTGGGTCAGACATATGATCCATTTAACTCAATTGACTGACTTTCAATAGTGGTCAGTGCTGGGTACTTCAGAGGGAGTGAAAGAACAGGCCAATTTATTGTGTGGTCCACCTGATTTAGTTTGTTCCCAGCTTCTTACAGTACGAGAGGTAGGACACCTTAAGCATGTGATTGCACCGTTGTTAATCTTAGCTAATAGCCTTTGATGGACCTATTCTCCATGAATTCATCTAATTCTTTTTGAACACATTTATACTTTTGGCCGTCACAACATCTGCTGGCAATGAGTTCCATAGGTAGTGTTCTTGTATGAAGAAGATTTTCCTCATGTGTGTATGCTGCCTATTGATTTTATTAGCTGACACCTATTTTGTGTGTTATATGAAAGGGTAAATAACACTTCCTTATACATTTTTCTCTTTACCATTCATGATTTGATAGACCTCTGCTCAGTCACCACAGATTCAATTTGAACAGTGCCAATCTTTTTTACTCTCTCCTGTGGAAGCTGTTCCATATATGTAATCATTTTTGTTGCCCTTGTCTGTACCTTTTCCAATTCTAACATAGCTTTTTTGAGATGGGGTGGCCAGAATTCATGCAGCATTCAGGCACCTACCATAGATTTATATAGTAGCATTTTGATATTTTTTTTGTCTGATCTATTCCTTTACTACTGATTGCTAACATGCTGTTAGTTTTTTTTTTTGACTGCTGCTGCACATTGAACAGATGTTTTCAGAGAACTATTCATGATGACTCCAAAATCTCTTTCCTGAGAGGTAACAGCTAATTTAGACCCCATCATTTTGTATGTACAGTTGGGATTATGTTTTCCAATGTGCCTTACTTTGCATTTATCAGCATTGAATTTCATCTGCCATTTTTTTGCCTAGTCATCCAGTTTTGTGAGATCTCTTTGTTACTCTTCTCTTTCATATTTGGAAATAATCACCTTGAGTAATTTAGTGTCTTCATCAAACTTTGCTACCTGTATATTGAACAGCATTGGTGTAAAGACAGGCGCTTGCGGGACCCCATTATTTACTTCTCTCAACTGTGAAAACTGACCATTTATTCCTGCCCTTTGTTTCCTATCTTTTAACAATGTATGGATCCATAAAAGGACCTTCCTTCTTATCCAATTATTGCCTACTTTGCATAAGAGACTTTAATGAAGAACAATGTCAAAGACTTTCTGAATATCAAAGTAAAACTATATCCGCTGGATCACGCTTCTCTGCATATTTGTGACCCCCTCGTCAAACACTTCCAGTAGATTGATGACACTTGATTTCCCTTCACAAAAACTATGTTGACTCTTTCCCGAATATCATGTTCATGTATGTGTCTGATAATACTGTTCTTTACTATTGTTTCAACCAGTTTACCAGGTACTTAAGTTAGGTTTACCACTTGGCAATTGCAAGGATTGCCTCTGAAGCCTTTTGGAAAAAATCTGCATCACATTAGCTATCCACCAGTCATCCAGTACAGAAGTTTATGTACCACAGAGAATCCTGATCTATGCTACAGAATTAGGTTAACGTAAAGCAGCTTACATCAACCTACATCTGTAAAGTTCCAAAGGGGCAGCCGTGTTAGTCTAGTGAAGCAAAAAAAGCAAGGAGTCTTGTGACACTTAAAGACTAACAGATTTATTTATTGTATGAGCTTTCATGGGAGAAAATGCCACTTTGTCAGACTCCCCGCAAGCAGCCCAATCTGGCTCCTAGCCCATTCCTAGCTATGCCCCCAGCCTGAACAGAGGAGCTGGGGAGATCAGCATGCCTGGGGTTGGAGGGGAAGCAGCCAGCCTGGGGGTTCCCTGCCCCTGGCAGAGAAACCAGCCAACCAGGGGAATCTCTCCACCATCTGGGAAACCAGCCTGCTGGGGGATCCAATACGAGTTAGAGAGGCTACTGTAGACTCTCTAACTCGAAATAATAATGCCTACCTTATTTCAAATTCGGAGTCTTGTGAAGGCTTACTCTTTTGAAATAATTATTTTGAATTAAAGTCAAAATAGTTATTTCAAAATAACTATTTTGAAATAACTATAACAGTGTAGACATAGCCAATGGTTCTGCAATTTCATATTTGAGTTCATTCAGAACTCGGGTGAATACCATCTAGTCCTGATGACTTATTACTATTTCATTTTTCATTTTCATAGAATCATAGAATCATAGGGTTGGAAGGGACCCCACGAGGTCATCTAGTCCAACCCCCTGCCAAAAAAAGCAGGACCACTCCCATTAGATCATCCCAGTCAGGGTTTTGTCCATCTGGGACTTGAACACCTCCAGAGATGGAGATTCCACCACCTCCCTAGGCAACTTATTCCAATGCTTCACCACTCGCCTAGTAAGGAAGTTTTTCCTAATATCCAGCCTGGACCCCCTCAGTCTTCTCTTCTGCAGGCTAAATAAGCCTAGTTCCTTCAGTCTTTCTTCATAGGGCTTGTGCTCCAGCCCTTTGATCATTTTGGTTGCCCTCCTCTGGACTCTCTCTAGTTTGTCCATGTCCTTTTTGTAGTGGGGAGCCCAAAACTGGACACAGTATTCCAGATTTTGTTCTGAAAGCTCCTCTAGCAAAACCTCAATCTGAAACAGTACCTTTGAGCTGTCATCTAAAAAGAACATCTCAGGTGTGGGACCTCCCTTGCATCTTCTGCAGTGAAGATTGAGTTAAAGAATTAATTTAGTTTCCTCATAATGGCCTGTCCTCCTTGATTGCTATTTTAGTACTGTGACTGTTCAATGACCCCAGTGATTGTCTGGAAGGCTTCCTGCTTCTGATATACTTTAAAAAAAACAAAACAAAAAAACCTGCTGTAAGTTTTTGCTAGTTACTGTTCAAATTCTTTTGCCCTGTCTAATTACACTTCTACACTTAAATTGCCAGAATATATGCTCCTTTCTATTTTCCACAGTAGCATTTACCTTCTATTTTTTAAAAGATGTCTTTTTGTCTCTAAGTATTTTATTGTTCAGCCACAGTGACTTTTTTTTTTGGTCCTCTTGTTTATTTTTATTTGGGATTTATAGTTAGTTTACGCCTCCATTGCAGAGTTTTTAAAAAGTTTCCATATAACATGCAAGGATTTCAGTCCTGTGACTGTTCTTTTTAATTGCCATTTAACTAGTTTCTTCATTTTTCTCTAGTTTTCCTTTTTGAAGTGAAATTTTTCTGTGCTGGGTTTTTTGTTTTTGTTTTTTGTTTTTGTTTTTTATATTTTCTCCTCCATAAGGAAAAAATGTTTTAATTACATTAAGGTGGCTATTACCAAGAGGTTCAGCTATCCACATCTCTTGGACCAGACCCTGTGCTCCAGTTAGGACTAACTCAGGCATTGCCTTTCCCTTTGTGGATTCCAGGACTAGCTGTTCCAAGAAGCACTCATTAATGGTGTCTGGGTATTTTATCTTGGCATCCCACTCTTCGGTGACATCTTCCCAGTTAATGGAAGGATAGTTGAAACCCATCATTCTTATGAATTTTCTGCTTTTATAGGCTTTCTGATTTCCCTGAGCATTTCACAATCACCATCCTGATCATCTTGTCAACAGTACATTCTTACAGCTATACCTTAATTATTCAAGCATGGAATTTCTATCCATAGAAATTCTATGATGCCATGTAATTCATTTAGATTTTTACTTTATTTGGGTCTATGCTTTTTTTTCATATACAGTGCCATTTCTCCACCAGCACAATCTATTCCTATATATTCCCATATTGGTACCCTGGTACTACCAGGACCCATTGATTATCATCATTCTACCAAATGTCTTTAATCCTTATTATATCAGTATCCTCATTTTAATACTAGGCACTTAATTTCCCCTATTTTATTATTTACACATCTTGCATTTGTAAATAATCACTTGTAAAATGTATCAATGTTTAGTTGTCTACTTTCACATGAGGAAACTGAATGAGGCTCTTTTATCTTTTGACTATTTCTTTTTAGTGTCGTCTTATACATTCTCAGCTTCTATCCTCTCATCTTTACTATGATACAGAGTATCTGCTTTAATAAATCCTCTCCTAACAGATCTTAGCCCAAACTCTGTACTACTTCTCAACTGTCAGCTTTTTCTCAGCCCCTAGTTTGAAAATGCCTCCAAGACCTTTTTAATTTTACATGCCAGCAGTCTGCTTCCATTTTGGTTTATGTGCAGCCCATTCTTTCTGTTTAGGCTCTGCTGTTTCAAAAAGGTTCCCCAATTCCTAATAAGCCTAAATCCCTTTCCCAAACATTGTTCTCTCATCCATAGATGGAGAACCTCCAAATCGCCTGTCTAACTGGCCCTGCCTATGGAACTGGAAGCATTGCAGAGACTGCTGTCATGGAAGCCCTGGATTTTTAATCTCTTTTTACCATCCTAAATTTGGCATCCAGAAATGTTTGCAGTAGATTGTCTACTTTTTCCTATTTCATTGTACTTACATATGCCATGACAACTGGCTCCTCTCCAGTACTGATCACAAGTCTGTCTTAGATGTCTCAAGAAATACGGAACCTTTGTGCCCAGCAGGCACTTCACTATGGGATTCTGCTAGTGAACACAAAATTAACTATCTATGTTTCTAATAATCAAAGCCCCCCTTACTATTACCTGTCTCTTATTATTGCCAGTCTAATAACTGGATTTTCTTTCCGTGGGAGGGGATATCCTCAGTGCAAAAGCTCAGCCACTCTGGCCATGATCACTCATCCTCAGGACCAAATCCACATATGTGCCACCTGCCCAAAAGGCGGATAATAATACATGCTGCATTTAGTGCAATCAACTGGATAGCCCCCACTCTGCTGCTGAACTTGCCCAACACAGAGCATGAAAACTAATAGTTATCAAGAATTAGGTCTCATTTTAACTCTCTATGCTTCCCTCCCACTAGTCTCCAGTTTGGTAAGATGGCTGAATTAAGTAAAAATGTGAGAGAAGCTAACCTCAAAGGACACAATAGTCAGGTTCAGTACCTTGACCAAACTATTCAAAATTCCTAAGTCAGGAAAACAGGATCTGGAGAGCTCAGAAGAGCAACCTTCTTTTATGCTGTTTGAACATTCACTTTTATTCCTATCTTGGATCCAGATGAACAGAGACAGACAAAAATGATAATACAGAACAACTTTACTGAATTTCTTTTAATTTCTAGAATTGCTTCACAGTTGTACTTTGGATGACATTTCTTATTTTGTATTTGCTCATGGAATGCCTACCAAGGCAAAATCTGAGGGTGTAATTGATAGTTTTGCCTGAGTAAAGGACTGTAAAACCTCTTAAAATATGATGTAAAAATTTGTTTCCTGTTAATAGGATTGTATATCTTTATGATTTTAATTCTTGTTTCTTAGTTCCATGGCAAAGATTGCTATTAACAAGAATGATAATTTGCAAAATGGAAGCCGTTTGTGCTTTATGACCTACCTTAATTATAAGGAATGGGAAATGGTCAAAGGGACATGTATTATATAGTATTTGTTCTGTGAAATCAAAATTTTCATCTTTGGTGCTTGATTCACCACTAGTTCATTTCAAATCTAATTCTAATAATTATAAATTAGCAACAGAGAGTTGGAAAATCCTCTGCAGTATATTCTGATGCCAAGTAAATAATGACAAACTCATGTTTCCTGGGATCAGAGACCTTTTTTGACTGTGTGCCAGTAGTTTAAATGGGATTCTCCCTACTGATTTGAATGGTCAAAACTTTGGAGGGTTTGTCATTATTTGTAATGACTACAGACTGTAATAAATATTACATGTACAGTATTAAGTTCATGTCACCAACAGCTCGTTCAGTTGTGTGTCGTTGTGTTGTGTTTCATCAATTTCAAATACAATGATGCAAAATAATGCAATGTGACACCATAGAATACAATAAGATGTGACATAACACATTAGAAATTTAAAGAATGAAAAGCTTCAGTCAGTTCAGGAAATAGGAACCCTGTTCAAATTTATTGTGACAAGTAGAACAGTGCAAACACTAAACACAGTTTTCAAACCAGAGGGCACCATTGTTTTCTGACCACCCAAATTGCTTGCAGATACTTCCATCATCTTTATTTTTACTTTAGTTTAGTGTGTAGATTTTTTTTTCTCTCCTCGCTCTGGCATAAGTATCTAAATAGACATCTGAACAACTGGAGTGATTGCTGGCAACTTTCTATTCCAAACAAAACCTTTTCTTGACATTTCAAAAAGATGCATTGCTAACATGGTTCCAAGGATTTTGTAAAAATCCAATCCTGTGAACATAGGCTTGAAAATAGTGAACAAAAAGCATATGCTAATTGAAAATTTAGAATCTGGATGCTTTCCTGTTAAGTACTAGCATGGATTAAAATCTGAAACAAGTCTCTTAAATGTTGCTACTTCATCCTTTTCTTCTTCACATTTCTACTGTCATCTGTTCATATCTGTATTGTGATATTTAGGTTTGCATTAATGGATTAAAGTCCACATTGATCTCAGCTGGAAAATATGAGTCGTTGTTGCTGATCACCTTGTGTTATTGCCAAAGCCGTCTTCTTTGCAAGTAAAGTCAGCATCTATTGAAGTCTGTCCCAAATAGTCATCTGTATAAACAATGATATGTGATTCTAAACTTCAAGTACATTTTCTGACCAGCTGTACTAACCACTTTTATGTAAGTTTTATTTAAGGGCAATACTACCATGCGGTGAAGTCACACAATGAGGAGATTAAAATCAATTTTTAAAGCCATTTTGGGGATTGCAGGGCTCACCACAGGGAAAGACAATTCATATCTAGCTCAACTTTTGCATTCAAAAGTAATTTTTCTGGGATGTTTGTAAAATGTTTAGAATGAAATTAATTCAGGACTCTCCATTCTTAGTAGGGTGGAGAAATATGAGGTAACTGTCAATTAGCGATGCTATATACTTACATGTGAATTAAGTCTTCCAAAGAAACATTAAAGAAAATATAAAGTCCTGTAAGCCTAGTTAAAGGAATATCTGAAACAGAACTGTAACTACAAGAAACACATTTTGAATAAACCTTAAACAGTGTAACATAGCCCTTCTCAGTCAATACATTACGAAATCTCTGCAGGGATTTATCCTTTTGTACATTAAAAGATAAAATTCAGTGTTCACTGAAATGGCTAAAGAAATAAACCAAGTCAAAGAGTGTCCTGGAAGAGCCAGACAAAATGATGATTCTGGGTCAGATCCGCAGCTGGATGTAAATTGGCTTTGCTTCATTGCCTCAGGTTTTGGCACATAAAATGGACAATATACCAGCTGAGAATATGGTCCAGCTAATAATTTACCTACAGTTAGGCAATGTACCAAAACACATGGTTGTTTTTAAGCATTTGAACTGAATTGAATTTAGATGTGTCATAACAATGACAAAATGCTTAAATGAAGCATTTTCTCCTTAAATGATGTAACAATTTTCCACTACATTATTAGCATTAGGTTATTATTCAGCTAAAGGAATATAACATGATAGTGATTGGACTTAAACTAAATGTCATTGACCATTTAAAGCATTGTTCATGAGCATAAGATCACATGATGTTGAGGGTTCAGTAGGGGCAGGATGACAATTCAAAAGAAAGCAGCTCTCCAAATTTCCGTAGTTATGTCTGTGTAGTCAAATGGCAACTTAATTGGTGTTTCTGTGATTCTAGGTTGAATTCATCAAAGGAGTTGGTTTCTTCAGGATCCTTATACTTTGCTGAATATCATAAACTCAGTGAGTCATTAACTGCATATAAAAAATTGATAAGCAGTTCATGAGCTGATTAAAAGTTGACATATTAACAGTAATAATCTCATCTTGAGACAACTGAGAGACCACATGGCTTCTAATTTTTTGGAGCAGCTAGATTATTGCCAGCAAATGAGATTCTCCACCAGGTTGTATAACAGTTCCTTTCAAAGAAATGAATTCATTGTCTTCACAAACAGAAACAGACCAAATGCCCTAAATGGACAGAGACTTTGATTTTATAAGCTTGCCTAAGGTGGTGAAAGAGACTTCTTTATGGCTATGTCCACACACAGGGAGTTAACTCAATTTAACTTGAAGCGATTTAAGTTAAATTGATATAACAATCATTAAATCGATTTAACTTAAATTGATTTAACAGGTCCCACAAAAAAAAAATCAAACTAGCATCTCCAGGGACAGCACTTGCTAGTTTGATTTAGGAGAGGGGCATTCTGGGAGATATGGCAACATGGCCCCCTGGCAGGGCCATGTTGCCACCCAGTCCCCTGCCTGGCTCTCCCCAGGAGAGCCAGTGGCAGGAAAAAAAAAGCTCCCACTGGCTTTGGGCTCCTGGAGCCCAGTGGGGGAACCCCCCCCCAGGACACCATGCACCCTGGAAAGAAGAGGGCCAAACCCTTTATATTGATATATTGTTATATTGATATAGTAGGCCTGCATAGGGTTATATTGAAATGACACTTTCAATATAACCCTCATTTCAATATTTTAGGTTTTATTATATTGAAATAGTTATTCTTATTTCAAAATAAGGGAGCTTCTTATTTTGAAATAAGAAAACATCATGTGGACCTAAACTTTTTAAAATCAAAATAACCAGAGTTACCTCAATTTAAAACCTGCGTGTGGACGTACCCATGTGCCCATAGAAAGTCATTGGAGCTTCATAAATGGTATGCATTGCAACCTAATGAATATAGGACGTGCATGTGTTTTTTAATGTTCATGAACTTGGTTAGGACTTTGTCAGCTTTAATAAGTTTAACCGGTTTGTTTAGGATCACATTCTGCTTAGCCGTTGCAAGGAGGCACAGTGGGAAGGGAATGAGCCCTTTACAATCTGCAAAAGGACTCTCTAGCCAGCACTGCCCTGTCAGTTCTCTACTCCAATTGTGGCTGTGTGGATGACGCCCCAGTGGGAAGGGACCTGATCTGGAATAAGGCAGAGACATGAACCCCTCCCCCGTATTGTGGCAAGCAGAGCTGGTTACCTCCATTTATAGGGGTATTATGAATGATCTCCTTCCTTAAGTGGGGATTTTTAAGCTACAGTTTGAGGAAGAATGCCTCCTTGTGATTTCCCAGGACACTGTTGTTTCAAGCAGTCACTTATGATGGGCTACCTTCATCAGGTTAGTTTAGCCCTTATATTGTAATTAGTGTACTTAGTGTTGAGTAAAACTATATGCTTTACTTTCTTCACTGTAAATACTGAGGTAGTGTAAGTTCCCCTGTAATGCTCTGTCATTCAGAGTGTAAATAAATGAGCAAGAGATAGTAGTTGGGCCTTTATTATCAATCAATTCCTTGGCTTCTCTCATATGAGGGTAAAAATTGTAACGGGGTGTTTTTTGATATGGTCACTTATCCAGTAAATTTGGATGCAGTCCTCCAATATATTTCACGCTGGTGACTAGACAGGTCCTACGTTATCTTAGGCTATGTCTATACTGATGGTGGCAAAATTGCCACCGTCAGCCCAACGTTCTGGAGTGCTTAGCAGCGAGTCTGAACCTGCTGCTGCACTCCTGGAAGTTGGTGCTGGAAGTCCAGGATATTATAGGGGAAAGCTGACCACAAGGGATTTGCAGTCGGCTTTCCCCAGTGTGTCCCAGCAGCTTAGGAAGTCATCGGCATTTACGCAAGGCATTTTACGTGCCTTGCATAAAGGCAGGTTGACTGCTGCCGAGAAGAGCCTTAAGTGTAAACTAGGGCTTAGTGACTTTCAGGCACCAAGAACCTGACCAGCTTTGAACCATTGACCTACAGGTAAAGGGCTTTTTTATACTACTGGGGTCCCTAAGAACTCCAGTTCCCCACCATTTCATGCTTTGAGTAATTGATTCAGAAAAGAATAAAAAACACTTTACATTGGTGCTATTTCATGACAATTCAACTTTTATGAATCAGATGTTTGAGTCATAATATTTTTCCCCAATGTTTTCTGTACCATTGATGCCACCACCAGTATTTTTAAAATGCACTTTCATGTGCTAGTTGAAAGGAAATTTATCTATCTTATCTCTGTGAAGCTGCCATAGAATTTTTTTTTTTTAAATGTACTTTCCTCTTGCTAGATTCTGGAAAGAACTGTCTTTGACTGTCTAAATATAAACAAACAAAATAAAGTTTATCATTATGTTACAAAGCAGAAATATCTTTTAATAGTTTTCTGTGCTAGAATTAGAAGCGGGACAAAAATTGTACAATTTGTATCTGAGATGTAGTTATTTTAAATCAGTTTGGGGAGCCTTTGATAGTTTCTGGGCCAAATTCAGCTCTTCCATTCACCAGTGTAAATACAGAGCAGCTCATCTGTAATCAATGGAGTTACTCTGACTTAAACTGGAATTTTGACCCACTATTTCGAATCATCTTTCTCTCGCTTGTTATAAAATAAGTTGCTGACATTTTCAACAACACTATTATTGTTAATATCATCAAATATGTTTGAAGCTGAAATTCAGTGGGATGGATAAAGCTTTTAAAATTCTTACATGAATGAGAAATTCCAAACATAAAATCAGGTATAAGCACCTTGTAAGCAGGTATAGGACACCAGGCCTCCCTTTTTCCAGGATCTGACAGCAATTAATTCTTGAAAACAATTATTAACCAATATGGCTTTTTCAAAGTATCTCAGTTAATGTGTAGCTTTAGGTCCTGATAGGAGAGGCAGCCTTTTTACCTTACTTTTCCATTATCTGCAATAAGGTTATGTACTGCTAGGGAGATTTGTAATGTCACAGAGTAGTGTGTTTTGAGATCACTATTGTACATATATTAAAATTCCAGGTAACAGAGAAATATTACTGCAAAGTTCTAAAATTATAGTAAACATACATTATCATTTTAAAATGGTCAATTATTGATCTGTGCTGTGAATTTAAAAAACTGAACAGAAATATTACTAAGCCCGTGCCATTCTTCTTCATTTCATGCATTTTGTTAAATGTCAAGGAAATATTATTTAAATGGTTACGTTTTCTGCATTATCATGTTGAGCACCATTCCCCAGTGTACAAATAAAGGGGAAAAGAGAATCATAATAACGGGTCTTTGCTAGGGTGCCCAGATTAGAACCATGTTCTCTGCAGAAGTGATGGGCATGTAAGGCTTTCGTATCAGGAGATCTGTCTGGCACTCATCAGGCAGTGTTACTTGATCACAGCTGGATAAAAATGCACACCCAGGGCAAATCTGTAAACACCAGCTTAATCTGCATGGGAAAAGTTACTGTCATCTCCTCCGACAGAAAAAGCCTCCAGGACACATTCCAGCAGTAACAGTCACTTCAGTTTGTTACAAATGTTGTCAGATTTAGACACAGAACCATTACACATGTCAAAAAGCTACAGCTGGAAAAAATAAATGTAATGCTTTTTCACATTTTATTTTATAAAAAAGTAGAAAAAGTCAGTAGTTTTAGTTTTATCACTATGACCAAAGGAAAAATCCAAGTTTCTCTCTGTATCATAAAACAATAGGTCATGTTTCATGCAAAAATTCATACCTCTCTAGTAATTTTTCCCTTTCATATCATTACACCTCAAAGTGATTGTTTTTTGTGGAGAAGGCTGTAGATGGCCTAATATTTTGTATGAGCTATACTTTTTTGCAAGATTAAAAAAATACCGGTAAGTCATTAAGATATTCCAGAAGCTGGCAACTGGCTTATTCTATATGTCAATTACTTATTCTATATGACAATTACTGTGTGTAGCATTTGACTAATAAGCCTGTTTCCCTAGTAATCAGCAATGAAAAGTAACCTGAATCATTTCATCATCATGATAGTTATAAACCAGTGGAAGCAAAAGGTATCAACCCACTCCAGACCACATGTATGATAAAATAATACAGCTCCAGGTGCATATCCTAATTGTTTTACTCATGTGAGTATCAACACTTACTTCATAGAAAATACTATGACTAAAGAGAGCTGGGACTGAGACCTGATTCAGCTACCCATTGATGGCAATAAGAAACTTGCTACTGAATTTAATGGGAACTTGATCAGACCCTGAGTCCCTAAAGTGAAAACTCTTATACCGTAGGATCCCTCTCCAATCTTGTGAGTGCACACCTACACTCGTAAATTAGCTTTGGCATTACTAGTTTTCTGCAACATATTAATTTGGGGGGGGGGAGAAGAGGGGGAGAAAGTCACAAGAAAACCTGATATTTGAGGTTTTCTTCATCCAAAGATTAATTCCAGGAGATTTTTCTAAGCATTAGCGTCAGTGTTTTCCAGGAAAAATGATCCCATTAAAGGGGCCCTCATAAATAATTCATGAGGTCCAATTTAATGTTAATACCAAGGGTGAAACATAAACAGGTGATAGAGTTTATAGGGAAACCATTGAGGCTTGCATGGTGGTTTGAGGCAAGTGATATTATTATTTTTTTTAATGTGGAAAAAAATATTTCTTAAGATCATTTTCTTTTTCAACTTTGAGTTGAGGATCTATGTGGTCCTGTATTTCTGAATCATTAGTGGTGATCTATTTCCTTTTAAGATCATTAAAGTATAAAGCTCCATACCCACACCAGTAATTTAGGGGCTGTGTTTGGAAACAGCTACAGAATACAGGATTCCTTGCTTTCTTGTTGTTCCTTTCTTCATCCATTGTGAGTACCCAAGAATAGTTGCTGAATGTGTCAATTAAGGTTGTTTCCTCAAATTAAAAGTTACATTTTTACAATAATTGCCATAGTTGAATAATTAATGTCCATTTAAAGGGACCAACAGTTAGCATGCTTGACGTTTATTGAAAAGCCTTCTGTGTTCGGTATAAAAGGAATGAAAACAGCAACTAAAGCGTAGTGGGTTTTGGGGGGTGGGTGGGCAGGGGAGGCTTGTCATTGTGGAACTATTGCTGTGTATGTGATAACTGTCAGACTTCCAAACACAATTGACCCTTGGAGTTATATTATTACCAGCAGTTTTGCAACTGAATGAAAATTAGAGCAGTACCATAAATAAATAAAAGTTCAGTGACCATCCATTAGTGAATGCTTGACTACACCAGACCCAGGAAAACTGATATGAGGATATTGTTGCTGCTACTCTTTGGATCAGGCCCATAGAAAACAGAAATAGAGATAAGCAAGAAGAGTGAGATTCTTGCTGGCTCTGGCCTTTTGCACAGAGCGGGTAGGCAGGGCCTGTGGTAGGCTGCAAGAGCCTTCCTTTCACTGATCCATGGAGGCAGCAATCATAATTGCACCCCTGCGTGTGTCTACACTGGAGCCTTATGTCGACTTACTGTTCTGTAAGTTGACCCGAGAAACACTCTGGCCACATCTGGAATTTATTAAGTCGACTTAAGGGCTTCCTTAAGTTGACATAATAACACCACCTGTTAAGGTTGACTTAATGGTTTAGGTGACCTTATTAAGTCAACTTAAGCCAATATAGATGCTTAAGTTGACTTTATTAAGTTGACTTAAACCACTGTGGAGTTTAAGTCAACTTTTTAAAGTCAACTTAAGCTAGTGTGTGCCAGTGTGGACGTGGGCAGCTGGGGCTCTGTAAGTCGACTTAGCAGGATTGTGGATGCTCTAAGCCAACTTAACAAGGTCAACTGTAAGTTGACTTAAAGTCAACCGTGTTAAGTCAACTTAACTGAGCCTCCAGTGCAGCTATCCCTTGTGTTTTCTTAAGCACATGGGCTGCTCAAGGGTTGTGCAGCCTTGGGTGTTACCCCTCTGAAAAGGAGCAGAGAATGAGGAGGTGGCCCTACTCTCCTCACCTTCTTGTTTTACACATCGGCTAACCAATGAGGAGTGCATGCTGCATCCAGGTAAAGAATGGCACGACTAAACTCCTTGGAATCTCCAGGAAGCTTTCTAAGTCACAGTGCTTCCCCACACTTCCTTTGGAGTGGGGAAGCTCTACACTAGAGCTTCACAGACCTGAGACTGGATGGCACATTCTGGTCTAAAGAAGGGGCAAAGTAAACTGAAACTAGTTATATTGAGAGAGGGGAGCAGAATACAGAATTCTTCTCTAAGCTTCTAGAAGTAATTCTGTTTTTATTTAGAATGTTTTGGCTACTATTAGTTCAGTGATATTGTTTCATACAGTATACTGGGCACTACTCACTTATATTCACTATGTCCTATACACAAGTAAATTACTAGCAATAGTAGAATTTTAAATACCTGGCATCTTTGAATTGGTAAAATGACAGGCAATTTTTCTCTGTATATATTTGCAGGAACTGATAATATAATCATATAATTATACAGTTTATTATATTTTTGCAAAAGGTCATGGGCTCTGATTCTAATTTGACTTACACCACTTAAGTATTGGTGCTGTTCCTGATTCACATGGATGGGAATGAGCTCAGAAGGAGGCCTATAATATTTACCCTGATAGTGATTTGTAGACAAGTGAATTGTACCAAAATGCCACTAGGATTTACTGTTAAGAGAAAATGATGTCATCAGACTTGTGGCCTCTATAGCCAAGATCTGCGAGCTGTCAATCCCAGATGCTCATTCCCATGCAGTGTCTACAGTTTGCATGGTTGAGCTGGTTTAATCCAAACCTAGAATGTCCCCACCAATGAGTGACTGGCCTAGAGGCATGAAGTGACAGAATAGTACTTTCAAAATTAATTTACTTAAGTGATGTTGCTGGTCTTTCTAGAGCGGTCACCTCTGTGGGACACTGGTTTTGTAAACTAAATGCACATTTCTCAGTGTATAATAATCACTATCCCCTTAAGCCCTGTAAAATGACATAAATCCACTTTAAAGCAATGCTCTTATGAAGTGTCTAGGAGCACACAATAAACTCAGATTTCTGTGATAAAACACATGATCATTATTGTGAGTTTTTAAGTTAAAAAAACAATACCACTATACCCAGATTGAAATAAAAAAGTTACAATTTTATATGAAACCTCATGAATCACTTAGTGTGCAGGTTTCTCTGTTAATTTCATGGGTAGTAAGTAATACTTACACCAGTACAAAACTGGCAAAAAGTGAGTGTGAAATGCTACCTACTGACCCAGATGCTGAGGTGAGACAAGGCATTAAACACAGAGAATAGCTGTAAAGTGGTAGGCTGAAAGTGTATTAATATAATTTTACAAAGGAGTAAGCTGTGCCCTAACCTCTGCCAAAGAGTATAAAAGGTTCAGTGCTAGAAGAAGTGAGTTTAGGCTCCTAGCAGCAAACCAGGACCCATTTTTGTACCAGGCCTATCAAAGTCATCCACAGATCCCGCCAGCTGCTGAGAAGAAATGAAGACAGAGACATAGGATTCTTCTGTTGCCATTATACTTAAGAGATTTCCCTGTACCCTCAAGCAGATTGGTCAAATGCCCTGTTGCTCCAGTGCTCACATTTAGTTTATTATCTGATCACATTGTACTAATCCCCACCTCGCACAACACTAACTGAAACGTGTCACTGACAGCATCCATTGAGCCTCCATAGTGCTGTGGGATACTCAAAAATCCCTCAGAGCATCAGATAATTTTTCTCAGGAAAAACTCCCTCCTTGCCTCCTGTAAGAGCAATCTGGCCAGATGCACTGTACTCCTAGAAATCCAATTCTGACACCCTGAGGTACCTAGCTAGAAAAGGGAGCCACTGTGGGTGCCCAGTCATGGCAACCACCTCCACCACACACCAGGCAGGGGTATGAGAGCAAAGGAGGAGTCACGGTGACTACCTCCTTCAAACTGGTGAATGGTGCACTAATGTGAGATGGAAGTGTAGGGAAGAGTTAAACTGAGCACCTGACCTGAATGGGATCACAGCCCAGACAGAGCCTGTAAATGAGATTCTAGTTAAAAGTAATGTTGTTTTTCATTTTTCTTTTTCTTTCTCACAACTTGTACAAGGAAGGTAGCTGGAAGTATGCTATCTTCCCCTCCCACATAAGGTCATCAAAGGCAACATTGTTTATAACCTTTCTTCTTTCCTCCCTGCATGTTAAGGACTGTGAAGTCATTTCTGTTGCAAAAAATAATGAATTTGAAGTTAAAGCGCCTGTGCACTATTTGCTAAACCTGTAAAGAACAAACCAAGGCATGGATAACTATATTCACCATATAGTTATTAATATTCATTTTTAGGTGTTAGTGTAACTAAATAAGGGTCTCTGGGGAGTCATTGAAAAATGTAAGCTTTTGGATATTTTTAAGCATAAAAGGATTGCAATGCCCCCTTCTTCTTGGTCACTTGTAGCATTGAAGTGGAACGAATAGGCAATAAAACATAATGTTTGACTCAATCCTCCTTTGAGACTACCTGTTTTGTTTTTCTACCATGAAGGTGGTGACTCCAACAGTGCCACCCACTCACCAACCACCCTTTCTGCAGGACATGAGACTATGTAAGAGGGAAATGAGGAAAACCTACAGGGTGGCCAGGGTCTCTCCTGTGCTCCTAGTCAGCACAGGACCCCAGGGGATGCTCTTTCCTTTATGCCCTGATGAAATATCTGCTGGGAAGTATGCCATTGTGATTTAGTAGCATTTTTTACTCACTTTGCAGTGATGTACAT
The DNA here is from genome assembly GCA_007922195.1 of Podocnemis expansa. NCBI lineage: Eukaryota > Metazoa > Chordata > Testudines > Podocnemididae > Podocnemis > Podocnemis expansa. The sequence continues at coordinate 11,661,230 of ML682006.1, forward strand.
GACTAAATAAATTTTGCCATCTTGTATAAAGTGAGCCATATAGCCCATATTTGTGAAAGTGTGCATGAAAAAATACACTTGCTCCTGTGTTCACATTTGGCAGCTTGGCAAAACACATTCCTGTGCATATGCACAAGCCCTGCTTATACATTCATCAGGTGTCAGGAGTTCACACTTCTGGAAATATGGACCCATCTGTATTTTCTACTGCATTTCTCTGAGGTGCTATATAAACACAGTTCTAACATAGAAATGCATCTACCTTGGAGTTATGCTTGGTACCAATTTACGTTGTAATATTGGTGACAGTGCCACTTAATTTGCCTACTTGCCTATAGTGTAAATGTAGGTAATTTAGAAACCTTTAACAATGTTCAACTTTGCAAAATGGTACAGAGATCTGCAATTATACTTAAAATGCACTGGTGCTCTATATGTCAGCAAAAAGCACCTACAAAGACATAATTACAGTCTAATTGCCCACAAGTTCATGAAGTAAATATATATTATTAGAAGGCACTCATCTGTTCAAGTTAAGTGACATTACAGCTAACATATTGCATAAATAAGGAACCGTTTTGTGACTAGTTACTGTAATAACAGGAGTTTAAATTAAAGTGTGGTTCACAAATACAAGCATTCTAAGAGCAATTGAAATTTGGCATCCAGTAAATAGTAGCTTGTATTATACTCCATTTCTGGTTTTAAATATTTCAGTGTTATATAAATATGTGAACCAATAAATAATCACGCATTATTATATGCAAAAATTCTTGAAAAAATCCTTTGGGCTTTATGTTTCATTTCTTTGTAAGGAAAATTTCAATGGCTTGAAATGGTTGATTCAAAACTGCTTATGTTACTTATTAGAGAAACAAGGTGGAGGAAGCAATATTTTTTATTGGACCAACTTTTGTTGGTGAAAGAAACAAAGTCTTTAGTAACACAGAGCTCTTCTTTATGTCTTGAAAAGGTACTTAGGGCTAGTCTGAATTAGAAATGGTATAGTGCTGCAGCTGCACCCATGAAGCTATGCTGTTGCATCACATCTGGTGAAGATGCTCTATGTTGACAGGAGAGAGCTCTCCTCCCATTGGCACAATAAAACCACCTCCCTGAGAGGCAGTGGTGATATTGCTGAGAAAAGCTCTCCTAGAATCATAGAATATTAGAGTTGAAATTGGACCATCTAGTCCAACCTCCTGCTCAAAGCAGGACCAACACCCAACTAAATCATCCCAGCCAAGGTTTTATCAAGCCAGGCCTTTAAAACGTCTAAGAATGGACATTCTAGCACCTACAGCACTTCACCACCCTCCTATTGCAACTCAAGACCATTGTCCTTGTTCTGTTGTTTGCCATCACTGAGAACAGCCTAGCTTCATCCTCCCTTCATGTAGCTGAATGTTGCTGTCAAAACCCACCTCACTCTTCTCTTCTGCAGGCAAAACAACCCTATTTCTCTTGGCCTCTCTTCATAAGTCATGTGATCCAGCTTTCTTTCATTGCCCTCCGCTTTACCTTCTACAATTTTTCCACACCCTTCCTATAGTGGGAGCCTAAAACTGGGCACAGTATAGCCTCATCAATATAAAATAGAGGGGAATAATCACTTCCTTCAATGTGCTGGCAGTGCTCCTGCTAATGCAACCCAATATGCCATTAACCTTCTTAGGAATAAAGGCACACTAGTGACTCATATCTGGCTTCCTGTCCACTGTAACCCACTGGCCCTTTTCTGCAGAACTGCTGCCAATTGGTCCCCAGCTTGTAACAGTGCAAGCCATTCTTTACTCATTAAATACCATCAGATTTTTTTTAGCCCAATTCTCCAATTTGTCTAGGTAGTTCTCTATATTATCCCTACCCTCCAGCATATTTACCATAATTAGTGTCATCTGAAAACTCGCTGAAGGTGCAAACCACTCCGTCTTCCAGATCATTAATGATGATGTTGAGCAAAACCAGCCCCAGGACCAACACTGGGGCACTCTGCTTGGGATAGCAGTGTCCACACCAGCACTTAGGTGGGTGTAATATACATCACTTGGGGGTGACTTATTCCTACTAAATTATACCAACATAATCTATAGCAGGGGTGGCCAAACTTCTGGAACTCAAGAGCCACACAAGTTGATTATTAAACCTTCCAGAGCCACACTGAGGCACATAACCACATATTTTTACGTACTCCAAAATTGCTAAGTTTAAAATTCATTGCAAACTTTAATTTTATCTTAAAAACAGGGCAGATATTGATCCTACTAATGTCAGATTACTTAACGTTACCATGAAAACTAGGCCTATACAGTAAACACTTAGCTGTTACTGGATATAGAACACTGCAGGCTAGTGGCAAGTTTTTAAAAATCTGGGCAGTAACTTGTCAATGCAGTACCTAAAAGCTCTCTCAGGTGCGGCTCTCTAAGTATTGCACAATGTTTTGATTTAACAAATTTCATTTTAGAATACAATGCTTCACAGCAGTAAGTTGTGCCAAAAACTGAAAGTTATCTACATTGAGTTTTAAACTTTTCTCCTTCATATTTTCATTTATTATTATTCCACATCATGTTTAGAAGTTTTCAAACACGATTTGATTTTAACAACGAGTAAACTGCATTAGAGCTCATGAGAAAATCTAAATATGCCGTGGCTCCCCTGACCATGCTGTGCGACTCCCCCCCCCCCCCCGTCTCTGACCATGCCGCCGCTTCCCTAATGTCTCTTACCATGCTGCTGCTTCTCTGCTGTCCCTGACCAAGCCGCACTTCTCCCCCACATCCCTGACCGTGCTGCGCTTATCTGCCATCCCTGACCATGCCGCACTTTCCCCACGTCTCTTACTGTGCTGCCACTTCTCCGCCATCTGACCATGCTGCCCCCCTCTCCCCACCCGGTCTCTGACCATGCTGCCCCTTCTTTGCCGGGTGAAACCATGCCGCACTTTCCCCACATCTCTGACCATGCTGAGCTTCTCTGCTGGCCTTGACCGTGCCTCACTGCCCCCCTCGTCTGACCATGTCACACTTCTCTACTGTCCCCAACCATGCCATGCTTTCCTCACGTCTCTGACCATGCTGCTGCTTCTCTGCTGTCCCCAACCATTTCGCACATCTGCCCCTGTCTCCAACCATGCCATGCTTCTCTGCTGTCCCTGACCACGCAGCTACTTGTCTCTGACCATGCTGCCATTTTCCTGCTGGCTCCAATCATGCTGCACTTTCCCCATGTCTCTGACCATGCTGCTGCTTCTCTGCTGTCCCCGATCATGCCACACTTTCCCCTGTCTCCAGCCATGCCACCCTTCCCTGCTGTGCTCTTCCGTGAGCTGCACTTTTTTCTTTCAAGATCTGCATGCGGCTCATGAGCCACAGTTTGGCCATACCTGAGCTATAGTGTAGCCAAGCTGTCACTGTCACAGCTGGCTACAAAGTGAAATAGATTGTTTAGCATAGCTAGTTGATACATATTCTACGTGATCATTCAAATTGAAGTGGCCCATTTACACCATAGCATTCACAGGACAAAGTCTTACTGAAAGTCCAAGTATACCTACATAGTTGTTATTGGGGCATGTAGTGTTGTGCGGCATACCCCTTTTGTGATAAGCATGCGTGGGACCCACAGATCTTGAAAGATGTGTTCTGGAGGGTATTGATCAATGTAGTAGTGAGGATATGTCTGCAGGTTTTACATCTATTCTTCTGGCAGGGATTGTTGCTGATTTGAGTTGGTAGGTCCTTGTCTCTGGCCAGCTTGCTTCTGCTGATAAGCATATTGAGGTAGAGGAGGGGAAAGCTGAAGGTGAGAAAAGGGGGTTCAGGAAGGCTTTTTCAGAATGTGGTTCCCTGAACCCCTGAGTGTGTGTCGTAATAGTTAATGTGGTGGAGTTTTTGGAGGACGTCACTTGTGTCCTGGAGGAAGATGGCTCTTTGTGTAATAAATGGTTTGAGGATGCTTTCTATGAGTCCTGATATTCCTTTACTAAGAGAACTATGGCAGATATGATGGGCCTGCCTGGGTTCCCTTGTTTGTGTATCTTTGGAAGTTAGTAGAAGATCCCTGGAGCAGGTTCATGTGAATGAGTTTATAGAATTTCTCTTGAAGTTGTTTGGAGAAGGATTTGATGATATCTGTAAATTTGTGGCTGAATTGTGATGTGGGGTCTTCTCTGAAGGCTGTAAAAGTAGGTTGTGTCAGACTTGCTGATCAGCCACACTGACATAATCATCAGCATTGAATGCTAAGATGGGATTGCCTTTGTCAGATGGTTTGATTAATATCCGGTGATTTCAGCAATAGATTTCAGGTACCATACAGGTACAGATCCCGTCCTTTTGAAATAAGAACTGCTGTTTCGAAACAGGTTAAACCCCAATTGTTTCGAAATGGCTGTTATTTCAAAATGGTTATTTCGAAATAAGGCCATTTGGACATGTTGTTTTGAAACAACACCATTGTTTCGAAACAACTGTTTTGAAACAACATGTGCAAACAGCTTTATTTCGAAATAACCATTTTGAAATAACAGCCGTTTCAATAGCAGGCTTTCCCTTAATTCGAATTAACTTATTTCAAAATAAGGACTTTATTTCGGAATAACTCATTTCAAAATCCTTATTTCGAAATAACGATGTGTGTATAGACATATGGCTATATGCCTCAGTGTGGCTCTGGAAGTTTAAATAATCAACTTGTGTGGCTCTTGAGTTGCATAAGTTTAGCCATCCCTGTAATATACAGAAGACTTAAGGTTCTAAGGTGTCATGGACTGCCCACTTTAAATGGGATCACCAAGCCCCAGATCCAAATTCCATTGAGGCCAATATGAGTCCTTCCATGGATTCCAGTGGGTTTGGGATTGGGTTTCATACATTTTGGCAACAAGGCCCTCCAAGTAACACAAGTCACAGAGGACTTGCAGCATGAGAAGGCTGTGGTTTTGAAGGCAAAAGTTGTGCCCTGCCTTGCTACTTCTTTTTGTGCACAGAGAGCCTGAGCCATATACTTAAAAATATATACAGTTATTAAACAGGCAGAAATATGTATTGGATTTGAATTTGGATGTTTGAAATAATTAGTCTCTTTAGAATAAAATCTTGCTGAACTCACCTTCCATATGTTTGTTACAAAAGACAAGATTTTTAGATATTGGGTCCAAGCATCAAGCCCCTTCTTGTGAATCCTCATGAAAATCAGTGTCTGACATACTTATCCCATATTTTTTCAAAGCCATTCTGTTATTTCTTTCCTGCTTGCTAAGGATAAAATCTCCCTAATTATTGTTCCCAAATTAAATATTCAAATTATTGCCCTGACACTGGAAGTTCATCTATGTAGTCAGACAGTGACCCCTGAACCTGCAGAGTCCTATGGAAGTAAGTTGGACTCCATGCAGTTGCCAGTGCAGCATGTCCATAGAACACATTTGCAGCCAACAACGTGCTAGCAAGAGTGACTAGGTATGGTCATAGGCTCGGGGCCCTTCTTCTTACCGAAAGCTATAAAGGAGCCTATGTCTTTCATTTAGGATCATGTTTTAATGTCCTCGTTTTTGTAGAACTCTTTTCATTAAAAGTATTTGTTTTTATTAATGTAATATTTATTTTCTTTTGTGCCTGTCCAATTAAAATCACACTTCAATTTGAAAGTGAAGCAAATACTTTAAGATTACTGATGCCAACTCTTTATTGCTTTACTTTTCTTTTGTGACCTTACAAGCAATCTGACATATTTTAGGTCCAGAGTAGACTGTTTTCTTTTGGTTTGCTCATAGCAGCTTTCATTGCCAACTTTTACAAACAGCTTAATATTATAGACTTTTTACTTGGGATTCCACTCTGTTGAACATATTTCTGCTTATTTTATCTCTGTCACCAGATAAACATAATAGTGGATTACAAACTTGTTAAATATTTCCTTTAGGGAATTTTGTTTGATCCTCAGGGTGGTACTGGGGCTCAACCTAAACTGGTTTAATTCTCTGTACCTGCTGTGTAGTTAGACAAGATCAACGAGACAGAACTTTCTTATTGGTTAAAGGTCATGACTTGCCTGAAGACATGTTTTTTGTAGCACATCATGTTCGGAAATATAATTTTGTAGACAGTGTGGCCATATATGCATTGGTTGTGATAAATAATCTTAATATTTCTGCAGATACAACTCTGTAAGATTTTTTTTAAATTCCAAACTTAGTCTAAGCAGCCCTTTTTATAAAAGGTATGACTAACACAAGAAAATATTTTAATTAATTTTTTTGTAAATGGAGGATGTGAAATGTTTGGAAAGGCTTTTTTTTTTTAAACCCAGCATTTTCATGTTTGGTTCATACAGAAAATTCAGAAGACCCCCCCCCACCCCCATCAGTTCAGCATGAATGAGGGTGAGATTCAGGCCTTATTTACATTGCAGTAAATAACGTTCAAATAAGCAAAACTCCAATGGCTTCTGGTTCTATGTAAAATTATGACAAAGACCCCGATGGCTGAAATGTCAAATTATTTTATGATTTTTCTCCCAAATTTTAATTATTGTTAGAGGCCCAAGATGTACAGTAATCCATTTAGATAAACATATTTTGTTTTGCAGCTTGCAAAAAAGAGTCAACTTATTAAATAGGTTTTTAAATGTTCCCTGAAGCTGCAGATTTGTTTCAAAGAGCTATTAGGGTTTCATATTAGCCCTATTATTAATGTCTCTGCATTTCTATACACTTGATTTTTGAGTTAGTATTTCTGTCTCTCTCTATCAGGAACGCTTCTGAATAGCAGACTATGGCTAGGCACATAATTACATGGATCACTGTTTTCTAAAAAGTCCAGTTAAGGGAACAATAGCTGTGAAAAAAAAAATAGACTATTGGATTCAGTTCTCAATTGGTATCCATTAATATAGTTACATTGTAGGCCATTTTTTATTAAAGACAGTGCTGCCTATTTTGTACTGATTTATGTCAGATGGGGGGCAGAAAAAAATCATAAAAAAATAGGTTTATTTCCTCATCATATGTTTCTAACTTCCATATCAATGACTTAAATATTATAGGTATATTCTTCACAGGCTGATTTATAAAGAATATATAGGAACTATTTTATTCTTCAGTTTGATGTTGTTTTTCTGTTTAATGTCCAAAGAAGCATTTACCTCATACCTGGACTTTGCTTGAAATTGTCCCAAAACAGACTGAGACCCCAGAACTATGAATTATCTGCTTTTGTGTTGTGGCAGAATGTGGCTTGACCAAAAGTGAGATTTATCTAGAACAGGAGAATTATTGCAAAACAAATGGTAGTAACCTCTAACAAACTTCTAACACATGCTGAATGGCAGGTAACAGTTACATACTACTTCTGAACAAAGATCATCGTGTGTGCCTGGTATCCACAACCATTTCAAATCCTAGACAAGCCCCCACTTTTGTTATAACTGTCATGATCATTGTCTATTGGGATTAAACCTAGATTGCAGGAATTTAACACTGTAGCTATAATTTGAGCTAAAGGGCTATCTGAGTTAGCTACTATCTATAACAGATTCATAATGTAAAGGGGACGTGTAATATACACTGGACATCAGAGAACATTGTCACTGTGAAACAATCTGACTAATAAACTTCTTTAACTATCCTACCTCAATTAAAATGTGTTTTTCAGTTTGATGTGGAGAAACATGTGCCTGTCTTTGACCGTTATTATGCTTGCAGCAGGAGGTGAACTAACATAAGACATTATCTCTGTTTTAAATGGAATTAATGTAGCACCATACACTTTATTTACATGGTGGAAATGTCCTTATTTCTTATGAAAACCTAAGGGCTCCTCTTAATTTATGTGTCATATCATTGAATGCTGCACAATATGATAGACCTATCAATGGTAGAAGGGTAGGGGTTGCTTGTGGAAAACTAATAAGGTTCTGCATTAAGGGACAAGAGAATGATTTCAAAGGACACTGTAATCAGAGATTGCCAACTGAAGAAAGTGGACAATATTTTGGACAGATGCTACCTGTTATGAAAAGATCTCCCACAGGCTTCAAAATAGTGGTGAAAGATGATGAAAATGTGGGATGTGGTCTTAACAGCCACAGATAGTTAATTGTTCATGCTTCTTTTGCCTAGTCCAGAGCTTTCCTTTTGCATTCTCCTCTCTCAGCATTACCTATAGTAATTACCTATAGGCCAGAACATCACAGAAGTCTATTCCTTGATTTTTCTAACTATTATGTGAGATGTGTACATGCTTAAGACTAAATTGTGATATTCCCTTAAGTGGGTCCATGGCAAAGGGGTAAGTATGCAAGCATCTGCCCCACAAGTGCCTGTGCAGCAGTCATTTGCAGTTGCATGTCTTTGGTTCAGGTGACTGCTTCTTCTATGTCATGGATTCAAAGGGAGCACAGAAGGGTGCACAACAGGTACTGCCAACTTGTATGATAAAGCTGCTTGTGCAGGACACAACATAGTGATTGTGCTTCCTGGAAGTACTAACTTTTCTCAAGCTACTTGGTGCAACCCTGCACTGCCACCAGTGGTCAGTTTGGCTTATAATTGGTCACAAAGTTCAGATGTCTTTCCTACTGTACTCATGCTTACTATTGGGGCTATATTGGTGACAAACAGAAGCATCGCTGGTGCCGGGCACACGGGACACGTGCCCCGAATCCCGGCGCCAGTGCCCCAGGTCTGCCCCCCCCGCAGTCTCCGGCCCAATCAGGCCAGAGATCTGTAGTCCAGCCGCCCATGGCCGTGGCAACCCTGTCCACAGGCAGGGATCCGGGGCCCAGCCGCCCACGGCCACAGCAGACCCATTCCCAGCGGGGGATCCAGGGCCCAGCCTCCCATGGCCGCAGCAGGCCCGTCCCCAGCTGGGGATCCAAGGCTGAGCCGCCCATGGCTGTGGAGGCCGCTCCCAGCCCCATCCCTAGTCGCTCCTGGCCCTGTCCCTGGCCGGGGGTGTGACCTGTGGTCAGGGGCGTGGGCTCTTGGCAGGAAGCATGGCCTGGGCCTGTGCCCTGGGTGCTTACCTGGGGCACCGATGCCCCTGATGACAAAGCTGCAAATGAAGGGACCTGAAGTTGGTTCTCACTTCTTTTACTTACAAATTAGCCTGGAAATATTTATGGGATTTCTTTCCTGTGTAAGGGCTGTAAGGTATGACCCTGATGTTTCTAGAAGGGAAGGTCACAAAAAGAATAGAAGTTATGCTTAGAAGGTCTGAAGAAGGCAAAGTTTGTTGACAGTTCAGAAATATATTTTAAATAGCATTGGTGCTTATGATATGATAATTCACTGCAGACCCATAGAGACATGTAAGATCTAGTGTCTGCTCATCATATAGGTGGTCTTTCTAATTTCAGTGAGACTTGGTGTGAGGAAGCCAATTGGAGTTTGGCCCAAAATTTCTAAAGATATCTTTATTGAGTAATGGCATTGATAACCTTCCAACAGTCACATCTGCAAACAAAAATCACAATTGTGAAGGAAACAGTACCATAAAATTAGCACTTTTATAAAGCTTCATATCTTCAAAGCAGCATACAAAAGAAGATCTGAGGGTGCCGATTAAAGCACTGTTTTATGGGCAGGGAAAATGTAGTAATATTATAAAGGAAAGTGACTTGCAGATGTGTGTGGTCTTTTATCAATAGACTAGGAAGAAGCTCTGCTGTCCTTTTATCAAGCAGCAGTGCCGTGAAATGTTTAGTATAAACAATTGTTTTTAAAGAACATGAACATTAGAGCCCTGAATGAGCATTATTTGATTCTGATCACAGATTGTTGATAACTAATGATTACAAAGGACTTGTATTCCTGCTGATGGACTCAACTGGAGTAATTTTCTATCTGATGTATACAAAGAACACTTGGATTTTCTGAGTCTCTGTACCACTGGTGATCTTCAGCAAAACTCATGATGATGTTGTAATCCCTTAGTTGGGAAATGAGTGGTTCACAACTTGTAATTTAAAAAGCACATAGTTTTCACTGACCATTTTGAAAAAAAATATTGAGGCTTAAATTCTCAACAAGTAGAAAGTATGTGTCTGTGATATGGATCGTAAAGTCCTAGGTTGTAATATCTGTGTACATTATATATTTTATTTCTAATGACAAGGTGCAGTAAATTAGTAATTAAGTAAATATTGTAATAGGTATGGCTCTGATATCCACTTGAAGCTTATAACTCCGCAGGGAACAGATGCTTAATTTGTGGCCAAGATAATAACAACCTAATGAACCTCACATCTTGCTGGATAGCTTAATAAACTTCAAAGAAAACAAAACAAGAATCTGTGAGTAAAAGTACATCCTTCACTTTTCATTAAACAAAATGAGCATGAGCCAAGGCCCAGCATGGCTTCCAAAGTTAAAGCTACCAGCTACAAAGCAAATGTATGCAGAGAAATGTACAACAAAAGACATAGCTTTTAAACCTCCAGTTGAGTTTCCATAAATGTTGCTTACAAAAGCTACCATTCTCTATGTTAACAAAAAGTTGTGGATATGTTCTTCACTAAATCCTCTTTTCTTGTATAATCCACCTTGTGCACTTTATCTCAAGTGCGTTTTATCTGATCTAATCCTGGGCTCATTCACTCTCAGATAGAAGCAACAGGATTATTTTATACTTAAACTAGGCCCAATCTTTCTCCGGGTCCATAAGAGGACACCTGGGTAATGAGAAATTATCTGTGAAGCAAAAGGTTAACCAGATGCTCAGAATAAATATATGCTTCCAAACTCAGCAACATTTTATGAAGCATATGCTGTATTTTAATTCAAAAGAACACCACAGAAGTAATTACATTTTAAAAGGAATGTGATCACATACAATACTTTACCTATCAATATTACTTGGTACAAGTTAAAAACAATGGATCAAATTCTGTTCTCAGCTATTCTTAACAGCTCTATTGACTTCCCAGGAGCTATTCCAGATTTAAATAGGTGTAAACTTGCTCAGTGTATTCATAATAGCTTGGTCAAAGAGCCTACCTCACATTCATTCATTTCATTCTTCCCTAGTCTATGCATCCCTCGCTTAGAATGCTTTGAGTGGGAGGAGGTTTTGTGGCTCAGTAAATTAGCTGCAGATTTTTTTTTCTAGACTCTATTGGGCAAGACAGCTCAATATTAAAAAAAAAAAGCCAAAATAAAACAAAAGAAACGAAAAGAAAACAAAACAAACAAAAAACCTAAGCCCCCTGAAGCTCAGGGGCATGGATTAGCAGGGAGGAAGTTGAGACTCCCTGGCTTGGCTCAGCAGGAATATTAAATTAAAATATAGATATATCCCTTGGTGCTTAAATGCCTAGCCTCACATTACTAATGTATTGAGGAACCAAAATTACTTCAGATATAATCTCCTATCTGCTGCCAGTGTCTAACGGTGTTGCAGTGCTGAATGTGAACACAGCCAGTCAAAAGAGTGGAAACTTCCTGTCTACTCTGAAGTTTTCCCTCTCTTTTTTGTGGGAGAGTATAGCTGGCATAATCCTATGGAAGAGAGGCAGGTCTGCTCCCTAAACATGTTTGTCTCTGCGCTCATTTGGATCAGTCAGTTTCTACTGCTGCTGGGCAGAATACAGATTTTACATGACCTGGTGCATCGTACAATTCCTCTGTCCATTGAGGAGTCCTCCCTGGGAATGTAAAAATATTTTTAAAATAAAAGGCAAGCTCCTCAGCTGGTGCAAACTGGTGTAGCAGATGATTAGAAGAATCTGCTGCCTCTTTATATCCATCAAGAACATTATGGGCCAATTTACATCATCTAACTATGAGGCTTCTGATGGTTGTTGGTTGCTCTGTGTTCTTGTGCATCTGGAGGATGGCTTGTCATATTTTTTTTAGATGTTTCACACCTTTCTTGTAAGAAATAAAATGGAAAGATGCTCTGTAAATAATTTGAGAGGATTCAAACTAAAGCGAAAATAGCATACTATGGGAAGAAAAGATGATGTCGTAAGGAGTGATTGATTTTTGTAATATTTAAAAAAAGCTCAGTTAAATTTATACTCTGGGCCAGATCTGCTATGAATTAGCAAAACAACATCAACTATGACAATTCAGGAAAAAAAAAAAGAGTGTTGTTTTGGACAGGTCATTGAAAAAACCTCTGCTCAGAGTGAAGTGGAAGTCAACAGCTCCAGTGCCCCCCATGTCCACCATACACCCTGCAAAACCAACCAGCCAACCAAATGTTTGCATGAATAAAACAATAGGTGAAAAATCATAAATAGATGATATGTCCTCACTTGAAATATATTGTTCAATTCTGGTCAACTCACCTCAAAAAAATATACCAGAAACAGAAGGGGTCTGGTGTAAGGCAATTAAAACAATTACACATGAAAAACCTTCCACACAAGATAAAACTGGAAGGGTTGGAACTATTTAGTTTAGAGATTAGATGAAGAAGAGTACACATGACAGAAATCTGTACAAAAATAAACAATATAGAGAAGATAAATAGAGCACTGCTGTTGGCCCTCTTCTATTATATAAATAAAATAAGAATGGAAATGAAAATTAAATTTGAAAATTTCAGTGCAATGGAAAAGCAACCAAAATAAAACTAATAACTTGTGGACCCCATTGACACAAGCTATCATAAATGCTAAGGTTGGAGGGCCAAGTATTTAGGCATATAACTCTGATTGATTTCAGTGGTAGTTAGGAATTTAGATGTCTTTAAAAATCTGGCCTTTTGTATGATTCTAAAAAGGATTAGAGACAATGGGTATGTCCACTCAGGCTTCTTATTTCAAAACAACAGAGGTTGTTTCAAAATAAGAAGTGGCATGTCCACACGACGCACCATTATTTCAAAACCGTTAAACCTCGCATCTGTTTGAAATAACCGTTGTTTCAAAACGGTTGTTTTGAAACAATGGCATTCAGATGCGTTGTTTCAAAACAACACCATTGTTTTGAAACAACTGTTTTGAAACAACATGTCCGAACGGCCTTGTTTCAAAATAACCATTTTGAAACAACAGCTATTTCGAATGCAGGCTTTCCCTTAATTCGAATTAACAAACTGTTAATTTGAATTAACTTATTTCGAAATAAGGACTTTATTTCAAAATAACTCATTTTGAAATGGGTTATTTTGAAATAATGATGTATGTGTGAACATAGCCAATGAGAACACGTAGTTACCTGATAAAGGCTAAAAAGTTGGATGTAATATAAATCCTCATACTTCATGATGTAAACCAACAAACTATTAAGCTGTCTGGAATTATACCGGAACAACCACTACAGTTATAAGTTGTCCATTATAGGCTTTGTTGCAGCTTCCTTTGAAATAATGTATCTAATGCTGAGGATATATAAGTAGATGTATGTTTATGACAGTTCCTATGTTCCTGCATTAAGTAGTTTATACAGGCATATATGGACTCTGCACTTGATTGAGTTTTACTGTTAGAAAGTAAGGTGCTGATGTTAAAACTCTTAACTTCAGTTCATCTGACTTGGAACTAAGAAAACTCTGCACCTTGCAAGATCAGATACATAGATACAACGATCAAAAAGCAAGACTATTGGATTCAGAAGTGTATTTTGTTCATGCATTTAACAAAAGTGCTTTAGCTTTAATGTTTCAAAATGTGCTAGAAAATGTAATACGTGCTATAAAAATGATGTCTCAGTGGTATGAGATCTCACTACAACACTTCATTATCAAAAGTAAAATATTCATGTGTCAGCACCCTCAGAATATAAACGTTCATTTTTGTCCTATTTAATATAACTATTTCTGTTCACAAGGCTCCTTAGGCATCTTGAAAAATGGGAGTTAGACTCCTAAGTTACTTACGTGCTTTTGAAAATGCTACCCTAATTCTTTGCTGAATGTTATGGAGACACATTCGTGTGTGTACAGATCAAACATGTTTTATTCTAGAACACAACTTAACTGGCCAGATTCGGTCCCTAGATTCCTGTGCTAAGTATCTATAAACTTTAGTGAAAGCCAAGCACACACATATTGGAATGGAGAATTTGACCCATACATAGTAACTTGTTTGTTTTTTTGGTGTACTCTGACAGTAAAGATTAACTGCTTATAACTTCCCCAGTTTGAAATTCAGCGTTGCAAAAATAGCAAATATGATTTTTTTTCTTTTACTGAAACAAACTTGTTTATTGAGCTAATTTTCCATATATGCCTATGTAAGTATCAGAGTTCACAAGTGTGATTGGTAGTCTTGTCAGAAGAAATTGAACATGAAGGTTAAACTGCTCCTTCACTTCTAGCTGTTTCTATAACTCAAGGGTCATGCACATTTATTTAGTGAATTATGCTTTTCTGTAGTGGGCACAACCATGAAGTAATTAAATATCTGACGTTTAGAGTCACTTATCCCCAAAAGTATCCTTGCTAATATGTACAGAGAAAAGATCATATAATACAGTGCAAAATCTGTGATTTGTTATGCTATCAGCAAACAGCAGAAATATGAACAAAAGTAAGGCTGGAAACTGTAAATACTTTTCATGTGTGCTCTTAGACTAATTTTCAAATTTATGTCAATACAGTACTTCTAGTGGATTAAATTTTGTTAGACCTCAGAGTTTTCAAATACATTTAAAGGCCAATATTTGTTCCTTATTAGCTTTGGAACACTTGTTTAAATGGTTGACCCTTAATTTGTATATATAAAATGTGTCTATATACACATATTTACAATCACATGAACAATAGTTTAGGGTCTCTTCAGAAATCAATTATTTGCCTTTAGACACTTTGATGTCTGTCTTCAAGACCTGTGATGATGTGATTTTATAGGACTGGTTAACCTTTCTTCCTTCTTAAAGTTCCATAAAATATTTGAACTGAAGTGAAAATAAACACAGGATAAAATTCACCATCATTTATAGCTGGTATCCAGTAAAGATAGCACAAAATCTACTTGCGTGTCTAAAGGAGAGAAGTCGGATCACAGTTGCTCTGTTCTAATAATTTGTTAAGCCAAAGCAACTTCTAAAATGACTCTGAAGTGTTAGAATAAACATGTTAATTCATTTCAAGACAGTTAATATTTCCATGAAACAATACAACTATTCAAAGTTCACAACCCATTACACTGAGATAAAAATGGTTTCGCTTGAAAAGATGAGCCATATGTCAGAAGTAGCATAGTGAAAGATACTGTGTTGATATTTCTATAACTTAAGGTTTTGGTTGACAATAACTGAATTGTTTCTTAAATTTGTGAGCACTGAAGTTTATGAAATAAACATGTCATGTAAATTCAAAATATGTGGGTATTCGCGATAAATGAAAATACAAGTATCCATATAAGCCATAATAATACATGTCCAAAGACAATCACGTGATTTGTGTTTCTGGCCAGAGGACAGTTGCAAAGTATTATTTATTATGTGTACAGTGCATGTTTGAGAGCAAGAGAGAGAGAACAGATGTCTCTGATTATATAAGTTATAGTAATTAACAGTATCTAAATGAAACAAGTTTGTTTTTTGTTGATGTGTCACTTGCACACCACTCCTCTAGAGCATTGGGATACATTCTGTACATGATAGCCTCATTGTCTACTGTCATAAAAATTCCAGTTTCATTTTTGAGCCGCTATAGAGTGGGAATTGCCAGCTGTCATGGAAAATGTATTCAGTTTCATTTCCACTTAATTTATCTAATCCTAATTCTATTATTATTTTATTATAATTATTTAAATGCTTGAGGGCAACAATCTAAACTAAAAACAAATAAACAGTAGGAGTTCCAGATAATTTGTAAGTGATCTAAAAGGTCTAATGAAAACAACACCATTATTGCACTTTATTTTATGAAAGGTTTAATATTATAGAAGTTCCACCAGTGCTGCTACAGTTATGAATCTGTCACCAATTGCATCTTTAATTCCTGTTTCCTGGGATTTAAAGCCAAGCTATAAAAATTCCCTCTGGATCTAAAAAAGTTGTGAAATACTGTTAAAATTGAGAAAAAATCGTAAAAGAGAAACCTGATTTTTTTGTTCTTTTTACTTCAGGATAAGGTTCCAATTCAGGAAAGCACAGAAGCATGTGCTTAAGTCCATGTCTGTTCAGGACACCACTGCGGCACCAACATCAATTCACTTCAAAGAGAACTAAGTGCATGCTTAAAGTTTAGCTGATATTAGAGTGCTGCGCTGAGCAAAGGTGAACTGCTGAATTGAGGTCTTACTGGGGCTTGAAGTTGCAAATTGCTAACGACAGGTTTCGTAAAGGAAGTAAGCACTTGCAATGCAGTCGCTGCAGGTAGTTCCCCTTTCTCACCTCTGGAAGCTTGCGCTTGTCACCTTAATCCTCCATCAGTGTTTTGGGTTTCCTACCAAGCTCTGAATCCAATGTGAAGTCAAAATTAGTCTCCACTTTTTTTGCTCCACCCTATTCTTTCTAGCCTTATATCCTGTGACTCCTCATTGCTATTCATTCTGCTCCTCAATTGTCTTTGTTCTCTCACCTTGATCTTCCACCTGTTAGGATTCCTTGATTATTCTGACTGGCTCAGTAACCTGGGTTCTCTCCCTCATCTTCCAGCCTATTGAGTAATTTCTCTTCAAATCATGTTTTAAAATCTTTTTCTCTTTTTGCATCTTCATTTTATTCCTTTTTGTTTTTTTATAAGAGCATGGTAAAAAAAAAATAGAGACTTTTCAGTACTGTTATATGGTTAAGCAACTAAAAAAGCTACAATCACTCTGCAAAGGGCTAATCAAAACTCACAAAATCAAGATAATTCAGAATAAAGAAATAAAACTAATGTACAATTATAACCCCATTGCAGAGGTTTCAGAGAAGAGGAATCATACATGTCTTATGAGGCTATTAAATTCAAGTACTCTATTGATCACATAGTCTAGTAAGTTCACTGAGTGCGTAATAAGATTTTGATTTGTGTAGGAAATTGTCATAAAGCTTCTAGAGGCCTGGGCCGGCTCCCATTGAAACCAATGTGAGTCTTTCCATAATGCTCGATGGGTGATGGGTTAGACCCCCCAGAGATATGATAGGCACTTTAATAATCAAAATATATAAATAAAAATGAGCTGCAAAGTCTACAACAAAGTGAATCAAAGATGGCATTTCAGACTGAATGGTTGTTTTAACTTTTGTGGATACAAATTGAATTGAAATGTTTTAAAAAAGAATGGCTATGGTTTATAATTCGATGCTTTAAAGCACGTATCAGTATGTGAACAAGAGACAAAGACAGGTAGTGATCTGACGCTGCTGCTTGCCTACAATGATCTATTTAATTGTCAGTTTGAATAACTCAGAGATATGTTCACATGGATATAAGGAAGGATGGTGGAATGCCAGATGGACAGTTCATGAAGAAGATTATTTAGAAAATGAAGCTTTATTTTTGTTTTTCAGAAATCAAATGTATTTGATTTGTTTGGCTAGTGTGTATTAACTCAGTATGTTTTAAGCTAATTGCAGAGATGAAGAAAAGTACTCTGTGTTCAGAAGAAAGGTTGATACAAGATCATTGAAAAAGCTGACTGGTTTGGAAATGTATATCCAGATATTTAAAGGAAACATGCTAGTTAGGAAGTCCTGGAAACTGACAAAGAGGGAGAGTTTAGTTCATATACTGTTTTATTGATACCCATGTTGAAGGAGAATTGACTTGCAATCACAGAATCATAGCAACTGGAAGGGACCATGAGGACTCACAGAGTCCAGTTCACTGCACTCATGGCAGGATTAAGTAGCCTCTTAAACCATCCCTGACAGGTACTTGTCTAATCAGCTCTTCAAAACCTCCAGTGATAGAGATTTCACAACCTGCCTAGGCAGCTTATTCTAGTGGTTAATCACCCTTACAGGAATTTTTTGCTAATGTCCCACCTAAATTTCCCTTGCTGTAATTTAAGCCCATTGCTTCCTGCCCTATCACCAGCAGTGAAGGAGAATAATTTTTCTCCCTCCTCCTTGTGGCAACCTCTTAGGTACTTCAGAATGGTTATCATGTCCCCTCTCAGTCTCCTCTTTTGCCCACTAAACAAATTCAGCTCTTTCAATCTTCCCTCATAAGTCAAGTGTTCCAGACCACTAATCATTCGTGTTGCTCTTCTCTGGACTTTCTACAATATGTCCACGTCTTTCCTGAAATGAGGCACCCAGAACTGAACACACTACTCCAGTTGAGGCCTAATCAGGGCTGAGCAGAGTGGAAGAATTACTTCTCATGTCTTACTTAAAATACTCTTATTAATACATCCCAGAATGCTGTTTGCTTTTTTTGCAACAGTGTGTGTCTATGCTGGCAAATTAGTCTGGACTAAGGAGGTTTAGTTCGGACTAATTTAGCCAGTGGCCACACTACTGGAACTAAAAATTTTTTAATTTGAACTAGGGAATCTTAGTTCAAACTAATAAGTACCAGCGCTTAGTCCAGACTTAGGCACTTAGTTTGGGTTAGTTTGAACTTTAGAACACATGGTTAGTTCAAACTAAAAAGTTCACAGTTAGTTTGAGCTACCCCAAGGTTAGTTTGAACTAACCTTGAACTTCTTCATTCGAACTAACAAGTCCAAACTAACTGTGGCAGATGTAGACATAGCTTATGAAACCCAGATCCCTTTCTGCAGTGCTCCTTCCTAGGCTGTCATTGTCCATTTTGTATACATGCAACGGATTGTTCCTTCCTACATGGAGTACTTTGCACTTGTCTTTATTGCATTGCATTCTGTTTATGTCAGGGCATTTCACCAGTCTGTCCAAATCATTTTGAATTGTGATCCTGTCCTCCAAAGTACGCAGCTTGGTATCATTGGCAAGCTTCGTAAGTGTAATCTCTATTGAACAGAACCAGAACCAGAACTGGTCCCTGCAGCACCCTACTCTTTATGCCCTTCCAGCGTGACTGTGAACCATTGATAAATACTCTCTGGGAGTGGTTATCCAACCAATTTTTCACCTGTCTTATAGTAGCTCCCGTCAGACTGTACTTCCCAAGTTTGTTAATAAGAAGGTGATGTGAGACCATATCAAAAGCTTTACTAAAGTCTAGATATTGATTAGCCTTCAGTTGCACGATAAAGCCAGACAAAAGCATCTTATGCTACACAGGCTACTGTCATGGCAACGTCTTTGCTTGGAAATAAGGGTAGCCCCTAGGGTCAACCCCAATGCTGCATTTAAGACTAAGATGATGATTATTCTTCAGAAGGGAAGAGAGCTCCGATCTCAAACTCCCTTTTCTGGAGAGGCACACTATGTTTGCTCCATCTGGTTAGCTTGAGAAGTAGCCATAGAATTGTGACACAAAATTCACATTATACCCTGCAGATAAATTTCCTGTTAGAAAAGATTAGTAAATTGGATGCTGCTAATAGGAGACATGACTGTGTTATTTGCAGGTGACTCACAAATGGTTAAATCTAGGGTACTTGACTGGGATTCAGAAGACCTGGATTCAGCTCCTGGCTCTGCAATTGCCCTGGAAGGTGATCTTGGGCAAGCCATTATCTCTTTCCATGCTTCGGTTTCCCCATCTGTAAAAGGGGGAGAATAATTCTGGCAGGCCTTGGAAAGGCCTTTGAGATCTAAAGATGAAAAGTGTTATACAAGAATATGAAATTATAATACAGCACAACATCCATGAAGTTAGTACTGCAAAAGTTGAACCTTAGTATAATAAAGATGCCTACTGTATGAATCTGAAGTAATAGCTGTGCGTTTATTTAATTACTGTTTCCTGCTCTGCAATTGAATTTCTAAACAGATGTGTATCCAGGGATGCTCATATGCAAATCAGGGATTTACATTTCTGTATCTGCTAGCATAAACAGTCATTTTGGGACTCTTCCAGTGCTTAAAATCACATGTTTTACTGACAAGCAGGCCCAGAATATCTACCTTCTTAGTGATATAACTTTTGGAGGCTGGTTAACTAAAGGAGATGATCTCTTTGTAGACTGTTGACCATTATGAACTGGAGGCTTATCATCAGTCTATTCACCAGCTATCCTTTCCTACAGTAGATTAGTCACAAATAACTATCAATTGTTGCCTTATTAGTTTGAAATACACCAGAGTTTTCATATGCCTTGATTCTCAGGCCCAACCAAACTCTAAAGAAGCCTGAAGACATTGTCCATAGCTTTTGTAAAGCATCACTGAGATTTTTGGGTGTAGCTAAAAACTTTTCATTATTAAATCATATAGCTTACCAATGTTTTTTGAAGTTTGTAGTAGCCGCAGCCAGCCACCATGATAGGCATAATTTTTGCCGTCATTAATTCATATATACTACTTTGATTTTTTTGCAATAGCTGTGTGTTGAATATGAATAATAAATATGCAACTCCAGATTTTGTGCGGGTGAGAGGTGTCTATCCTCAGCAGTCATCAGGCAAACAGTGGATCCACTAGGCAAACTGATCACCCATAGCCTGTGCATAGCAGCTGCAGAGATTATTGAAATGTTCAGGTTGCATTAGAGCTCATGGAATGTCATTCTATGTGCTAATGGGAAGATTCAGCTCAGGATTGCACTCCCACGCACAACCATGTAGTCAGATTTTGCAGGGACAAGATCCTGGCCTGAAGACAGCATCCTTAATTTTAATATGAAAGTAGAAGACAAAATAGCCTGCTAGGCGTCAACAACTCTTGTAGGCTTAGTTGGGCTTCAGTGTTCAGACACTTCTACTGTGATTCTTTTTTTTTTTGTTAGACACTTCTGTGCTTACACATTATACCCACAGAAAGCTATTTTTGAGATGCCAGGCACATAAAGCTTTGTCCACATCAAGCAATCGGATCCCAGTTTATTTTTCTTGGTCTGTACGTCTCTGCTACCACAAAGATTGATTTTTTTCACATTATTCTCTCATTCCATAATTATCAAGGCAGACGTCTCTATTTCCTCAATAGGCCATTTCTTGTTTTGAAGCCTACAGTAACTGGTGCTTCAATCATAATGCATATTTTTTCCCTCAAGGGAAAAATCCCTTAACCCAGTAGCATAAATAAGGTTGCTTATACTTGCCTCAAGTGCCAGAACTTAACCTACCATTATACTGCAGTTATCCAGCTGGCATTTTTTATTTATTAGATTTTTAGTACAGTGTGTGGAATTATAATCAATTTATTATTGACAAAAGCATTTGGATCACATGCTATTTATTTAATTTACAATGCTGCCTCTTACTTAGTATACCTAATGCATACAGTGTTACACAGGATTTATGAGATACATTATTCAGAAAAGGGCATGCAGCTTATACTGAACACTATAATGTCCAAGTTATGTACTGACCATGTCTGTAAACTGTTGAGCTTTAGTCTGTTCTCCACTGCAAACTTAGCTTGCTGTACTTGTATCAGGCGACTTATTAGTTAAGTTTGACCAGCTATGCCGCATTGTAATGTCTGCTGAAGTAATAACACAGGAAACATTTTATTATAACCTGCAGGGATTGTAAATATTAAACCTACAACATTTTTATAACCAGTTATATCAAAGGCAACTGATTGTCAGTCTTTTGCACATGAGATTCTCCCATTAGTAAGCAGTCTTATATTACAGGCATAAAACACTGTTAAGCATTTAACTCTGCCAGACTAGCTGCAGCTGTGTCACATTTGCGTTTCCTTATTTTAATGTGTGCCAGTTATCTAGATTAAAGCTGGAATAGCATAGCACTCCACTAGATGACAGGCTTGGTTTAGAGCCAGACCACTTAGTGATGCTTAGCAAACAATTTTCAGTTACATACAGTAGCATAATTCAAAAACCTGGGATGACTGTAAGTTATCAGACATGCTAGGAGATCCCATTTTTTCCTTTGTTTCAAAGTAGAGAATTCAGACAATCACCCATGAACATGGGGTGTCTCCAAAGTCAGAAGCATGCATGCTTTCACTTTTCTGACTCAATTTTGAATGAATGTATGAATCTCGGTGGATTTAAACGTGTGTGGTTCAGTGCAG
The DNA here is from genome assembly GCA_007922195.1 of Podocnemis expansa. Classification (NCBI taxonomy): domain Eukaryota; kingdom Metazoa; phylum Chordata; order Testudines; family Podocnemididae; genus Podocnemis; species Podocnemis expansa. Next base: position 11,683,200 of record ML682006.1, read on the forward strand.
TGTTCTCCTTACTCTACAAGGCCTGCTGTGGCTCCCACTGAAGTCAATGGCCCAAGAATTTTGTGAGCTCTATTTGAAAATGAGTGTTTCTGACCAGTAGTCTTTATTGACTTTTATGCGCTGTGAGTTCAGTTGTGGCTTCTAGCCACTGGCCCATGGTGACGATGATGGAGAGCTAACTGCCACAGACTGGCACTGAATTTGTATAATGTCTCCTGAGTTTCCCAATGAGTTGCAACTTCTGTTGAGATCATACCACCAAGGCTTCTGCCACACCTGTGTGACTGTGTTACCTTCTGTGGATTGATGTCAGACCATTGCCCTACCTCTTCCTTGCCCTTTTTGTAGCATTTTGTATCTCTTGTGGATGTACAGAGAGAGCAGTGCCTATACTCTACTGAACACAGGGACTCCTGTTGTACTTGCCCATGTCCTGCTTGCATCATCCATTTCCTCCCTCATGCACCCACCCAAGGATACAATCTGGTCCCATGAAACAAACAAACAAGGAGTCCTGTGGCACTTAAACATTAACAAATGTATTTAATGCATGAGCTTTCATGGGAGAAAATCCCACTTCATCAAAATGTCTGATGAAATGGGATCTTTTCCCATGAAAACTCATGCAATAAATATATTTGTTAGTCTTTAAGTGCCACAGGATTCCTTGTTTATTTGTTTTACTGAACTAGATTAACATGGCTGCCCTTTGAATCTGGTTCCAGGATCTTGCAGTGGACCAGCTTATTTTGCAAACTAGAAGGAATGGAACCTGAACTAAAAAGAACTCCTGATTTAAAATGTCCATTTGTGAGCATTTTTCTGTTGCTGCTGTTACTGCTGAAAATAAATTAAGTTAACTGACATTTTCTACTGAACATTATTTTGTGATGAGAGAAGGCTACCAGCTATCCTCACAGTCAATTCTACTATCACCAGTGTCTAGCCTGAGTACTATGCAATGGTCATTCTTTACCTCTCTCCACAGGTACATCTGAGGCCTTTTTAACTGTGTTGAGCTTGATAGGTGCAGCAGGACAATGTTCATAGTCTGAGTCTCCTGAAAGGGAGAGAAAAAAGGTTTGTGATTTGAATCTCTAATAATATGATTTAAAAGTCAATATACTGTATATAGTCCTACTTATCTGTTTACTGAATTTATTCTCTGGAATGAATTCTTATGTTTGAGGCCTTAGTGAATATTGATGTTACTTTCACCCTGTATCTGTGCTCATGCAGTATATTTTTCCTAATAATGTTTAGGGGGCTTAAGACTCTTCACATGTATAAATAAGCAAATATTATTTTGAAATATAAGGAGAAGCAGAATGAGATTAATTGGGTTAAAAGATAACAAACAACAAAAATGGACCAAAAGATAGCCATCATTCAAACTTCATATGACCCAGGTACATAAATGAATGGAGTTTAAAAAATCTTGATTGATTCTTTGAGGAGAACAAAAAGTTATTGACAAGTACTGTCACACTCTAATAAAAATAAGGAAACAAAATGTGTTCTAAATGACTGTGGAGATAATTACAGAGCACTCTGTTACAAGGAACTCAGTTGTAAGAAAATCTCTGTGAAGTCCAAGTTGTTCATTCATTATCTTGTCCTTTGAAAACCTCAAGAATGTTCTAGGCAGTCTTTTATAAGTGTGTTATGTGTATTTATATTTTTAATTGCCAAAGTAAAATCTGTAAAGTTCACATTTTCTTAACTGTATTTGTCAGTGATTTAATGTCTCAGAACCTGGTCCTGCTCCCATTGGTGTCAGTGTGAGTTTTGCTATTGACTTCAATGGCCCCTAATTTTTTTAGAGCATTGAAATAATCCTTAGAACAGCATATACTGTGCTTTCCACTTTCTTTGATGACTTCTAACAGCCTTTTGATGTGGACTCCAAAAAGGAAATTTTCATCTTCAGATATGTGTTTTAAAAGATTAAAAACTCTGAGTAGCAGAGTAGGAACAGTTTGTGTTTCAGAATCATATTTAGCCTGAAATTCACTAACTCATTAGTAGCTACCAGATAAAGGAACAGAACATTTAGGAGAATAAATACATCAGGCAAACAAAATGAACAATGATTGAAGAGACACTCTCCAAACTGGCTAGTCTAAAATTAGGTTTGTACTTCTTTTCTTGGATCATGGGTATAGGGACAGAGGACATGCACAAGCATAGCATAGATGTGTTATTTACTCCTGGTGCATCCATGATTTTAAGCAGAGTATTCAAATACTCAGTATGCTTCATTAAAAAAAAAAACTTTACTAATGTGAATGTCCTACTTGTGCTGAAGAACGACGCAAAGGAGAAAAGTGCCAGGGGGCACCTAAGAAACCCAATGGACTTGCATGGATGGGGTTTGGGGTGTTATTTTTTCTGGGGTTACTAAGGAGTGGCGTGCTGGAATAAATGTTGTCAACATCTTCATTAACAAAATAGTTTTCAGTGATTAGAAGCTGTATTCTGAAAATGCTCATCACTCCTGCAAATTGCTGCATGCTCAATGCTTCCACAGTTTTCACTGGGAGTTGAGGGTGCTGAGCACCTCATATTAATGAGCCCAAAGACCACAGTGTAAAAGAGACTGTTTTATTTTTAAGGAGGATGGTACAGCTTGGAACCTAACCACCAGTAACCAAAGCGTTTGATGAAACAAGAAGGTTTAGATTGTGCCTTGAAAACACTTTGGGTCATATAGATGAACCCATCCTCACAGTGAGATACTATAGTCTGTTACTATCATTACACAACCCTCATTGTACTTTGGCAGTGAGGGTAAATCCAGCTCATGGGTAATATCAAGTTATTTAGTTTTGGCATTTAATGCACTAGTGGAAGGTGTTCTGATGCTACAATGATAAATGCAGTATAAAAATTATGCAGAATAAAGTAGAATTGAAGCACTATACAAAAGATGTATTTTTCACCCCAATTCTAAATTAAATTTGAATTTCTTTGCTTTTGTTGTGTTAATCATAATATTAACTACTATAAAGTATTCTTTTAAAAACTGCGATTTCTGTTAAATTTTATTACTTCTTCCAGCTATATATCAAGGTACTTCTTTAAAATGGCAATTTATATGTACCTTAACTATTTTCCAGTTAAGGTGAATGTTAGTGAGGCGTATGTTGGATTTAATTAAGTGCTAATTAGAAGGTGATGTGACATTGTACCACCCAAGAGGAACTCTGGAAGAGATTATGTGTTAGACAGACACAATGACTTCAAGTATACTACAGCTTGCAAAGTGCACTATCTTATGGATCATGCCCACAACTTCTGTGACTGCATCTCTTTCCCTCACCTTCTTGCCCACTTTGTTGTGGCTGAAACCTACAGGAGTACTAGGCACATGCAGTCCATGCATTGATGAAGATTACTCCATGCAGTGGTAGTGTACTTTTTACACCCTGACAAGCTTCTGTGTCCTTGTAGTGGCTGGGCACAATCTGACCCTAAACAGTGATGTACAGAAATCTCAACAGTTCTTTGTCTTCACAAGCATTTCTTTATTAAAAGGCACATCTTGAAAAGGTTGATGGGTATGTATGACATTTGGCATATCATAACATCTGCTTTTATTGGGCTTGATCGTTCCCTTCTGGCCATGATAAGGTCCATTTTAGGTAATTATGTTCAATTATATGCAAGGGTTGCTTTTGTTCTCACTCATGTCTGGTTTACATTGATGTAATCCTTGATTCCAGTGATTCCTGTTTAGATCAATGTAAATAAAATCAGAATCAGGCTCTTAGACTTATTTTAAAATAGGTTTTGACAGTATCCAAATGACACATTCCACTCTCTATGTAAATAATGTTTGTGATTAATTTAATGCACATTTAGGGATTTTTCAAAACCATATTACTCACAGCATTAAATGTGTAGTTTGGTAATATATTATTGTTATTGTACATCTGTTTCAGCCCAGGGTGATTTTTTATGACCAAGTAATAGACCCCTGCAAATAGGATTTATTATAGAAATGCCAAGACATCCTTATTTATAGTATAGTAGTACAAATTGCCATGATAATAAATACACGCCGGTTATCAAATCATTAGTCTTTTATGGCAACATTGACAAATGATACCATGGGCAGTATGATATCACTAATGAAATGTATTAACTTTTCATTTCAGATGGGCTGTTGGAGCTGGAACTGTACTTTACATATTGCAATTCAAGTAGAAGTTGATTCCAGTATTTTACATTGCTGTATAACAAATATGACCAGCCATACAAGTCCTGTGGCACTTAAAGAGGATTTCTGACAAACTGGGTTTTCCTCCCATGAAAACTCATGTGATAAATAATTTTGTTAGTCTTTAAGGCTATGTCCACACCTAGCTGGTTAAATCGATTCAAGTTAAATCGATATAAGCTAAATCGATATAAAATCATTAAATCAATTTAAGCTAAATCAATTTAACAGGTACACACCAAAACCCCCCAAATTGAACTAGCATGTCTGGACACAGGACTTGCTAGTTCGATACTCAGAAGAGTCACCCTGGAAAGAGGAAGGGAACTGGTGCTGGAATTGATTTAAACAGTTATTTCGAAATAACACATCCAAATGGTGTTATTTCGAAACAACTGTTTCGATTTAAGCAACGTTTCGATTTAAAACCAGGTTTTAAGGAATCGCTCTAACTTTCCCTGAATCGAAATAAAGGAGCTCCTTATTTCGACTCAAGGAAAACGTTGTGCGGACATAAACTCTTTTAGATCGAAATAGCCAGCGTTATTTGGACATACCCTAAGTGTTACAGGACTCTTTCCTTGTTTTGCAGAACTAGACTAATATGGCTACCCTTTGGAATATATCTAGTCATGGCATTGTATTCTGCCCCTTGAAGAGCCTCATATGCAATCATAAAATATCAGCACATCTTTTGGCAAAATCAAGGCGACACCTCGTCATATTTCACTCTTTGATCTATGTGGATTTCCGTGTGTAGATCTGACTGTCTGTAAAGATGTATACTTGTATATGCCTATCTGTTTCTCAGATGGCTATCACTGCAACATTGGTATATAAATAGATAAGTACTGCATATGTTCTATACTTTTCTGCAATGTACCTTATTGTGGCTTCTAAGAATTGGATACAGTCCCTAGACATTTCTTTACTATGCATAATAGAGAAACCATCTCTTCTGGGAACTGTATTATCTAAAGCACATGCTTATTTGTTATGATACTTGTCATCACTGGAGGACCATATCTACAATGATTTGCTCTTTCGCTCTGTATGGCTAACTGGAACATCCTCAAAATTGCAAAATATCATGGCTTATAGTATGTTAGTAGACAAAGGCAATTTTGCACCCTTACTGTTCATTTTTGGGATTTTATAACACAATGGAGTCATAATTTGTATGGTGACAAGTTCCAAAGGGGCAGCTGTGTTAGTCTAGTTCCACAACATAAACAAGGAGTCCTGTGGCACTTAAAGACTAACACATTTATTTATTGTATGAGCTTTTGTGGGAGAAAACCCCACGTCGTCAGATGCTTGAAGATGGGGAACTTACAGAATAGGAAGAAAATAAATGGAGAAAATGTAAGTCATAGGATCAGATCTGACTGTGACAGAAAATCAAAGCAGTTGTTTGGATTCAAACAGTGGAGAACAGCATATACAGGAGAGAGGTTTATTTCCAAGCAGAGACTAGCCTAAGAGTTGTATGTAGATGTTAGAACTTGGTGAAATTTTCCATGTTTGAACACTATGTTTTGCTTCCAAAATATTTGTTTCACTAGCACAAATATAAATGGAACCTGAATTTTAAATTTGTATGTGAGATTCCTCACATTAGATGTGCTTGCATATTCATCAGATCAAGAAACATAAAAGTATCATATGAATTATTTGACCATTCACAAATAACATTGCTTGAACAGTGAATACTCAAGTTGGAAGACTGTTAAGAATCAGCCCACAATAGCAAAAATAAAATCTGTGCTGAATATTTTTAATAACTCATTTATATTATTAGTCACAGGAGAACTCTGGGCAATTATTATACAATAGCCTTAATAAAGATAACCTTTAAAAAGAAATAATTTGAATTAAAGAATACTGGAAACTCTAGTCACATGTGGTTCATTTGTAACCATTAGATATTAGTTTCATAAGCAAAGATTTGCTTACCATTACCACAGAAGAAACAATATTTAATTCTGTATATTTGATCTGGAGAAAGTTCAGAACTGTGGCCCTCTGGAGGAGATTCTGGGCTTTTATAAAATAAGCAGGCAAGATTATGAAAATATTATGAAAGTAGCTTTCTAAGAAGTATTTATTTGAACAGTTAGATTGGCAGCATAGACAATAAGAAACATACACTTAGCTACTCTAATGTCCCTTTTGATGGTTTAGATCTGTGGTACTTGGCAGACATATTTCCCCATACTCAGTGTTGTCCAGTTTTTCAATGTTAGAAAAATAATAATTGCAAATGTCTTCAATACCAAAGTTAAAACAAATTGTTGTCACATATACTTAATTATATTAATTATGTGCTAAAATATCATCAGTGCTATATGCACTAATTTTAAATGCTGGTTATAATACATGATTGACTAGCAGTATTTGAAATAGTCTATTTGGCTTTTCCAGTTAAGAAGAATTTAGTTACACTTCAGTAAATCCTTCCCAACAGCCGGGTATGGTCACCATTAGTGCCAATGCACAAGTTTAAAAGAAAGTCAAATTGTTTATACAGTTAAGTGGAGGAAATGCTAATTAAACGAGGATACAACATGGGTTTTCCACTTGTTTTGCCCCTTTTGGGCCAAATGACTTCTATGTCAACATAAGCTCAGCGCAGGCAAAAGGGTAGCCACCAGGCATCCAGTTATGGTTTCCTGATTCTCCAGCTGCCCTGGCCTTGGCCCTAATATAAGTTAGAGCAGCCTAAGCACAGCCTAACTTACAACATCTGGGTATTGTCTGTAAGACAACCTATGTTGAATGAAAATCCATATTATTTTGACTCTTCTTTTGCTAAGCAGTTTTTGGATATCAAAATAGATATATGTGTGGCACAGTATGTGTGTAACTTAATTTTACAATGTTATTCTAATGTTTCTGCTGAGGTACCTACCGTTCTAGGTTTTTATACCACAAACATCACAGTAGTATTTTACTATGCATAAGACTATTCATTTATGCAGACAGAATGGTATTCTTACCGAGCCCCAGAAGTCTGAAATATACTACAGCTGCACACTATGAACAACCTCATATTTTTTAAATAAATACCTATTGGTGCAACATTTGAAAATAGTTTCAGAGTTCACTAAACTAGTACCAATTGAATTAGTTAATTATGTACTGTATGCTATGCATAGACAGAAAAGGAAGAATGCATATTATATTTTCACTGCCTCTTGTCCTTGCGATGCTTCCTAGGGCTACTTAAGCTTGTAAAGCACTTTCCTACCTCCTAGCCCTAATGGGAGAAAGTCTAGTCTGTACATGCTTTAGATCGGCTCCAGACCTTTGATCGTCACCTGAAAACAAGGGCCTCCCCCACTGTTTACCTTTTCCTGTTAAACAAACAAGGAGTCCTGTAGCACTTTTGAAGGCTAACAAGTTTATTTAACATATGAGCTTTCGTGGGAGAAATCCCACTTTGTCAGATGCTTGAAGATGGAGAACTTACAAAATAAGAGGAAAAATGGCTACCACTCTGGAACTTTCCTGTTAATTTCTGAAGGCTCTGCAAGCTCTTCCTAGGTATTTGACTTAATATGCTAATGGCCTTCTGTTGTGAGACACAGTGATCCATCAGAAAGGTAATGTCTCCTATGTCCTGTCTGGAGATGGTTGTTTTAGCACACATTGTCTTTTGAGTCCCCTGCCTTTCTTTAATTACAAGGCCCAGAGAGCATAATTTTCAGCATATCTATAAATAACTTCTCAGATATTTTCTGTATTTACATCTTACAATGCTTATGATGACCACTGTGATACACACTTTCACTAGGAACCTTACATTTCCCCGTTTTTGTGAACCCAGGGTATTCCTGTTCCTCCTTTACTCCTGTACCCTCTGCTAGTTGATGTCACGAGGTCCTGCGGCCGCAGTTTCTTATTATCAGTGCTTATACGTCGTTCATACCTGCACATTGATACTGATTTCATCTTGCAAATTTGTAAACCTTAATTTGTAGTACAATAAGCAGCATAGGCAGGTGGCAGCAGTTCCATTTAATTTAGCTGGAAATAGCTACAAAGTTGTTAGGCAGTGTATTTACCCAGAAATTTATCTTGAGAAATCTGTCTACAGAGAATCTGATAAGATGGCAGCAAACACAGAGAACTCGACAACAAAATCTATGTTTTGGGAAAATGCTGGCTGTAAGCCAGCTTTCAGTCTCCTTTGCAAATGGCAGTGATGTTAAAAGTCTATCATTCAGTATTCTAAATTAATAGTATTGTGATAATCAAAATCTCTTTCTTGTTTGCATTAGATTTCCTTTTATTGTTTTCAAGTGACATTTTCCAATTACCACTTTTGGTTGGGTGTTTATGCATTTTCACAGTGCTACCTAGCTGGATGGCATCATAATTTGCTGCCAGTTACATCCCATATTGGCTTATTTGAAAGTAGCTTCTGTTCAAGAGTTTACAAATGCGTACATATTATCTTTATTGTTTATATTACTGTAGCACCTAAAGGATTAAAGTGCCTCTCCTAAAGAATTTACAATCTGAATAAACGAGACAGATAAAGGATAGGAAGGGAATCAGGGGCCCAGAGAGGTGACTGGACTTCTCCAAAGACCCATGGCTAGTTATTATCACAGCTGAGAAGAGAACACAGGATTTTTGATTCTCACAGTAGTACCTTGCTCACTATATCACATTGCTTCTGTCACCTTAAGCATAAATTCAGGGCACGCAAATCTATCAAATCTGGTTTTCTTTATAAAAATTAATTTGTTGGCTAATCCTGTCAATAGATGTATGTTTACACACTCTGTGTACAAATCTTTGGAATCAAACCTGAAAATCTATGACTGGTATGAGTTAAACAATCTGAGCAAGATATTACTATACTCCAAATCATGTAAGTGATGACTTTCATGTGTGGTATACAATCTCTTCATTCCCCTAATGGGAACATTCTCTTGGTTTGGCATATCCCATCAAATCTAAAATTAACTAGAATATAACAACATGGGGCCCAATCATACTGCCCTTGTTTGGGCAAAACATTTACCTCTGAGCAAACTTATTTGTGAAAACTGCAGGTTCACAGTGAGCAAGTAGGTCTTACAAAAGGTACTGGAAATAGGGCTCAGTCAAACCTTTTGATTCAAATGCCCAAGATATTTGGAGATCTGTGAAATTACATCCAGAAATCCATGCTCTTTAGTTTATAAAGACCTTCTCACCAGAGACTGATTTTGAGAGCAGCTTCCAGTTTTGTGAGTATAAGTTACTGCATCCGCAGTTTTCCCCCTGTGATTATTTGAGGGCAAAAAATTTTACCTATAAAAACAGAGACCACGTAGAAGCTAATTAAAAATCTGATTTTCAACAGATCGCAGGGGTGCAAAAGACTAATTCAGCTGTATCCAGATACAAGAGAAGCTGTAGACTTGCAACTTCAGGTGCCTATCTGTCATTATTTTGCAATCCATGTGTGAACACCATGAAAAAGAGTGTAGACTGCCTCAATATCCCCGGTTAATGGCAAGTGTTTTTTTAGTTTTGGTTGCTGTGCATAGCACAACAGAAAACCAATGGCACTGTAGGATCCCATTTTAAGATATGGGATATTTTTTAGAATGCTGAAAGCTCTTGAGTGGAATTTGAGCTGAACATTTGAAAGTGGGATACACTCACTTGGGGTTGATTCTCTTAGCTATGTTAGATGTCACAGACTGAACAGTAAGGGCAGATATCTCTGAGTGAGGCAGACCCAGGAACCTGGAATATGGAAAATAATTGCATAATTCTATTGCAATAGTCCATTTCCTGGAAAGTTGTCAACAGTTAAGTGATCCTGTTGAAAACTGATGTCCTCTGCCTTCTTCTGAGGTAGATTTTTGCCATGGCCAACGTCAGTTTCAGCTTCTAGCAGGTTCCCATTGTCATTCACTATTCAGCTGTCCTTGGAACAATGAAATCCCAACTCAGAGTCAAAAGAAAATTAGTTGTCTATGCCAGGGACCTGCTCTGTATCCTTAATGCAGTCAGTAAGCAGGACAGAGCTGTCACAGACACCACTGCAGCTGATAGGAACAACTGCTCCTTGTGCTTGTATAAACATAGTCTTATGTGAAAAAATCAGGATTTTTGTATAGGGAAGTATAAAATAAGCCTGAAGTTTTTGTTGTGTTAGGGTTGTAGAGGCCTCACCTGATGTCTATTTAAAAAGGCAAAAGATTACTCCATATGTGGAAAAACAATGAGGCATTATTCCCTTGCTCTTCAATGTTGCTTTTCATCAGAGGCATATTTCTGAGATCATCTAAAAAAGATAGAGCTCATGGATCAACTTAGAAAAAGATACAGATGAAATCAAATAGTCAGTTACCTTGCTATTCCAAATACTTCCCCCCTCCCCCCCAGCTGAAAACCAAGCTGATTTAAACAGTTAGTTGGGCTTGGGTTATGTTATTTCATTTTAGAAACCATTAAGAAAAAACATGCAGAAGCAGACATGGGCACAGATGCATGCACACACACACGCACACCCACCCACCCAAAAAGCAACATCCTGTCTGTTTCAAAATTTCCCTGGAAGATATTATATTCCCTGTTCTAACTCTCTTCATAAACAAACCTGGTGAACATCAAAGACTACAGCACACAGCATGCTGAGTACAAATTACACACCTCAAAAGTAAATGTTACCTCAGTGAAATAGATCCTGAAATTCAAAATAAAATAAAGGCCAAGATGTCCAAATGTTTTCTGGTAAATGCAGACCCTATAAAATTTATAATAATTGCCTCATTAACAGATGGTCCCTAGGGAGAACAGAGTATTGCATGGAACACTGGAAATCTATTTTAGAAATATCTTAGCGCAAATACAGCTATTATTGCTCTTTGGTACATGTTAGAGAAAGGCAAATCAAAGCATTAATGTCAGTAATATTTTATTTATTTTTAACAAGCCATCTTCAGTTAAAATGAACCCGTCCAGAACATGACTAGTATAGCTATAAGACCATAGCTAGCCTTAAGGAGGAGATAGGGAGAGAAGTATTAGAAATAATAGACATGCTGAACTCAGAGGAGCTACAGAGCTGTTTTATGCAAAAAGAACTCTTTAAAATCTGTGTAAATCATTGATAGTTAAATAAATGTTCTAAACTGTCTCTATTTGACACCCTTCAGTAAAAGGCTTGCGTTAACAATCTTTTAGTTTTTGTTTTTTTAATCTGACTCACAGGTTTTCTCCTTAATATCTTTAGCAGATGCTGCAAAAAAGTATCATGTGCTGTGGCTGCAAAATGAATTTAAATAATTACTGAATGAAGAAACACACACACTGAGCAGGTTTTTGAGTTTTCTCTAATTTCTTCAATACATTCTTGCTCACCCTTGAACCATTGCTTACACATACATTCCTGTCACATATGCTTCGCCCCCTGGATATAATGGATACTGGATATAATGGACAAAGGGAAGCACAGATGTGCCTTTTATAACCACCAGCATGCATTATATTATTAAAATGTATGGACGTATGCAGTAATATATTTCTGTGTACTTCAGTATATTATACTAGGTGCAGAGATGTAGTAGCTACTTGTAAATAAGTTACAGACATACTAACATAACATCTTACCCACCCCTATGACTTTTTTCTTCCTTTGTCATCCAGTCTTGTATCTGAGATAAAGGATAACTCTGTTTTTCACATGTTTCTTTCAGAACAGAATGAGTGTTGAACTAGGTAACAGGGCAGCCCAAGGGACTGGCAGTGGGGTATTAAGTCTGTCACCTCTTGGCGATCAGTTTGATTCTAGCCAGCTAAATAGTGACCAAAATAGTTAGCCGTGGAAAATGAGTCACAGCCCAAGAGCCTAATGAGGCAATGTGTGATGCCAGTTTTCAGTGCAGATAAAATGGTTCCTAATTTCATAAAGCATAATAATCCAAAGAAGAACTTCATGATTATAGCATTTTATAATGCTATAATGAAGCATTATGTGTTAATATAATTTTTGTTTTGTTTTGTATCCCTTCCTCAATTAGTCTGAAATACATGTTTACTTGTAGTTTTTTTTATTCTTTATTCCATTTTACTCTTTATTTTTCTACTATATATTTTCTCTTGTGATTCTCCATTTTCTCTAAGCAAACAATCCTCTGGCACTTTTAAAGACTAACAAATTTATCCCATGAGCTTTCATGGGAGAAAATCCCACTTTGTTAGCTGCTTTGAAGATGGAGAGCTTACAGAATTTTCCTCTTCCACCCAAATACCCCCAATGTCTTTCTCCATTTCAGTGTTTTCACTTTATATTTTTTAATTTGCATTTATTTTTCTATAGCCTAGATTTTATTCTTGTACAGCAGCATAGGCCAGGGGTATGTCTACACCAAAGGCTCTGTTAAATCAAGTCAATTTACAGAGTCCACTTTGAAAACTCCTGTCAACCACCTGTGTCCATACTGGCAGGTGCTAGGTCAACAGAGGAGTGGTGTGTTGTAGGTAGCTGTCTCACATTGCACCGGAGAAGTGCCCCCTCGAGGCCAATTAGGTCGACTTAAGGGCTTTCCCCATCTACATTGGCTTAAGTCAACTTACTAAGGTCAACTTAAGTGTTAAGTCAACCTTAAAAGGAGGTGTTATTCAGTCGACTTAAGGAAGTGCTTAAGTCAGCTTAATAAAAGCCCAGTGTGGCCGCAGGAGTCTATAGGTCAACTTAACCTTCCTTAAGTTAACCTAAGGCTTCAATATAGATGCACCTCAGCATCTTATTTATGTACTGGATGCACTGTAAGTGGTGAGAATACTGAAAGGCTAGTATTTACTTTTTAAGAGTTTCAAATTCAAAATACTTCAGTAACAATTGTAAATATCCTGCTCTCAAGTCATTAAGGAAGACACTTTAATGAGAATACTGAGAACTGTCTTATGACAAGAACAACCATATGGAGATATGTCTTTGTTGCAGCAAGTAAATTATTGCACCTTGCAATCAGCCCTTCTGAGCCTTTGATGCGTCCTGCATCCAAAGCTAGAAGGGAAAAAAGCAGGGGAGATCATGGCAATAGGGTGATAGGGCTGGAATTACCAACTCATCTGCAGCTCCTGACCATGGCAAAAGGAGGCAGAAGTGTAGCAGGAGTGAATTTCAGTAGTTTCTGAGTCTCAGGAATTTTATAACAGAGATGGGATCTTGTGAAAAAACTAAGGAAGAGAGACTAGGACTGAGAATGCAAGCAACTCACAGCTGTGTCAAAGGGAAACATCAACAGGATAATGGATAGTAAAACACTGGAAGGACATATCCACCCATCCTTCCAGTTCTTGTTCTTTTTAGTCTTTTTTCTAAATGCATAAATTTGTAATGCAATAAGCTGATAGTAGTGATTAATGGCCAAGTAACATTAGTTGATGTTGTATGAGGCCAGAAGCCGGCTGGACCAGACTGCTTTACACTGTGTTCTGATCTTTTGAATCTCTTTTCTGTTCTCTCCTCAGACTCCTATGTAAGAGGAGACAAGCTAGGAGTCCATATGTCATTCATCTCTTCCATCTTTCTATCACGTTTCCCTTTGTGCTCATCCCATGAACTTCCTTTGCCAAATGCCCATTCCATTGTTCTCAACCTTTCCATGCATCCACCCCTATGATTTCCATCTATCTCTCAAAAGGCAGCTTGAGCTTTGAGCTGGAGCTGTGGCTTTGAGTAAACTGGCTGTGGTGATTGTGTCGTCAGTCACTCATTAACACCGATTATATTATTTACCTTCACAGTCAAGCCCTGTCATACACAAGGTTGTCACCTCTCCAGGTTTTTCCAGGATTGTCCATTTTTTGAAGTTGTTAACCCCAGGGAAACTGTAGGGGTTCTCAGTACATACTACCAGTTGCCCAGTTTTATGGGCTCAGGATCATCCTAAATAGTCTGGGGATTTGGTGCCTTAGAGATGGCAACCCTATGCGTCTTGTGTATACTGTCACACGTACAGCCAATGTTGGAAAGGCCTGACCATCCAAAATGGCTGCCGTACTGGGTGAAGATAGAGGGACAAGGGCATGGAGGTCTTAAAAGCAGCCATATGAGCTCTGTTCGGTGGAGAGGAGACCGAGATCTTGTAGTCACAAATGGAGCAGCTTCTTGTGTGGGCTTATTCTACAACAGAGTAAAAGGAAGTTCCTGCTGGCCCACCGAAGGGCGTGCTGCTGTACTGAATTATCCTATCGCACATAGGGTCTTTTTCTGGTGTCCAGAAGGAACCATTTCTCCCTGTCTTCTCTGCTAATGCAGAGAGCTGCAGTCTGCACCCACTGGCAGCGAGGAGATAGGAGAATAGACCAGTGCTGCAACTCATAAAGTCCTTTTATGAATGACTGACCGAATGCCTGTTAATCCATTCTGGTCAAGACCAGTAAGTGTATTTGCCTTGTCATCTAAATGCTTTGTGAATGTATGAGTATTCTCTCCATGCTTTTTAACAAAGATGGTACATAAATTTTGAACTCTTTCTACTTGCAAACATATATAAAGAATTTCTTCTCACCCAGTCACAGATGTTGAGGTTATGGCAAAGTTTTTAAATAAACAAACTTTTGATGGAAGATGGCCAAATCTAACATGGTTGGGGGAGATATCTTTGAACTACACAAAATAAATGAGGCTATTTCTAAATATGTAGTGCGGTCACATTATATTAAGTAATTGGGAGAAACCTACCAAGGAAGTCAGGCAGTGAAGTCATGGGGAGAGAAGCTACAGATGTTTGGCAGTTGAAACCAGTTGGAGGTCATTAAGGAGTAAGCAGGGAATCAGACTGGAAAACAATAAGCTCCACCCATAACCCAAACTTTGCTAACTTGTGAAGCCAAATAAAATGCCAGACTGAGACACTGTTCACAGTAGTCTGTGCAGAACTTCATAATGAATGTTTGTCTCCATTTTTGCCTGCTTTGATCAGCAGTGAAATAGTTAACATAACTGACACTTACGTTGTCTTTGTTGGGGTTTGAAGCTAATACATTGCATTGGAAGGAACGACTGCAGTTCTTATTTCTCTGAGAACTGTTATTTCAGGCTGTCTGCACATTTAGGAAGATGACCACTGCATCAATTGCAGTCAGCTCACATTCTAAAAAGTTTTCCTTGCTAACATAGTAAACGAAATGAAAATGTTGATTCTGGGGCACAAGATGGCAACCACCAGGGAAAAGTTCCAGATGCAATGTGATGTGGTCCAATCCAATGCCTACGGTGAGAAGCTATGTATCATTCTAGTTTCCTAGGCTTTGTGATATTACATTTTTATGATTAACCCTTTGTTCTGTCAGCCAAACAAAAATCAAAGTCTATTCCTAATTGGTAACTGAGAATTGTGCATAGTATTTATTCAAGGTCTATTTAAATTCCAGTAAAACCCAAGTTTGTTCTGTGTTGGCTTAAAATCTCCTGCAGAGGTTCACAGAATCACCAGATGGGTTGTAAGAATGTTCCTGTAATTTGCTTATTTCAAAGTTGCACGGTGAGAAGGAACTTTTGGACTCAAATTGTGCTGCTCAGATTTAATGCATTATTTGCAGCAAATAGATGCTCTTGTCACCTAGTGCCAAGAAAGTATGAGCATTATTACGATGACCAATTTTAAGAAATTCTCCTTCACCCTGAGTGGACAAAGTCTACTTTTAGATCCGAAGCTCCCTGGTTCAAGACTCAGCAGGGGCACATTCCTCACAGTGTAAAATGCACTCAGCCCATTAAAGAGACTTATTTAATACTGCTAGAGGGATGACTAGCATTCTGAGAGACTGGCCACAAAATACTTCCCAGGCTTTCTTGTCTATTACTACATGCCTTTTGTATCCTGCATCTGTGCTTAAAGGACCAGCTGAAACATACTCATTAATGGTATAGGTTTGTGTGGTGCAAGGGGATATACAAAATATGGTCATGTAGCAAATCTTGCAACCATCCTCCACAGGCAACAAGGGCCCAGTACACATCTGAACTGGTTTCTCTGAGCCTGGGCAAAGCATTTACACACACATAGCCCTGCACTGGTTCCCCTAGGAGTTGATGGAGTTACTCTTTATTTACTCAAGTAATAATCTGCCTGAGTCTTTTTTTTCCATTCAGTTGAAAACCTTGCTCTCTGGACATGAATGTTTTAGCAGTGCACCTTGAGCATGAGATTACAATGATAAACTGAGATCAGAAACTGGCTCTTCCCCTTTTCCTCTCACTTGAGGAACTGGGTTTCTAGAAATGGATGCTAAACAATAAATGCTGATCATGGATCAACAAATACAATTGACAGAAGAGAGATATGAATAGCAAATGGGCACCTCAAGCTACCAAAGAATGTAATCAAAATAAACAGGTTAAAAAAAATCAAACAAATAAAAAAATAAAAACAAACAAATGAAAACCAACCTAATAATAAACCAACACAAACACACACATTCAACCTAGAGAAAGATATCATCTCAGCAGGTGTTCAATTTTGTGTCCATTTTCTGTATGCTCTGTAAGATTCCATATTTCATGAAATAAACAGCACTTTAGCATCTCTGCAGTCCATGTTTAGTGTAAGATGATTATGTACTTTAAAAAGTTGTCACCGATATTAAAAAATATCCTTACTTAAAATGAATGTCACAGAATTGACTGTTTATTCCACTCTGCATGCAAATATTCCTGGTGTACCTCTTCTTCCTGGCAGCACTGACATATATAGACAGCCAGGCACATTGAACTCAACATCAGGGGACAGGCAAAGAAACTGAACCCAGAAGAGGAGGAATACTGGGCAGACATTTCAGGAAGGCTGGGGCCATCTGAGAAGGGGATTTTGTGGCTGCAGAGAGCTGCTCTATTCTTCTAGAAAAGACTTTTAACATATATTGCTGCAGTTCAATCCCAAAAGGTTGAAGTGGGTTGGAGATTTGATGAAACATATTCTCCTATTCTTGTTGGACAACTTTGATTAAAAAGTGTGCAAAAAACATAATGTCCTCTTTGCAATAATACACAGTGTTATGGAATGGTTGTAGAGCCCGGAACACAAATTAAGCTTTTATATTAGCTGTCAGCGATGTCATATCCATGTTAATAGAGCCTTCTAGATGCCTGGGGCAGACGGTTTTTTTCTTATTTTTATTCACAAATTCCTTTTAATAACAGCAATATGTCACTCTAGACAGTGCGTTTCTAAGGGATTTTTGCACTTCTCAGGTGGTTAAAGTCACTTGACCTTTGGCCTTATGCCTTAAAAAATCCCTAAGAGATGTGCTAAATTGCCCAGAAATGCACTGCCTGTCATGTCTTGTTGTTTAATTAAGGGCAAGCCTAGATGGCCTATAAGGACTGCCCTAAAGTAATTACAAATTGATCTTTGACTCAAGAAAAATGGATACATTCCTCTGCAGCCACACTGGCACATGGCATTTACTCCAATTCATATTTCTCCAATAGAAAAGGAAGGGCACAGGAAGTGCTGGCTAACACAGAACAGGACATCTTCCAAGTAGCTAAGAGGTATGCCAATGTTTGTTGTTCAGTCTGGCCAGTAACCAGTTGTAAGGCACTACCGTAGGAAGTGAAGAGCATCATCTTTTGAGCATTCAGCATATGCAGGTTCTAAGTAGTAGTCAGAAACTCCCTTGTTTCTGTTGGATTTATCTCTTTTGAAAGCTTCTGTGAGAAAGTGCTGATTTTTGCAAACATTTGTTCCAGCCGTCTCTGAAGCAATGCGAATAAATCATCCATTGGCAAAAGAAATGAAAATTAAAGATTGCAGAAAGCTAGAATAAGCAGAAATACTAAGTATTGTTATTAAGTGTCTGGAGGAGTTGGTTTGAAATATCTCATTTCCAAGATATATCAAGTGAGTTTTTTGCTGTTATTAATGCAGTCTGACTCACAGATTAATTGGAACAGACTACTCAACTTGTTGCTTCCTCTGCATAAAGTCATCAGTGCCACAGAGGGAAAACTGTATAGTAAAATACAGAGAGCCAGGAATAATATGCTTGAATCACAAATCGATATTACTAAAAATATAAATCAAAGACTTTTAGCCTTTCTGCTCCTGTTTTGTAAATGGTGAGGATGATTTCTGTCTGCATCAGGAATCATGCAATATTCACATGAAGAAAAATTTCAACTATAAGTATTATAAAAATAGTGCCTACAAGAAATTTAAGGACTGACTGTAATTTGTTACCATTCTGTCCCGTGGACAGGAGAATTTATATGCAAGAGAGGCAGTTGTTAGCTGTTGATTTAGTGACCCACCTGTAAATCAGTTACCACAGATCACCTTAAATGAGCTGTGATGCAACAACTGTCCCTTAAATGCTTTCTATTGGAGACACAGCAGCTATGTCTACACTACAGGGCTCAGATGAGTCGACTTAATAAGGTCAACTTAGAGAGGCCCCGTTTGTTTAAGTCAACTATAAAGTTGACTTAAGCAAAGGGACACATTTAAAGTCAGCTTAATAAAGTCGACTTTGAATGGGTCCCATGGCTTAAGTCGACTTTATAAAGTCGACTTAAAAGACTCTATTGCACTAAGTGGACTTTATTAAGTCAACTTTAATGGGCACATTGTGTTAAGTCACCTTAATAAAGTTGACTTAACTCTTAAAGTCGACTTTAAGGGTAGGAGGTATTAAGTGGAATTAAGCAAATTCTTAAGTTGACTTAATGAACTCCAAATGTGCCCAGGGAGTTTCTTAAATATACTTAAGCCTGCTTAAGTCACCTTAAGGCCCTAGCGTAGACATAGCCAGTGAACTACTAGCTCCACTGAAATGAATGAGAGTTTTGCAATTGACTTCAGTGGGGCCAGGATGTCAGGTGCAATATCTAGGAATGATAAAAGACTACTTGAAAATCCAGGGCCCCTTCTTATATAATGTAAAATGCATGCGACTAGGCCAAGTCTTATGGTGTCTTAGGAAGAGAGATGGATAGGTTCAACATTCCAAATGCTCAATCCAGCCCACCTCTCTTCTCTCCAGTTCAAACTATATATATAATCTGAAGTTCTTTGGCTCATCTGTTAGTCAAAATAATTGTTAATATGCTGTGGTCAAATTCTGGTTGCTGGCAAACTTCCCACTGACTTCCATGAGGCCAGGATTTCACTACTGGGTTGGAGACAGTTTAACAGGCATACTTCAAGCTTAGTGCTAATAATACATATAATTTTCCTGGTATTTTTCAGTGAAAGATACTATCTGCTAAAGCACCATACCTTCAAATAGATGGTGGCACAACAAGTTACTGTTAGAGAACTGAGAGGAAACTGCCTGGCTCTCATCAAATAAATCCTAGAGCTTGAAAAGTCTATTCTCATTGTTTTCCAACAGACACCATCTATTATTTGTCAATTCTTTTTGTATGTTTTAAACAAAACTACGTCTTATCTCCTTTCTGGAGTTAATATAACTTTAGAACAAGGTGTTGGCTGTTAACAATATATGTAATAAAATTATGAAAGAGCATTTTTATGGGTCCTCATTGGTACCAATATAATGAGATTGTGCATTTCTAGCATTTTTCAGAACAAACCAAATTTTTGGCTTCTTAAGCACAAGTCAATATTCAGGCTTCATCCTGGGCATTTTATGGAAATATTTACCTTTAAAAATGAGGGGCTGGTATATTGATATTTCAGATTCCTGGGTGTAACTATGTTCTTCCATCTGAAAATGCTGTTGTTGCCATCATGTTCTACAATGATTTTGTGTTTTTATGTAACATTTTTCTCCCTACACATGTCAGTTTTATATCCGCTTCATCTTGTACAGCATTTAGTCATATGTGGAATTTAGAGGATCTGAACTAAATGTAACTAAAAGGAACTTTTGAATGAACTGTTTGGGATTTGTTCAGATCTGTTAAAGTAATGGAGAAAAGCACAAAAGGATAAAGAAAAGAAAGGCCTTAATCTTTGTTCCAGGAGTGATAAAGCAGCATCACATGGGTGAAAATTGGCCTGACCTTCAACCACATGATGCTGTTTCTGCCTCAGCCACTCTTTCTTTGCTCTGATTAAGTGAAGATAGCCTCTTTCTCTGCAAGAAAAAGTCAAAGAACAAAAAGAGAAAAAATCCTGTCTTAACTATAAAAGGTTTATTTTTTTAATCACAGTTGGGCTCATACAAGCCAGTTTCTAATCTTATTTTTTTTAAAGTAAGAAAGTGTCTTTTTAGAATTTCTTTGGCTCAATTTCTTTAACACCCCTGAACCTTAGGGTCTAGATCTTAACTTGCTTCCCTTGGATGTGCTTTTTTGCCCATCATCACTTTTACGCGATAGCTGTTTGACTTCAATGGGTTGTTCTCCAAAGGATTGCCCCTTGGGGAATGGAAAAACTGGAGGGAGGGAGAAGAAAAGCACTACTCAGCTTGCTTAAATAGCATATACAGTAATATCTATTGGCAGGGTATTGCCAATGTTCTGAGGAAACTTTGAGTGCTGTTATAGCTCAGCTTTTACCACTGGATGCCATACACCAACTGATACATGGTATTAAGTGTCAGGCTATCCGTGTTCATATAGACAAGAGAGCTTTACTGTGACATTACAGTTAAACAGCCCCCTGTGTGACTAATATTTTTTAACAGCATGATATTTACAATTTGGCAAGGATATAATAATTCATTCTTCAACATCCTATGCGAGAAAGAAATGTCTTCAAAGCATGTTTCAAAATGGCCTACTAAAATTTCTCTATGGAGTATAACTTTTTATTAGATAATTGCAACTGTATCAAATAATTTTGATTGCATGCTGACCTACACAAAATCAGATTCAAAATAATAATATAAAGACTTAAATCAGCTGTTTTGAAGAGAACCAAGAAATCTGGCTGGGATCCAGTAAACTACTGGCTAAGTCCACTGGATAGTTTGAATTTCCACTGGTCATTTTTTCCCTCAGACGGTTGGGGCTAAGAGTATATGATGTCGCGCAGCATAATGGAATGTTAGTGTTATGTGTAATGTCTGTTATTGTGTTACTTATATGAGCTAGGGAATAAGAAACGGCTTCTCCAACTTACCTACAGCATGCTGGCAACATAGAACTTTTAGTTATAGACCCAGAAAGTCTTACTTATTACTTTCTCATTTTTAAAAGTGTCAAAAGACTGAACAGACCATTTATATTAGCGTCAGATCTTGAAATCACAAACAATGGATTCAGTTCATGCTGTTTCAGTTCATTGCTGCTAGCTAGGACCAATGAATCAGCATTTAGCAAAGGCAATATCCATTTTACTGTGTTTTAAAAATTGTCTAACAATCTTTAATTTATGAGAATGCCCATCTAGAACTTGCTTTGCAAAATAATATAGCTTCTTAGCTGGGATAAATGAGCATGTTGAAAACGACAACCTCTCTTGCTCTGTGGCAGTGGTACTTTTAAATTAAATGCAAGCTCAAGACTTTCAGGAAAAATCGATGAGCATTTTTTTCTGGCCTGTCAGAGGCATTTTTCAGCATGGATATGTCTAAACCTGTGAATATGGATATGTGGTATGAGCTGGGGGGTAAACTCTGTATGGCTAGCCCATGTTTCCGCTTGCCAATGGCCACATTACCCTACCACACTCTCTTTTTAATGTGCCAGCTCAATGAAAGATAGTGTGTGTATGTGGATGCGAGCTGGGACTCACACCCCTCATTCTGAGTATAGATGTAGCCTATGTGTCTGGACCCAGTTAGAATGAAAATTTCAAAACATGGACCTTATCTGGGCTCACACAATCCATGTTATTCCTCGTACACATGAACGATAGAACTTACATGCCAAAGAATCCATTTTGGACAGCGATGGAACAAAATGAGCCAGATTCCCAGCTAAACTAAATGATCTTCAATGGAGTTGTACCAGTTAGCACTATCTGAAGATCCAGCCCAATATTTTTTCCTATGGGACTTCATTTAAATGCACAAGGAATAGTGCACCAAAATTAAAAAGGACAATGATCAACTGTTTTCTATGTTCATCAAGGACTGTACAAAAGGTAGTTAGCATAGTTTCAGGCAGGTGGATTTAGGTCAGATATGAGGGAAGAAGCTTTTTAACTACAAGGATAGTTAAATACTGGAATAGGTTATCCAGGGAGATTGTGGAATCTGATCACTGGAGGTTTTTAAGAAAAGGCTGGATAAACACCTTTCAGAGATGGTCTAGGTATGTTCAGTCCTGCTTCAGGGGTACTGTGAGAGGAATGGACTAGATCAAGAATGTCAAAGTCATTTAGTCTTGGGGACCATTTCAGTCAACAATTTAGGTTGGTGGGCCATGCATCTCTGCTCCCCAAAATCCCCACCTCCTGCTCTAGCCCCCAAGCCCCCCGCTCTACTCACTCCCATTCCCCAAAGACGTGCACCTCCCACTCTTGCCACCTAGCCCCCTACCTCCTGCTCTACTCAGCCACACTCCCCCAAAACCCCCACTTCCCACTCTTGCCCCCGAGTCACTCACCTCCTGCTCTAGCACCCCCACCTCCCACTCCTCCAAGCCTCCCACTTCTTACTCTACTCACTCCCATTTTCTGAAGCCCCCCACCTCTCACTAGCACTCAAGTCCCCTCCACCTATTCTACTCACCACCTGCTCCCCCAGACCCCTCACTGGGCTGCTCTACTCACCCACAGGGTTACTTGCAGGGCCATAGTGGAGGCTGGCCGGCCAGCTGCATGGTGCAGCAGCCACACACTGCCACTGGCCCACCTCACCCCCTGGGACTGACCAGCCAGCCAGGAGGTGGGTGCGAGAGCCATAACTTCTGGTTGGCCCCAGCACCAGCTGGGCATCTGCTGATGTTGGATAGGCATGCTCTCCAAGTGTGGGCTGCAGCAGAGTGGATCATGGGCTGAAATGGCCTGGAAGCTGCATGTTTGACACCTCTGGACTAGATAACCTTTTGAAGTTCCATCCTGATATACATTTCCATGAGTCCGTGGTGCTGTAAAAATTGTGTGTAGGTCAATTGTGTATGCAAAGATGTATAGATGGAAGAAAAACCTTTGAAAAATTGGCCCTTAATGATGTTGAGTCCATTTCTGACTGGCATACGTAATGAAAAAGGCATAACCTCCATACACTAAAAAAAGTCTGCAAGCAGTGCCAGGTATTTCCTATATGCTGGCTAAGATCAGCCTTATTCACATAAAAACAATGAGAGTCCTGCAGCACCCTAAAGACTAACAAAGTTGTTTTTTTTGAAGAAATCTGTTAGTCTTTAAGGTGCAACAGACTTTCGTTGGTTTTGCTGTACACAGACTAAAATGGCTACCCCTCTGGAACTTATTCACATAGTCCCCTTGGAGTGCTTCCATTAAAGGTAAGGTTAATTAGCCAGGGAATAAGGTAAGATCAGCTACATGTATGTACGTTTATAAGCATATCTCTGTATGGCAAGAACACTTTACACCACTCCACAGTCTACACCCACAACTTTACAGGAGGCAGAACATGGACATCCGGTTTTTATATAGCGCTGTCTCTGTTGTCTGCAGTTTTTGTGGTTGTGTGTATGAGCAGTGACAGCTAGAATTTGAAACCTAATCCAAAACTCACTGAAGTCAATGAAAAAGCCCCCATAGACTTCTTACGGTGTTAGCTGAGGCACTTGATTCATTATTTAGATTTTAGAAAAAGTTTAAAAGTCAAAATCAGTGAACACCTGGTGGGGGCCTTTTCTTGCTAAAACACTTTAACAAATGTCGAATACGTTTTTTTCAGGATAAAAAATTACAAACTTTTATAAAATGGTGAAAACAATAATTACTTATTGCTAAATACAAATGCTGAAAACAGTGCTTGCTTCTAATTACCTATTGCTACATACAAATATATACATATATGTATTTATCTTTGAAGTAAATATATTTACAGTGGATTACGATTGGGGCAAATTCTTCTCTTTGCTGCCTTCATGTAAACTTATTTTTAGCAGCAGTCTTTAACAAACCAAATGTTGTAGTGTCATGGCTTTATTGGCTTTATTAATCATTATTTCATTGATGAGAGTACAGCACTTATGAGGGCACATAACATGTAGACATAGCAGCCTGTGTCACACATCAGAATGTTGATGATGTCTCAGACCCTTGAAGATGGAATGTAATGAAATCTGCCCTGGCAAAGAAAAAAAATTCTTTAAGATACTATAAATACTTTTTTTATATATGTTTTTGGTTGAATTATCTGGTGCTCCCACAAGGGCTATATACTAAAGCTATGCTTTGACACAACACTGAAGCTCTCTTTGGACAAACAGTGTGACATTCCTGAAGGCTCCTAAATGGGCAGATATTACTCTACCCAGCCTACCTCTGCTGGTTGACAGGCACCTCCATTTCTGCTAATTAGTCAGCAAGGTGGACTAGTGCTTTTGTTTATTTAAAAATATTTAAAACAGCCATGCTATTTCATTGAAAACATATTGTTCCGAACATTATTTCATATGTTTTTTCAATACAGGACAGTTGCATTAACACTAACTTGAAAGGGTCCGTTATGATCTATTAATTCCAAAATAGTTATAGTGAATTGGTAATACAATATCCATACCGTACTATGTATATAGCATACAATAAAAGCTTAATCATTTATAAGCCTCATTTAGAATAAAAGCATTAATACATACTATATTCAGCAGATCCTAATTGTTATGTCAGTACATAGTCAAATGACACTTAGCATGTTTAACGTTGAGACATTAGAATGGCTTGAGATTTGGTTACATGTCTCATATAATTAATACATGATTTTTAACTTTCTTTGAATTATATTTTTGTTTATTACCTGATCATTAATTTTTTTCATTACTGTTGAAATGTGATCTGGGAAACGCAGAGGGAACAAGCTGAGTCTGAATGTCATTATGAGACACATGAATAAAAGTGTAGGCTATTATATCTTTTTCTCGAATGTGACATACGTTAGTAATGGAGAGTCACCTCGTCCTTAATACAGGGTCAGTTTCTGATACTCTTACTCAGGATAATTGTCATTTACCTTTTAAATATACCTGTGAAAATCATTAGGAACCACTTTAGGAATAAAGTATTCAATGGCAGGATATCAGAAATGGTCCTTTGATCATTCTCCGGTTGTATTGTTACTTCACAGATTTAATGCCACTCAGACATTCTTTATGGTCCATAAATGCTTTACTACATATTCTTTCACTTCCCTTTATGTTAATGCTTCTTTCATTAGGGAAAAAATACCCCAAGACAATGACTGAGCTTTGGTGGACACAAAGGAGGAGAATCTGACATTATCTCAAGACCTGGGTGGTGTTAGGTGCTGTATTAAAATATATTTATCCTGTCTGTCCTCCTAATAGTTCCACTTGCAAGAGATGCCACTGCTGTTGCTTCTCATTTCTTTTAATTTTCTTTGCTGCTATCATCGTAGTGAGGATACAAAAATATCAGCCTTTCCTTGATTAGGTTCCTGAAACTGTTTGGTGTTTCACAAGTAATACAGTTGGTATTCTTTCATTTCACTTCAAAAGCCTGGATTGCTCATTATGCTTTATGTGCCAAGATGAATCAGAATTATTCTCAGAAGGGTATATATTTACACTGGCAAAGAAGAATGACTGACATCAAACATAAGTACATTTGTTGAGGTTTAGGAATACTATTTGTTGTAAAAAGTATTCTATAAACAGTGTCCATGTTTACCACATGTGCTATCAAAGATATGCCAGGCATTTAAAAACTACTTTATCCTAATACTGGCTGCCTGAAATGAAAAAAAGTTAGACTACAAAAAAGTTGATCCTAAAGTTCAAATAATGTAAATACTTACAAGCCAGAGCCTGGCCTCTGGGATATATACAGGTAAAATTAATTGTTTTTCTTCTTGCCCAAAGCGTATGCCTTACACAGTTGTACTTTCTCACTGCAGTAGAAGGCAGAATTAGGAAATTCTCACTGCCTTAGTATCTGACTTAGAATAGCTAGTGTTGCAGAAGCTTTTCTGGATTTTCTCTGAATGCCGGACAGCACCCCACTGAAGTCAATGAGAATAGGACCAATATCACAACTTAGTCTGGGTCCATGTGCTCCATCCAGTCCTGCTTCAAGTCAAATTAAAATTATGTAATCAATTTTGATAATCAATGTAAAATAATTAATATCTAACAGAATTAATGGATTTGTGTCTCCTTGATCCTCAAAGAGATGGGCAGGGAGATATGTGGGACAACACAGGCAAAAGCTATCAGGCAAACCTACTGAGAGAACTTTACCTGTTTCTTCACTAAGCAAATTCTTACATAGAATATTTTTAAAAAGATCACTCATTGTTTGGCTATACAGAAGGGAGGACAGGAGATACTTGATTATGGATTTAATCAGGCCACAGGTTTATTAATAGGTGTCTGAGACTACCCGACAGATAAAAATGCACAGTGCAGGTAACTTCATTCAGTTAACTACCCAGGGATTCTACCAGATTCCTCAGCCAAATCCATGGCTTGGACCTTACCATTCACTCTCCCTTGTAAGAGGGTTAAAGTGGGCTATAAGAAAGGGGAGTTGGCTCTCTGCTGTACCTCTCACAGGAGCCCTGACCTTCCCTTCTCTTCCCCCACCCTTCTTTCCTTTAACCAGCACCTTCTTTTTAAGTCCTTAACCAGGACATTTTTGTAATCCCTGAATTCCTTCCCTATGGAGCACCCACACTGCTCATCTGACCCACACTTGAAAAATAAGCTGTGACATAGCCAAGCCCTTTTCCTCCTTACCATAATAGGTCTTCCCTAGGACCTGCTGTGAGGAAAGTGGAAAAAAAACCCATTCCAACTAAGCCAGTAAAATGGTGAGGGGAAAATTCTCTCTCAGTCTCCAATGAAAAGGAATGACTAGCACGATGCCCACAGCAGGTCCTAACCCAGCTTGACATCTGTACCTTCAGGGGAGGAAGGGTGTGTGCTGCCTTGCCTGCTGCTTGGAGCAAGGGCTTCTAACAACCCCAGCTTGCACTATTTAAGCCTCCCCCCCTTCCATTTCCAGGGCGTGAGTCAGTGTCACCAAGCTACGCCTCCCCCCCCCACATTTTTGCAGCAGTTTGACCTTCTTCTCCCCAACCCACCCATAAAGAACAGCTACTTTCCTTCTGAAAGTCCAGACAACTTACCCACCACTTCAGGGCACTGTGGTCATTCTCAAGCTATTGTGGAAACTATTCTCTTGCTGCAAAATTTGGGCCGAAGTCACTGATGCATTTTAGCCAGTTAAATAAAGTTTGTGTCTTCTTTGCATAGTCAGTGAGGCCACACATCCAAAATATACTGATGAATCTGGCCCCTTGTGTAAAGGCTTTTGCAGCTCTCCCTCTCTCCAACAACAAGGATCTTCCTCCCTCAGATGCATAGACAGGAGTTGTACAAGCACATCTTTATTTTTAGTGTTTAAAAAGTTATAATGCTCAGAATATCAAATTCAGGTTGGAACATTCTCACATAGGGTTGAATTCTTTCTTTGAATTCGTATCATGCACCTCCCGTTGGGACTGATGTTTGTGCATCCAACAGTGGAATATGTCCTTAATTTTCTGTGATTATTTGTTTCCTTGAATTATCCAGGGAACAAATAATGTTGTTTGCAAAATGCACAGACCTGTCGTAACAGAAATAATTTATTTTTTATCCTTTTCCCCCCAAAAATCTGTAAAATAGGGCTTGAAGTCATTTAACCTATTTAACATTTTTTTCTGATCTGATTCATATCAATGTTTAGAATTTATAGATTTCAGATTCTTATTCAGAAGATTCTGAAAACTAACTCATGAAAATTTTTATGCGCTATGCTGCAGCATTTATTTACAGAGATTACTTCCATAAATTGTCCATCACAACCTAAAACAAAGATCTTGGTCTTCATTGTGCACTCATTGCCTGACTCCAGCAGTACAAAGCAGCCACAAAATGGTTGTAAGTGTCCACTCAACCAGTCTCCTGGCATAAGGGAATTTCCAGGTGATATAACAGCTCCTGTGTCACTCGACAATGATGTAGTTCTACATGTCTAGAAGCATTATGTATGATTCACTAAAATGTTGTCTATGTGATCAATCTAGTGGAAAGAATTATTACGTGGACAATGGAAAAATTGCTTCCCTAGAGCCAAATTCTTAACTATTATTTGAGTAGCATGACACAGAGTTTTCTCCCAGGTATTCTTGCTATTCCTCCTTCTAGCTATGGAGTACCAGCTGCCTATGACAACATTAACAACCAGGATGCCCGCACTTCTCCTATGCACGTGGTCTGAGCTAGCATATCCATAATTGTATAGAACCACCAGCCATGACCTTGACCTTTTCCAGCTAGTCCCTCTGCATGGGATGTGCATCACCAGATCATCCACACAGCAGACCCCTTTGGCTTACAACCCTCCGTGCCCTTGGATTGATTGGGTTTCACTTTCTTCTTGGAGTCCTTTCAGAATTACGCTGCACACACTTTCTGAATTGAGCACTAATATTTTCAGGGCGGACTTTAAATAACCCCCTCAGAGTTTATTAATACATATGCCAATAGTAAAATTGACATAGTGCTATATCTGTATATGAAACATAACTAGTTATGAATGAATTTGATTTTCACAAGCAGATTTACATTATTTTAATAGTAGTCTCTTTTCTACATGTTTAATTTACAGTCAATGGTATGTTGCAATCTCTATTATAAATGTTGTTGCAGATTATAGAAAGGTAGTTGGCTGAGGAAAGTGAAATAAGATTATATCACATCAGTTGACTAGCTGATGTCTTTTAATGTCTGATTGCTTTAAGGTAGAGTTCTATTCATGGTCTTTATCACTAATATGAAAAATCGATGGCTTTCTTAAGATTCAAAGCACCTCAGAGCAGCCATGATTCTTTAGCTTTTCTTTTGTTATTATTGCTGTCAAAGCTGTATTGTTTTCACTGACAATAGGATCTCTGTTTTGCCTGGCAGAAGGTTGCAGGTTGCTCTTCTTCTCCTATTTACACAGCAGCACTTTGCAATTTGGGCAGAGCTGGCTAGTTTCCTCCCTTAGGGTTAGACCGTGCCACTGCAAGATCATTTCAAAGCTGCT
This sequence comes from Podocnemis expansa, assembly GCA_007922195.1. NCBI lineage: Eukaryota > Metazoa > Chordata > Testudines > Podocnemididae > Podocnemis > Podocnemis expansa. The sequence goes on from ML682006.1 coordinate 11,712,528, forward strand.
CCACTTCAGGGCAATCTATGAGGCACTATTCCTCCCCCAGCTTCCTGGCATGCTGGGGAAGTACTGACATTGTGCCGTCTGTGTGGCTGGTGCACCCTAGTCCAACAGCACACCTGTGCAAGCTATAATGCGCTTGTACAAGCCTGAGTAGAAGAGCAACCTGCAACCTCTTGCCAGGCAAGATGGCATTCTTATTCTGTCAGTGACAGCACAACAGTATTCCCCATCTCCTTGCTACACCTGCAGTCATTCCTAGTTCTTGTGAGAGAGATGACTGAACTATAGGACCCTCCTGCTGCCCCTGCTGTAGTCCTGTGAACTCATGGGAGTCATCTCACTTCCATAAGTCATTGCAATATATGTGTGCTATCTCCCATCACAGGCCCAGTCTTTCAGACCTTACTGTGGCAGTTTTTCCTGAATAAGGACAGCGGAATCAGGTCCCTTTGCTGTATAAGTGGGGAACAGACTGCCCCATTGTGGCACCTGGAATAACACCCTAAAATCAAATGATGCATGAAGTGAGACTGGAAGAAAAGATGATGACTAGGGAGGAAAATATCTTTCACATTCCAGCACCTTAGATCTTCAGACTACTTCATATAATGTTTGCTAAGCAATAAACATCCACAGACTCTCTTTGGCTAATATCATTTAGCACCAGTTCCTTGGAAAAGTAAGAATAGGGGAATCTTTCACAGCTGTATCAACAATTTCCTTTCTCTCAAACATACACGCACAAAGCAAGCAGCTGACATGGCATGTCAAGCATGACATATTTGGCCATGAAAGCAAAGTATAAGCCATACTGACCAGTAGCATAGACTTGGGAAAATGCCATTGAAAAGTTGCTCTGTAAACTGATGCTACCTTATTACTTGGATTCTATGAACATTTTCTGGGACTTACTAGCACACCAGTAATATCACATTCCTGGTAGATATTTTTTTCTTGATACATGATAGCCATGCATGAACTGAAAAGAGCAAATGAACATCAGGTTTACATCATCCCTGATATGTGGATGATTGATCACCCATTAAATCATTCTAGTAAGTGCACATTGGATAGTGTTAAAGAGCGATGTGTGATTTTTCTACATGTTTAATTTACAGTCAATGGTATGTTGCAATGTGTATTATACATGTTCTTGTTGTGGATTACAAACCCAAAGAAAGGGAGTTGGTTGAGGAGAGTGTAATGCCATCTTTGCATCACCCAGCTCCTGGACCAATGGGGGTTAGTACAGTACTTGGCTAACCTCAGGGCTGCTCTAAATTATACTGCTTGGTAATGGTCCCCAAGGGCTGTTAAGTGCAAAGACTGCAGGAATGCAAGGTACTCTGGCTATATCAACAGCCCGCTACTTTCACTGGGAGGATGGGGACAGGTGGTGTTAAGCTTTGTTTTCCGACCTCTTTTTGTCTTTGGAACAGCACAAATGGGCCAGAATAAGGGCTTGGTTCTAACCACATACTTTTATATTTAATTTCTAAGAAGCTTTAGTGCTGAATTGATAGACTTAGGGATTGAAGTTTCTGTATAACCCAAACCAAATGCCAATCTGATTTCCTCCTTTCATCCTTGTCAATATTTGACAGTCCTGTTCTAGAGGTGATGGATTGATTCTCTGCTCACTTATGCTGATTCTACATGTGGTATAACTCTATTGATTCCCAAGGAGATGCACCTAGTTTATGCATAAAATAAAGGGATTGGGTCCCTCACAACATTTCATATGAGTTAGTAATTCAGGCTCTATTGTTCACCTTCCTGTTTAGGTAGTCAACACGAGGTTGGACCACAGTGGGCTCAAAATATGTTGTGTGTATATAAAACCTTTGTGGGTAAATGCAAAATAAGTAATTTCATGCACAAAACAAGTGTGCAAGTGTCTGTTTTCTGAATTGCTCTGTTATGCAGATAACTCTTCTTTCTGGCTATTCTTCGGCATTTTCTTTAGAAGCACATGAAAGCTTCTTATTGAACTCTGAGGGTCAATACATTCCACCAGCATGGACAGAGGAGATCTGCTCAGCTATAAAATTTGCAAATCCTGCAAGAACCCTTCTATGGGAGGAAAAAGAACTATGTAGCTCCTGGAGAATGGAGCATGAAGGATGCATTTAGATTGGCATGAGCCACTTGATAAGACTGAGTCAAGAAAATAATATGGACTGGTTATTTTTCAAGGAGCCCTTCAAAAGGATATTTGAAAGGTGCAGTGATTTTTTTTTTTAACAAATTGTGCAAGTTTTAGCAGTGGATCTGTTGGGTCAGAGTATTTTCTATTACCATCCTTTAGCCAGTTTCACAACTCTGCCTATCTTAGAAAGTCCAACAATAAAAAAAAAAAGTTTTTTTTTTTTGCTATTTTAAATGACTATAATACTACTGTATTTAATCATTAAAGAACCAGGAGTGACATATATTATTGAAATAAGTTCATTTGACCCTCTGTAAACAGCAAGTTGAAGCATTTTAACAGTCTATCTGAACTGTTTGGACAGAAATAAAGTGACTGAAGGACATGTTCATCTTGGATTGTTTATGTTTAGGCTTAAATTCTTTACAGCGCATTGTTATTTATGACAAATGAGTGTATAATTTTTTTTTTATTTAACAGCACTTAAGTTCTGTAGCAGCTAACTGAAATCTATGGGAATAAAACAACCCAAACTGAAGTGATTTGGCTGATTTAATTTAGGAGGTGGATTCCAGCAATCCTATTAGTGAGGAAACAGAAGGGAGGAGGATAAGAGGTAAAGAATAGATGAAGCAGGTAACTAAGGGATACAAATTAAAAATGTCTTAGAAATCTGGGCAAGAATCTCATTGATGGCATGGGATATATAAGAAATTTCCAGAAGTCACTGAAGCCATGGGAAGACACTCCAGGAATCTGACCAAACCAAAAGGCAAGAATTTTTCATGCGGACAATATTTGCTAATGAACTTACAGGAAAACATTGACACTGCAATTCTTTTGTGTCCGCTAAAACTATTGTAGTTGAAAATATTTGCGTGTTTTAAACAAGATTGGTCTTATCTATTTTTCTACAGTGTTCTAGAAACATAAAAAGACCAAATTCTGGCTGGTGTAAACACAATGTAATTAGAAGAGGCAGTTGCTTCAGAATGCCTTAGAGCAACACAGCCCATCAACCACAGCATTATGGTGAAAAAAGAGACACCACCTTCTACCCCACAGAAAACTATGGGAGTGCCAGTGGGACTATTCTAGTACAAATGCTGAAGAAGTTCTGAGGTACAGAGAGGGTAGATGCTCACTTGGGATGTCTACACTGGAGCTTAAGTAGGCTTAAATCAATGTAAGTGACTTCCTGGCCATATTTGGAGTTTAATAACTCTCACCCTTAAAGTCTGCTTTAAGGGGTATGTTGATTTTATTAGGTCGACTTAACAAAATGTGGCCATTAAAGTCAACTTGATAACATTGACTTAAGGCAGGGGAGCCATTTAAATCAACTTTATAAAGTTGACTTTAAAGGGCTCCCTTGGCTTACGTTGTCTTTATAAAGTAGATTTAAACAAATGGGGCCTCTCTAAGTTGACTTAATAAAGTAGACTTTAAGTCAACTTCATTAAGTTGACTTACCTGAGCCCTCTACTGTAGACATAGCCCCTGTGAACACAGCATGGCAGTATAGGAGGGAGAATTTGAGGAGCTACTGAGACTTCGTTGTGGGGAGCCAATTCCAGGCTGGGAAAGGGTGTTCTAGTGGTTCCTACAGTTGTTCATTGGTTGCTGGGGTCCACTGCTTGGGGCTTCCCCTGCCTAAACAACTGGTGCCCGGTGTGCTATCTCCCCGTCCCTCCCTTCAATTCCATCCCACCACACATGTTCTTGTCCCCCTCCCAGCCATGACTCCACCAGGAGCTGTGGTGTGGAAGGTGGGAAGAGGAGGGTGACCAACTGGCCCAACCTCATGTCCTGCTGTTACCTCTGTCAAGTATTGTGGAGGCAGAAACACCTCTGAGCATTCCCATTATTCCTCCTGCAGAGGTTTTAGCCCAGTCAGCCCCTGCTGGGTAACTTTATAAAAGGGCATTCTAAATAAAACTAGATTAGGTCTAGCTATAAACTATATTAAAGGATCCTGTCACCATTAGCAGTATACAGTAAAATACTATGTTGGTTTGGGAAGTGGGTACAAAGTAAAGTGGGACCTGGTTAATAGTGCCTTTTAAAATATTTTTTAAAATAAAAGAAAGTGATTTGAAAATGGCTGTTATGCCAGAAGCCACTGAAGGAAGGACAGCTGGGTTTCTGGGGATGCTGAAGAGAGAGAAAGGGTTAGGATAAGGTAACAAAAAATATATATATCCAAAGGAATTGAAAAAAGGTGTTTATAATTATGCTTCTGAGTTTTGTGTTTAATTTACTGAATATTTTGGTTTCAGCTAGTTTCAAAATAAGGCCCTGATTCTGCAATCTGATCAACATGAATCTGCTATCCATCCACGTCAAAGCCTAAGGACTAAAAAGGGATTCCCCATCAGTATGGGTGGATCACATTGCATAACTGGGGCCCAGCTGCCCAAAATCATTGACTGATTGCATTGGGAGTGAGACTGGCCTCAAATGATTGAAGAGACTGTTATTGATTCCCTCCTCCGTGATACATATTTGTTTAAAGACCCTGCAAATTTCCTGACTCTTGTATTCAGAACAATACTCCAGTCATACAAATACAACAGTATACTGCTTTCTCTTGTACCACTATGATGTATTTTATTTAGAGTGGTTTAGACATGATGCACTAGCCTTTGCTCTCCCTCCTCCCCTCTCCACCCCAAAGAATTCGGCTCTCTGGTATTTAGTTCTTCCCAGGCTATTTTCCTTTCATTTGCCTTATTAGTAGGTAGGTCACTGGCTGATGCCACCTACTGTGGGCATCTAAAGGCTTTTCTTTTGTTTCTTTTTCTCCTGAAGCTTGAGAAGTTACCACTTCTCTAGTACTGATACACAAAAGGTATAAAAATAATTTTGAAATCCTTTGATAAGAAGAACTCTATACTCACCTCATTTTTAAAGGCATGTATAGATTAAATTAACCACTCATTCAGACATCTCAAATTGACTCGGGATGGTAAGAAATCCAAATGGTTAACAGCTATATGATATATTAATTACCTCTCATTTCTCTACAGTTCATTTCATTTAAAAAGGTTTGCTGTTTTCCACACTGTGAAACTTCTGGAAGCTGTGGAAGGTCAGATCTCAGCTTTGCAGTTGAAGATGCAAGGACAATTTGGAATATATTCCTTTTATTTTGAGGAGGGGGTAACAGTTCACTCATCCTTAATGAACATATTCATACACTCTTCATACATACAGAGAGACATGCTTTTATCTCTATAGCCAAATTTTTCCCATGTATACAATACAGTATTCTAAGTGATTGTTGGGTATGTATTCTAGGGCCAGGGCCAAATTCAGATGTGCTATATAGAGGATTTTATTGTATTTATGGATAAAATTGGCTATTCAGAGGTGAAAGTATGTGCGTTTGTATGTGTGAACATCATCAGAATATCTTTAATAAGACTGAGTGAACTGTTACACAAAAAATAACATCTCCCTTTATAACATATACCAAGCATGGGTAAACTGAGGCTTGGGAGCCGCATGCAGTTCTTGAATGAAAAAGTGAGGCTCACGGAAGAAAGTCAGAGGAAAGCAGCCACAACCTAGGAGTTTTAAATCTCCCACCCTGAGCATGCTCTGAGCATGCTTGGGGGGGAAGGGTGGGGAGCCTGTGCCTAGCTGCTGGAGCAGCCATATTGGATGCTCAGTCCGGGCAGGGCTTAAAGCAAGTGGAGCAAGCCCCAGCCTGTGCCTAGCCACCAGAGTAGCCAGGTAAGGGGACCCTCAGGGGGAGGGGTGGGATGGTGGGGAGAAGCAGTGGCATGGTCAGGATAGCAAGGAGAAGTGGAGGTGTGATCAGAGAGGGCAGGGAGAAGCTATGTTTTTACTGTATAGGTAGGCCTAGTTTTCATGTTAACCTTAAATAAGTATTAGAATCTGACATTAGTAGGATCAATATTTACCCTCTTTTTATGATAAAATTGAAGTATGCAATAAATTTTAAACTAATTTTGGAGTAGGTAAAATCTGGCTATATGCCTCAGTGCAGCTCTCAAAGGTTTAATAATGAACTTGTGTGGCTCTTGAGTTCCATAGGTTTTGCCACCCCATACCTTCACCCATTTTGACATGCCTGCAATAGAACCTCTTCTGAGACTCTGGAATGTTCCGATACGCTCTTCTCTTTCTCTTACTTTATTGGTGAAATAGAAGAAGAGCTTCTTCTCTCAACTTGCTGTTCTGCCTTTCAATCCTCTCCCCTCCAGCCACATCCTTTCCCTTCTTCCTGTCACTGCATTTGAAAGGCACCTAGTATTCTTTCAGTACTAGATCCTGTTTCCTAATAGCTGCTGGCTTCTCTTTCTCCCTTCATGATAGCCTCTCTCTGTGTTTAATTTCAATCTCTGCTTCCCAAATGGTTTCTTTTCTATTGCCTTCCAGCACAGTTCTGTTCTATACAACTCCTCTGTGGATGATTACTTGTTCTATTTATTCCCCCTGGTGAACCTAGCATTGGCCACTGTTGGAAGATAGACAGTTCACCAATGGTCTGACCCACTGCGTATGTCTACACTATAAAAGCAAAGTCGACTTTATTACGTCGACTCAATAAAGTCTACTTAAAGTTGACTTTAAGTAGACCTTATTAAGTTGACTTAGTAAGGCTACACTACATTAAGTCGACTTTATAAAGTTGACTTTAAATGGGTGCCCTGGCTTAATTCGACTTTATAAAGTCGACTTAATGGCCCCACTGCAGTAAGTTGACTTAGTGACTCCACATTGCCTAAAGTCGACTTAATAAAGTCGACTTAAAGGTAAAGTCAACTTTATAAGTGGACCGTATAAAGTCGACTTTACTGGACCCTAAAGTCGACTTTATTGCCCTGCAGGGTAGACAGGGCTCTGTTTAAGTCAACGTAAGGGCCCTTAAGTCAACTTAAACACATAGTGTAGACGTACCCAATATTATTTCAGTGAAAAACTGAAGCTTTAACAAGTATGTAGTCTAACCATCTCAGTTTGATCTGAAGAGCCTTTTTATATTATATTATCGCACACTGAGATCTTTACATAACACGGTTTTCATACATATATTATTTGTCTTGTCATATCTGTGACTAGTCACAGTGGGTATGTCTATACTGTGCAGGGCAATAAAGTCAACTTTAGCATCAGATAAAGTTGACTTTATTACTTCCGCTTATAAAGTCGACTTAACAGTTAAGTCGACTTTATTAAGTCGACTTAAGACAATGTGGAGTTACTAAGTTGACTTAATAAAGTCAACTTAATGCAGTGTGGCCATTCAGTTGACTTTATAAAGTCAAATTAAGCATGGCACCCATTTAAAGTCGACTTTATAAAGTCAACTTAATGTAGTGTAGCCTTACTAAGTCGACTTAATAAGGTCTACTTGAAGTCGATTTTAAGTAGACTTTATTAAGTCAACTTAATAAAGTTGACTTTGCTTTTAGAATGTAGACATACCCATTGTCAAGTAACATCTTTGCTCATTTCCTTCCTAAAGCAGTAGATTCCTTGTTAGCTTTCTTTTGTCTTTTTGTTTCTTTGAAAGAGTTTTGCTTCCATAGCCAGTATTTAATGTGAATTTGATAAAGGGTAAAATTTTCAGACGTGCAGTTGTCACACTTTCAAAAGCTATCCACCTACTTTGGAGCTGAAGAGCCAGAGATTCTTGAGTTAGACAATATGTGTTTTTTAAAATTCTAGTAGGCACCTATCTGCCTCTTTAAGCACCTAAAAGTCTTTAAAAGTCTGGCCCTAAGTCACTAATCTTCAACTTATTAGACTATTAAGTGCCTAAAACATTTTTTAAAATAGGGCTTTTTAAAACAGGGCCTGAGGTACTTTTGAAAATTTTACACTGAAGTTTAGTATTTCTAAACACTGACCACCATCATTCTTCAATGCAATGTCAGTACACTCTTGGTGGGTATGGTCAGTGATACGTGCTATTCGGAAAAACAGACAGAGGGTTCTGAACTGGAATATAGGCAAGAAGGAAAGTTGTGTAGTTATATGCCGTGAAGGCAACAGCTTAAAAGTGACTTTAACTGGTAATTCATAGTTTTCTGTTGGCTCATTAGCTCTAACAGTGCAGAATACTACACTGCCCTAATCAGTACAGCTGCAGATTAGACATTAGGCATTTGGAATTGGGTTTCTTGACAGCTGTTACAGCCACAGCTTGTCTTCTTATATTGTCTTGGACCACTAGCAAAAATAACAACCACAGCATGTTTAATTGCACTGTCATATAAATATAAAGAATGATTCACTTAAAATTACTTCTGGATTTTCATTAATAAGTGTAATAATGTCTTTAGAAGTCTTTGGCAAAACATCCTATGAGAACTGAGGAATAGCAGACTTCAGATTTTAATGAGAATTGATTGTGGTATTTCTCATTTTGTCACAATCCATTGTCAAAAGAACGTGTATTCAAATTGTGCTTTGATTCAGAAAACTTGATGTATTTGCATTATTCATATTGTCTAATTCTGTGCATTGCACTAGTCAAATATTGTTTTAGATGTATGCATTTTATTTCATTTGGCCATTTCGCTATTTGTTTCCCTTGTTTATAGGCAGTACAAATTTTTAGGAAGGAATGCAATAGCCAGCTGTCCAAAATAAAAGATAGTGAAAAGAGCAAAGTAGCACAGATTGCCAGTATATTGCACAAATTATGTTAGGTATTTACATGTTTCATACCTTATTCTCATGACAGAGAGTAGCAAGAACAGAAAGTGGCATAACATCAATCTAGTTTTGTTACAAATAGTAATAAAAAGGGGAATTGGTGCAAATGCATCTATTTTTGTTGCAATCTCAAGATTGTAATGCCTCGGTCCACTTCAGATGCTATAGCAAAAGGACCTTTGAAATGCTAGTGTATTCTCCTGTTAGTCACAAAGGTACTGTACACAATAATTTGTTTTCTTAAGAAATGCTATTAGGCCAACAGGAACTGATCACTAATCACAAGGGTAGCACTACTGCTGAGATGGGGTCATGTAGAGTGGAAATATGAGCTCTGTAACCCTTGACCCCCATCCCTTTTTATTTTGATTCCTTAACAATGCATGGCTGGCAGACAAAAACAATGGAAAGTTCCAGTCTCTCTGGTTTGGCTTGGGAAAAACTCAAGCCAACTCAGTTTTGTTTTTACCTAAAATTATGTTTGTATTTCAATTAAAAGGAGCTACTTTAGGCTTGCATGTCTGTGAAACTGTTTGAAAAAAAGCCATTGTTGTCCATCTATGATCTAAGTAACAATGAGGAATACAAGTTCTCATAGTTTGTCATAATGAAACCAAGTCTTATACTTAATTTTAGTAGTCTAAAGATGGATAGATAATACAGTTTCGGAAAATTGTGTCATATTGTTTGTCTATTATAATACTACTTTTTAAAAAATCATGGTAATAATACAGAGTAGAAGTCCTATATCATGGAAATTACAGCAAGAGAAGCAAGGAATCCTTTGACACGTAAAGACTAACAAATTTATTTATCGCATGAGCTTTCATGTGAGAAAATCCCACTTCGTCAGATGAAAGCTTATGCGATAAATAAATTTGTTAGTCTTTAACTGCCCAAGGACTCCTTATTTTGCTGAAGCAGACTAACACAACCGCTCCTTGAATATAGCATGACAATGTCTACACTGGCAATTTAGTTCGAAGTAAGGAGAATTAGTTCAAACTAAATCAGTGCATGTCCACACAGGCTTTCATCAGTTCAAACTAAGAAATTCCATAGTTTGAACTAAGGAAAGCTCAGTTCAAAATAGTGAAACCTGCCTTTGATTTGAAGTTAAAAGTAGCAAATTCAAGACTCCTGAAAACAGAAAACTGGAATTTAATTGGATTCTCTATATTAAGACTGACATAGTCCATTTCTGATCTACCCATGTTTTACATATATCTGAACTTGTACCAGTAGCACACATCTGGACACCTTTCAGACCTTGGACTGTTGACGCTCCCTTCCCCCTCCCCACCAAGAATCTGATCCAACAGCTGGATTTGAATTTCAGGACTCACCTTGATCTCAAATTAATATCTTGAAACATATGCATAACTGTACAATTGACCTCACTGGAGCAATGACAATTTATATCTGTTCAAGATCTAACCTAACCATTATACCTTTGTGCCAGCTGATGTCACTTCACTTGAATTTTTGCAAATATCTTTCTCATTTCGGTTGGTGAGGATTTGCACATTTAAATTGCACTTTGAGATTTTAGATTTGAAAGAACCTGAAAGCAAAACTCAGCTGAGGATAAAACAGAAGTGTCTGTATATCAGAATATCCAGATTATCTTTGTTAGTCTGTGTACAGCAAAAACAATGAGAGTCCTCTGGCACCTTAGGCTACGTGTAGATCTACAATCTTAGTTCGGACTTGCTTAGTCTGAACTAAGTAGTTCAAAAGTTAGTTTGAACTAAACTTGGTTGTTTGTTTTTTTTTTTTTAGTTTGAACTAACTTTTTAGTTTGAACTAAAAAAGCACTGTTAGTTCAAACTACAAGTTAGTTCGAACTAAAAAAAGTGCTTAGTTCAAACTAACCGCTAGTTCAAACTTATTTAGTTCAAACTAGCATGTCTATATTGTGCTAGTTCAAACTAAATATGCAAATAAGTTCAAACTAAGCAGTTAGATCAAACTAACCAACCAAACTAACTAGTTTGAGCTAAGCTTTCCTTAGTTTGAACTAAAATATTTTTTAGTTCGACCTAGGCAAAGCCTATTGTAGACAGGGTTCAAATTAAAGCTCTTTAATTTGAACTAATTTACTAGTGTAATCATAGCCTTAAAGATGAACAGATTTCTTCAGGCATAAGCTTTTGTGGGCTCCAACCAACTTCATCAGATGCATCTGACAAAGTGGGTTGGAGCCCACAAAATCTTATGCCCAAAGAAATCTGTTTGTCTTTAAGGTGCCACAGGACTCTTGTTGTTTTTGCTATAACAGAATAGTATTTTATCACAAACTGTGAATCTGTAAGTAAATTTATTGACCCAAATTCACTAAAGCAGGATCCATATTTGCTCAAAACTTGAATTGTGTTGTCATGATCATTATTAATAATTTTGTCAACACACTCGAATGACACGTCCTATAGGACAAAGAAAAGCTGTTGGACAAAATGCTGGCCCCATCAGGTCAGTGGCATAACTCCCACTGATATTAGAAGGGACAGAATATCATGTATACCCTGTTCTTAGGCATTTACAATATGAAGTTTATGCTTCTGCAGTCCACCCCTGTATCCCAGTTCCTTGCACACATGCAGACCCTCATCGACTCACGGAACTCTCTGCAATCGTAAGAACCTGTAAGGATGGAGCAGATTTAAGGCTAGAGGTTTAATTTTGGACATGATACAAACAGATTAAGTTATCAAACACTGGAAAAGGCATGGGATGAGGAAGAAGTGTTAATGTATTATGATTGTGCAGTACCCGTCAAAGTCCTTTGCATATCCTGATAGTTCAATATTTTGTGAACATTAGCAAACTTTTCAGTAGCCCTACTCTCAATGTTATGTTTGTTAAAAAACCCAAACCTAGATTAAAATAATTTCAGGCTTCTTTCCAACCATTAAACACAGCTCAAAATATTGACTTAGCTATTTAGAAAAACTAGACTTTATATTTTAAATTATAACCAGTACTTTTAGTGATGTGCCTTGGGAAAAATACTTTATCTTCATTTAACCCTAAATGATTAAGCCTTATTACATCTGATGAGCTGTCACAGCTCAAGGGTTCTTTAAATTTTTGGTTGCAAGAACCCATGGGTACAGCCAAGAAGATAAAAATGTATCCATAATAAGAAGCTCTAATGAAATAGTCATATAACAGGATAGTGTAGACTGAATTATGGGGGCTTCCCCCCCCCCTTTTTCTTTCCTATGTTTTTCCTTTTTTTTAATAGAAGAAGAAAGACTGGTCCTTACAGGAAATAAGAACACCAAGAAATAGAGAGCATTAGCATATGAATTTGTGAATATCCATTGAAGAGCTTCTCAATCTGGTGGTCAAGAATAGTTGGTAGAGGATCAGAACCACCCTGCCATTCCCATATTTCTATATGGCGGTAACATCCTGGCAAGATGAGAGCAATTACTGGGGTCTTGCTGGTAAGGAAAAGATTGAATATGCATGATGGAAAAACTACATGATTTTACTTTTGAAGACTAAAGAATGATGCCCAATTCTATCTTCCTTCAAAGCAGCATTAAGCATATTTAGGGGAAATACAGTCTACAGTTGCAGGGGAGAAGTGTCTTCCTCATGCTTGAAGGCAGTTGAGGAGAAGGAATGAGGTGTTTCTTTGCAAGACGGTATGTAACTGGAGGAGGTAGTGGGACCTGAAGAGGAACATTCTCCTGTAGGTCACAGGAGACCTAGGCACAACAGCAGGAGATGCAGGGGAGGCTTGTAGTAGCAGGAGATTTGTTGGTGCAGTGGGACAGGAAATGTATAATTATACATGTCGGAAATAAGTTCTCCTTGTTACTCACAGTGGTAGGAGAAGTTGCCTTGCTGATGGTACGCAGTTCATACAGACAATCCCTATACATTCATTTTTCCTATATTTTGAAACAAGAAGTAATTTTAATATTTTTATATGATGATTTTAAAAGACAGAACGCCAAACTTACCATTGGATTTGAGAACCAACTCTCATCAACTTCAATGGAAACCTCATGCTTGTATTTGAGGATAGGATTTGGTCTGATGCATGGTTTTGATTCACTGTCTGCTCTTTAATGTTGAAAAACCTTAAAGATTATTTGGATATAATACATGAAAGGGAAGACAATATCTGAAAAAGGATAGGGAACAATTATTTTGTGTTTCAAGAGTGAACTGCCTTAAGTGAGCAGAAATCAGTCACAGGAGGCTGCTTGCTTCGCTTATTTTTCAGACTGCTCTAGGCAAATAAAGATTAAGCCATTCTTTTATCAGGCAGGCCCTTTCCCCACCATAAAGATATAATCAATCTAAACCGAAGGCAACTTGGAGATGTATAGAGGTTTTCAGCAGGTTACGCTGCTGCATAAAGACATAAGTATTTAGGGTTAATTTTGTTTTGGATTTAACTACAATTTATTCAGCACAAATATAGGTCAAAGCCAACCACCTAAAATAAGACAAACATTTTAATAATGATTTGCAAACCAGTTGATAAGAGTCATTTGTATACCTTGCATTTATTGCAAAAACCATGCTGAGGGTCAGGCAGCATCTTCAAATATTTTTGCCTACAGTACAAGATAGTTTCTTTTGTTCAACAGAAGATCAAAATGATGATGGATAAAATAAACCTTTTTCTCATTGAACCATTTCAGCCATTTTATGTTCAATCTAGAAACATTTTTAAAAAAAACTAAATTATGGTTTAGAAATGGGTCAAGAAAGTTCAAATTTCCTAAATTGCTTTTAGAAATTAGCAACGTTTATTCCAATGTAGCCTCCCACCCCCACCTTGTCCACTGAACTTTGGTTGTTCTAGTAAAGTGAACCTTAAATTTTAACTTGTCTTGGGTTTTGTTCTGCAAAACCTAATGCATGATATACATCCACCCACAATATAGGGAACAAAAATAAAATCTTTTTTTTCTTTCTGAACTCAGAAAAAAATCTGATCGTCTTCAGTCTTTGGTGATTAGAATAAAAGAAAAGGTAGATTCAAACTCCCCATGGTCTAAGGTTTAAGAAAAAAAGCAAATAGTGGCCTCTTTTTCCTTTCTTGCACTTCTGTGGTTATTTAAGTGTTGCTAGACCTTAGTTCTATACATTTTTTTAAGAAGAAACCTACATGGGGGCACAGAACCAAGAACAGTCTTGGAGTCCAGTGGAGGCTTTTATTTAAATAAAAAAAGTTCATTATTTTTGCTAAACTACTTCAACCTTAAATCAAGAGCTGCTACTAACAAAGCAAAGCGGCCATTAAAACGGATGAGACTATAAGAGAAGTGGAGATGTATCAGAGCCTACTATTTTTAATCTGGCATCAGATGCTCTCGCTTGCTATACTTTATGCTTTGCACCTTACAGCTTTTTACATTGTTTCAGTATTTTTTGCCCAGATCTGGTGGTCCTTACTCCAAAACTTATTGTTTTTTGAAGTTTGTGGGAATTTGTCTGAGTACGGGTTGGTAAAACTGGAGGGCCTACCTGAGCACACAAGATCTGCACATAGAAGGAACATGATAATGTGCAAATATTTCCTTCCCCTGAAGGGAGCTGTAAATGTCAGCTACCTCCATAATAGTGCTCTGCCTTTTCCACTCCAAGCCATAGAGGGGTTGCTGTAGGTAGACTGAGCTTCCTGGGAAGTAATGGGTAGGCTGAAGATGTGTGGGAGGGAGTTGAGGAGGGACATGAATTAATACCCTTGACTCCACCTCACAGCTACTACTGGGTCCATGAACATTTCTCTGGATAGGTGACGGCCTAGAAATTGGATTTTCATGTACCTATCCTCTGAAGCGGGTGTTCTCAGGGGCTATTTCTATAGAGCAGCCATATAAGCAATAGTCTACCAGCAGCCCAGAGCATCTCAATGGATATTTATGGTTTCACAACCCATCCTGTTTCATTTTTGTCTTGGTGTTACCCAATTAATTCCTGTTTTGCATTAGAACAAATATAATGAAACCTACTTGGATGAACCTAACACACTTTAAAGGACCAGTCACAGGTACAGTTGTGTCCTTGGATGAGCTCAGGGATTGCTTTTTCACATGCCCCATCTAGACTAGGAAAAAGAAAGGAGGTGTTTGTTTGAAACGTGTTTAGCCAGGACATAGAGACATTTTATATGTGTTAGGAGACTATGGGTTATTAGCTAATTCTTTAAAAGACCCAAAACAAAAGCCACCTTTTTTCCTGGTCGAGATAAGGCCATAGCACCCATATCACCTGAGGGGTGAGAAGAGGCTGCAGATCAGAGCTGGATCTCCATCCATACTGGGTTTGGGTGTACCATGAACACCAGAGAGTTTAGAGAGAGACTATGTCTCCCTGAGGCACAATCCCGCCCAGCTAATTTTTCATTCCAAAAGACTACCATTCAGCAGCCAATATTCATTAGCACGCAGCATTCTGCATTTAATTATTGTATTTCATTCACACAGCAGATAAAGATGGTAAATTAGTTCAATTGCAGACGAGAACTCTGAGCCTACTAGAAGCTGATTTGTCTGTCAGCATCCAGGAACTTCAGGCATAAGGCACAGCTGCCCTAACAAGGTTTTGTCATGTAGAATGGAACATCAGTATATGTATGTGTCAGTTTGCTGGTATGAAAAATGCCCTTTCCCTCACAGCATCTCCCACTTTGCTTGCCTTAACTTCTACAGTTACTTCATTTTCCAACATTTAAAGACAAATTAACAACACAGAAAGGTGTAACATTCTAGAGACAATGCTTAATGGCACTGAGTTTTGAAAAGATTCGTAATATACGTCTCAAACCTCTAAGAGAAAAGGAACTCAGTAAAGACGATATATCCCAAGGATGAAGGCAACTGGCAGTGTGTATTGTTGATCTGGGTGATCTTTCTTCCCAGTCTCTGATTGTATTTTGAGAAGGATTGGAATTCTTTCTGGGGGCATTATGCTCTTAAATGGGAGGAACCTGCTGGAACCCTAACTATATCCAGGAAGTGTATGTATGTGCTTTTTCTTACCTATTGCCTCAATGAATGCAAGGCAGAGACGTTTAACAAGAAAACACAAACGGTAACTTAGTGTAGGAAATGAAAAAGGTAACTGTAGAAACACTGAGCTAGCAATCTTTGATACTCTCATTATTAGAAGGTTTTTAATTTTATCCAGGTGGCTCGTATTCAACCTGACAAGTCATGTAGCGATTAAAAATTGGAATGCTGCAACAACAGTGTTAGAATTAGGATCAGTGACTAGTTTAAGTCTCCCTGACAAGGAAAGCCTGGCAAATGACTCGGTTCCAGCCAGTAGGGAATCTTCAGCCTCACTGCACACCACCAATGAGTACTGACAAGTCTCCTCAAGACAGCAAACATGGGTCTAGCAGATGCACTTACAAAAGTTTCTTCTTCTTGCCTTTCTCACTTTTCTACAGTTTGTTGTTGGGCCACGTAGGAAAGTGGACTTTGAAATTTACGGATGCAGATTACAGGAAGATATTAAAGAATTCAAAAAAGTAACCTAAATAAAGCCTATTCTGGAAATAAATAGATATGTTTTTAACAGGTTTCCTTCTCTCCGTCCCTACATTTGCAGCGCAGATGTCTTTGGCTAATGTGTTTGAAACTTGTG
This sequence comes from Podocnemis expansa, assembly GCA_007922195.1. Taxonomy (NCBI): domain Eukaryota; kingdom Metazoa; phylum Chordata; order Testudines; family Podocnemididae; genus Podocnemis; species Podocnemis expansa. Next base: position 11,728,990 of record ML682006.1, read on the forward strand.
TGCCTTAATATCTATGTTATAATAATGACCGATTTTCCTTATCCTTGGAAAGCACCTCACCTGACATCTAAGAGATAAAAAAAGTGACATTTTGAAATAAACAAGGTCTACCGGTGGTACAATTAATACTCAATCTGTCATCCTGCATGCAAGGCAGAACCTCAGACCATCAAAGGCTATTTAAAGGATCTGCATGTCCACAGCCTAAACACAGAACATTAGGTTCATAATGAAGAAAGTAAGAGACAAATAATATCCTTTCTACAACTAAGGCAATTTCCCTGTGTGGAGATGGGCACTGAGACAGAGTTTAAGCAAGTACAGCATGAGCATTATATTCTCTGTGCACAATGGAGCTGGATTCTATGGCAGCTCACCACGATCCTTTGTGCTGCAATGTTCATGGCAGTTTGGCTAGACAGACCTTTCAGTGCTCTCTGGAGATGTGGGGGCTAGTCCAGTAGCCTCAGAGCAGGTCTGCTACAGTTCTAGGACTATATTGGGGAAGGATTATTTTCCTTTCATCACGGCTGCAGATCCCTTCCTCCTAGCCCATTGCATGACAATAAGATTTTAGCCCAGTCCAGAAGCAGGCAGCATGCACTAATAATTGATCTGATTAGAAAATGTCAATAAAAGTGAAACTTTGACCAAAAAAAATAGAAACACTATTGTGAGAAAATACTTGTTGAAATATGCTCTGTCACATAAATGATGGCACATTACAAATCTGTAAAAAGCTAAAAATAAAATGCTGAGTAAAGAGAACACTGTGGGCAGGGGGGGGACAAAACCCTTTTTGCCAGTAATTTAAATATTTTTGCATGGTCTAATACATTGAGACTCTAGTCTTCATAACCCTTTCTCAAAGTCCTATGATTTTTGAGTAAGAAGCAAAAGAACTGATGCAATGGAGGAGTGCAAGTGTGTCAAGAAGCCAAAGGCCAGCTACCACTGAGCTGGGAGGAGAAAAATCAAAGGAGAGATAGGACAAGAGTGTTGGAGGGGGTCTCTTTGTGGCTTTTTCAACTGAGGACATAGGGATGTAGTAATGACCCCCTTTGTGCTGGAAACAGAGAAGGAGAGCATGTGAAATGATTGGTAGGCTGCAATGTTGTGTTACCATGAGTCCTCTTAGATTAGTCATACCCCCTTTGAAAAACCTGTTGCAGCTCAGAGCTTATAGACCAGCAGCAGAGGCCAGTCTTAATAGATTACAAAAGCCCCCTGGAAGAAGTCACTTACTGGTGGGTCCCTCATCTGACAGAAATGTGCAGGTTCTCACCAACCAATCTTCCAAGTCTCACCCTGGAATGAAAGAACTCAAGTGAAACCAGGGGCACAGGTAATTTGAATGCCAACCACAAAAATAAAGAATAATTTAAAAAATGTGGATAACACCAAAAAGGAAAGCAAAAAGGGGTGCCACAAAATCTTCAGAAGTCTGGCATTCAAATCATAATTCTGTGTGACTAGTTGTATTTATTTGTTGTTTGCAGAATTCCATCATATGAAAAACTCAGGAAAGATAAGGAAAGAAGTCTTGAAAGGCTTGAGAGCAAGTCTTAATATCCTTTCACTTTCCCACTACTATTTTATTATTGATTGACATTGGTGAATAATGATGTCAACATAGTAAATTACAAGTGTATGCAGAGTCAAGCAAAAGTTCTTCTATCTTGGCTTAGGCTGAGCAATACCTTACTCTATGAGTATTCCTGCTGATGTTAATGGGCCTTCTTGAAGAGTGAGAATACTTAACCCTGGTAAGAGTGGTGAGAACTGATTCATAATTTAAAATATAAAGTCCTAGTAGGTGATGTTTTTACATACTATTCTGCGTTGACTTTTTTGGGGTTCCATTTTCAGCTTATTTTGAAACATAATGGAGACAACTTGATTTTAAATACTCTCAGTTATTACTGCTGCAATTCAGATGTAAGGAAAATGGCTAACCATGAATCCATAAACAGATTCATTTAAGTGCTAGAAGGGAGTTGGGTTTAGGAAGCCCTATTCAAAAGACTTTGGCCTTGAATCCCATGTGATCATTTAACCTGTTAAAAGTAGGCATGACGCTCTACAATCCTCTTTTGATAGAATACTTACTTCCCACAGATGTAACTCACTGTTATAGATGATTGGCCCACTATTTCCATTGTTTCAAGATAAGCAAAGGTGAAGTACTAAAGGTTTGCAACCTGTCGTTTAAAAATATGCACTTTAGCATATTTCTCATTGTTAGCTATATGTTCCCTGAGCAAAGATACTGGTATCATCAGTTCCATGTTACAATCACAGAAGTGGAAAGGTTTCTTGTGATTGAACCTTCTACAGCACTCCATGAGGATCATCACAGTCTACCCCTATGAATTACTGTGCGCTGGCTTCTGCTTCATATTACTGAACGGTCTTCATGGTGTGACCTATTTTGGGCCTGAACCTTATGCATTTGTTTAACTGTAACAATGTGAATAGCTCAGTGCAGGACATATTTTTAATAGGGAGACCAGTCCATAGCTATGTCATGTATGAACTACAGAAAAATATAGTCATGATTTGTCACAGAATTTTGGGTTGAAAGCACCATGGGTAAAATCGTAGCTTTCTTGAAATTAATGGAAAAACTTTATTGAGCTCAATGGAGCTAGGATTTCATCCCATATTTGTAGCGGAGTATGAAAGACAAAATTATATAATTCATTTGGTTGTAATTTGGGGATTATTTTTAAAATTTTAAATATGAATTCAAATTTCCATAATTAAAGGAAATATTGTATCTGAAAACCACCTATAAAAAATCACTGTGCACATTTTGGGGGCAAGTCAAAAACTTGTTTCTTTTATCGAGCATTGACCAATCAAGAAAGAGTTAAACAAAACTTTGGTAGGTATATTAGTCATAGCAGTAATCTCTTTATAAATCAGTGGGTCAATAGTTCAGTAAAAGAAGGAACTATAACTTGAGTAGACACTAATTAAAAGAATCAATTCTTATCCTACTACATATGTCCAATCATATTAACACATTTCTAGATTTCTTACTCAGTGGACTAGTCAAGATTAAAGGATTTGCTAATATGGATGAACTGAGTATGCTTCCAAACTGACTGAGCAGATTTGTGAACAAATTAGTTCATTTAAAATTGACAGTGAAAGATTGATTTTGCAGAGAACGAGTTACCTAACGTATTCATCATGCCCTCTGCTTCCATGCACAAGACAGATCTACTTCTTTTTCCTTCTGATTGTAACAGGACTGCTTACTGAGCACCTTCATTTTACAGCCATGATTGCAGCCTGTCATTCTTTTAATTTAGATATATTTTAGCCTCCATAGTAAGACCTTCAGAAATAACTTCCTTAAAAGCCTCAGCATAATGACTCATTACATGAGTTGCTCAATTCAACCATAGTACTTTAAATTAGAATGGAGGGTGATAATTGCTAATTACAGAGAAAAAGATCAAATTGCTCGCAAGGACCATTTGATTCATTATTAAGCATGTTTGTGGGGAAATGGGTGTCTCTAAATACGAGGTTATGTACCCACTTACAGTGGTTTCTATTTATGTGTCAGCTTTTGTCAACAGTTATCATTGAATGAAATCTGGGACACCAGTATTTTCACATACAGACTAAGTTCCCAAACTGTGATCTGTGGACATTTGCTGGTGGTCCATGGAGAAGTGCCTCATCACAGAGTGCTGCATTGCAGCTGCTAAATTACATTAAAAGAGCTACAGTGACATCACATGCTTTTTAAATATTTTTCTTTCATATAAGCATTTCTTGGGTGTGAGATGGGATGAGAGATGGTCTACAGTGTGATAGATGGTGAGGAAGATAATCCATGAGATGATCTCTCTATTATTAAAATGTGGTCCATGAAATAACCATTTTGGTATCTTGCTTTTGATTCACATGGGTTAATATGATCTGTGGTTTAGCTTCAAGTTTACAGCACAGGAGTGAATTAAACCCAAAGAATATGTCATAGCAACCAAGTTTTGCTAGGTGTTTAAGTCGAAGTCATGTAAAGTTGCTGAGATTCACCTTCTTTCAACCATTCCTGGATTCTATGGAGAAGGTGAATTTTCACACCACATATGGTCATGTTCATTAGAAACTCAGCCTGGGTTCTCTTGGCAGGATCCAAAAATCTCACTGAACCTGGACTGAGTTTCATGTTTATAATGAATCTTGAAACCAGAAAAACTTCACATAGAGGCAGGAAGATTTCCAAATGACACATTAATATGCACTAACAATTTGCCCAGATGAAGGTGTTAATGGTCATTATGAAATTTAATCAGATTGTGTTTTAATTTCATTGGTGGAATAGTTTATGCCCAAAATTAACAAGTAGGGAAAACAAAATACAGAAAAGATGGCAGTTTGACTGGCAGAATAAAATTTGTAGGTATTCTGTCTGTGAAGCAGAAGTATTCTAGTTCTTTTTGCACTTAAAATCTGAACATTGAGGATGATATTTTGAAGGGTATTGTTAACTACTCTTGTGTTATTTTTGAGCACTTATGTTTGTACACATAGCTCCACAACTAAATTGACTAATTGCACATTTGCATTCACTAGCATCCTATTTGTGCACAGTTACCCAACTGGCACAAAAATAATGCCAATCAATGTGTGTGTCTGGGCATTTGAATGGTGAGGCTCACAAATACTGTAGACACTATTAAGGAGGATTTTCAAAAATGTGTCCCTTATGGCTTTTCATAAACAGCTCATCCACACTTTTTACAATATTCTGAATATTATGTTTCTTGGGTTTAGAATGAATAATTAGGAGTACATAATTTGACACACTTAGCCTATTTTTCCATCTCTGGATGCAACCCATGCACAAGCAACTTACTTGTCTCACATATATTATTTGTCTTTTGAAAATGTTGGCTGAATACTTTGGGCAAACAATTCCACTGCTGTTGCTTGTTCATGAGTACATTGCTACAAATACTCAAAGCTGAAACTCAAAATATGTGAGACATATTACATGATTTTGTTTCTTTTCTCCAGATGGGCATGGGGACCTGGTAGCATCAGGTTCCTGGGGCAAATCCTCAACACAGACTCTTTGTGAATCTCCAGCAATAGTTGCTTAATTAATTCCACCCTCTCTGAGTGCACTCCTGCAAGTAAACCATTTACTCAAATAGTTGTGGAACAAAGCATTGATGTGGGTATACTCCAAAAAAAATCATATAAAATTTCAACTAAAGAGTTACAGTTCTGTCAGTAGCATTAGTCTTATTCTACTTGTTTTAATCTGGCTATGTTACTGGTATGATTCCATTAATTCCATACAATTCTCTTTCAGAGCATGCACTCTTTTGCAGTTGTTCCATCCTAGTCACCCCGAATCCTATTTTATGTGATGTGTGACCCACAGCATTCTCATTCAACACCTGTTGTCAGTCTCTGTCTCTCTGTGCTTCCCTATCATATTACCACACAGTTATCTGTTAGTTTACTGCATATGTATTACTCCTTCATTTCAGTTCTCTTTCTTTAACTCCACTTCATACCATACATTACTGTTTTCTTTTTGCTTGTGTCTTAATCTAGCTACCCAGCTCTGCAGAGCATAATTCTTTTTCTTCTACAGAACTTCTTGCTGTCAAGATATTGTGCTATTTTATACGAATTGTGTAACTATAGGTGGCATATAAAATGCATGGTATTGGGTGGCTTGTGCCATACACAGCTGTTATCAAACTCAAGTGACTCAGTCCTGTGGTATTTATAATGACTATTGATAGGTAGCTTAGGTTTTATTAAATGTAGTAGGGGAAGCAGTGAGAATTCTCTGGACTTTGCTCTGCAGTTGTAGATCAGAACAAGACACAAGGAAGGTACTCTCCTCATTCACCTTCAGTAATTGTCTGTCACAGTTCAATTCTGCCATTTTACAAGGCTGTTGGGTCTAGTGTTATGTACCCTGGAAAATTGTTGTCTGACACCTGTTAATGTATTTCCTCACTTATCTGATTGACGAATTCCCTGCCTTGATCATTGATTTGTATGGAGACACATGAATGTCTGATGAATTCAAACAGAAGCCTTCAACACTTTCAGTTAGTTTATCCTGTAGGGGTTTATCGTTAGTGCATTTTGAGAAGTAATCTACAGCTGTTACCAAATATTTGTATGTGTCAGGGTCAGCAGAGAGAAAACAAATATCACCATTAATTTGTGCTGTGTGTGGTGTACATACCCTGATGACCCCTTAGTGGCACACTTATGAATTTACTTGTACTTGTTCACAGTCTCTAGATCTCTTAGATTTTACACACTAATTAAAATAAGCATATAGTCAAATCCTGCAGTCCTTACTCAGGCAAAACTCTCATTATGGCTAGTACTGCATTTAGCACCAGCCAATGCATAGAGTTCATAGAAGCTGCAAGGGCAATGCAGCATCACAGCAAGCAAAGGCAGATTCTGAGGTGGAAGAGCTATTTTCCATGCAGGCCATATAATACATTTGCAACTACCAAACTTCTGTCTCTGCCCAGGGGAAGTGCCACAGGCCACTCAGTCTGAAAGTTGTGTATGCCAGCTGAACACTGGGGAATGATGTAAGGGGGGCATTCAAATATGTACCATAACTTTTCTGATGACCTAATAAAAAGAGAGAATCTCCTCCACAGTTGATTGATCTGGCCTTGGCCATTCCTTGCCCTTTGGCTCTGGCATGCAGGTTAGCAGAAGAGATGAGTTTTTCTTGGAGCAAAGAAACCCACTTGCCTACCAACCCATAATATTTGGGGAAATGCTACTCTCTAATGATTCTCTCCAGCAGGATATATGCATGTTTTTTCCCTCTGGTAAAAGAATGGGATTTAGATTTTTTTATTATATATTTTTTCTTGTGGGCTAGATCCTCAACTAATTTCAATCACTTTAGTTATAATTCATACTAAGGGGCTGACCCTGGTGTGTTACATTTTAATCATAAAAAATCAAAATATGTTGTGCAACGTTGCTCATGAACTATAATTTTGCAGGCTACAAGATATCTAAGCTTTCAGGTAGAAATATAGACCCTGATGTGGATTTAATAAATTTAGGAGTCAAATTACATGAATGAAAATAAGCAATGCATAGATCTTGTTAATGTTTTCATTCTATGAGATCTTTTTTCCGTGTCAAGCAATCTCATCTAAAAATTTTGTTTAGTACTGAGCCTTTAATATTCCATAAGCTCTGAGATATTAGCATTTCTATACTTTCTATTTATCATTATACTTAGACTTGTTGCAGTGAAGAAGCATTATTTCTGAAGATGTAAGTCTGTTATCCACATGAATAAGGATGATAATACAGTGAATCCCTCTGAAATGCAGTTTTAGCGTACAATCTGTGTATATCCTTCACTGTGTTTATTCCTCTGAGAGGGTTCTGCAACAAGTGCAGTCTTGCCATCAATTGGTTCACTACCAGTTTATCCTTTTGACACATTTTATTTAACTGTAAGACAATCATTACATATTGGCATTTGATAAGCTGGACCTTATTCATTTAATAGTTTCATTCTCTTACCAGATAGTTATTTAATTGGATTTCAGACTAGTTTCCATATAGGATTTGAATAAATTGAAGCATAGGTTTCAACTTATGTATTCATTTTGCAGCTATTTACTTAAGCTGCCTCTGCTTCCATTACTGTAGAATATATTTTCTCCAGTTACGAGTATCAGTAAGGGTTATCTTGGTTGTGGCAACCAGGACTCAGAAGGCAGAAAAGGGTTCTGTTTCCTGTGTTACTGGAATATGAAGATAGCATATTGTACAGGTTTGACAGTTTACTAGACATTTTCATTGTGAGGCTTCTGTTTTTATAGATGCATAATTCTGGCAAATCAGTTAACTCTGGGGTGACTCTGTAAATGAGTATATGTTTGGAAGCAAAACAGTTTTTTATGAGTCAAAAACCTTGTTTTTATTGCCATATTTATGTGCAATACTTGCAAGTAGCTTGGTGATGCAGGCATCATCCTTTTTTTGTTAGTTTCAATTTTTAACTGTCACAATCCAAATTTAAGAGTATTACACACAGATATGGAGCCAAAAGCCACCCTTAGTTAAACTTGCAAAACTCCATTGGTGTTTGTAAAAAGTTAGCATCTGGGATGGCATCCTGTCTCTTTGCCCTTTGCATGTATTCAGCTGTGTTGAGAATTAAGATGAAGACCAACAACCATAATTTATTTTTGCTTGGCTGTCTATTTCCTGTTTTCAGTGTTTCTTTTAAGCAGGTCTTTCTCTTTTACACAGTTGTCTGTGTGTAACACTTAAGCATGCATTTATTATTATGAAAATTGAATAACATTTTAATGAAAAAAATTAAAAGGTAATTTCAATTGCCAGAAAAATTATGACCCATGACTGAAATATTCAACTCACATGCTTATCCTTAGGCATCACAGACATACACACACATTACATAGTAATAAGTAACTGGATACATATAATTTTAAAGTTTGTCAACTCATAAATAAATTACTATCTGGATGATTGTTAAATTATTGATTTCACCCAGACTGATGCTGTGTAAGTTAAATTTCAGCCAAGAGTAGTGTCTTGTCAAAACTGTAAACTTATGAAAATAGAAGGCTTTATTGTACTTCATTGGTGTTGCATACTTGTCACTGAAGACAGAATTTGACCCCATATGTTGAGGAAGATTAGGTCTTCCATGGTTCTGGCTTCAATTAAATCATCATTATTTAGCTGTACAATGTATTTATGAAGAAAAAACATGAAAGCAAAATCCTGTGTTCTGAACATTAGGAAATCAAGGCAAATAAGTTAAAGAAATCTATTTCATATAAACATGTGGAATACGTTACCAAAGACAAGAGAGGTAACTTAGAACATATGTTTATGAATCAGTATGTTCAAAAGAGAACAAGATGAGTTCCTAGACAAAGAGAGAATAGAGTGTGAGGAATGCAGGAAATTAGAGATGGAAAAAAAAGCATAAAGGTCAGTTTTTATGAGGATTAGTAGCTTTTTAACAGAGCAGGGCTGTGAGCAGGTGGAGATTGCACCCTGCTCTGAACAGCACATACACTAGCCAGCATGTAGTCCACATTGACCCTTTTCTTCAGGTTTGGCTATGGCGATAGTTGAAACAGCTATAGCACAATATAAATTTCATGTTCAGATGCCTTCACTGTTCCTAGTATTTCCTTATAGAGATATATCATCCATATTTTAGTTCCCTCTTCCCTGAACAACACTCCTATCTCCTTTATATCTTGCAAAATTACCACCCCCTAATCAATATACAAATTTACTTAACAAGCTTTATGGAGAGCCTGAGACCCATCTCCTGTACAATCAACCCAGGACATCATTTGAAAGACCCTTATCATTACATAGTCCCTAATCTCCCTGCTTCCTGTGACATTTCCTATTTCATGCCACAAGTATATCTCATGATTTTGAGTGATCTTGGACTAGAAGAAGGATTGAAAAGGTACAGAAGCCATCCTCAAGACAATTGGACAAGGTAAAGATCATAAGCTCTCATCACAGGTAGAGGGAATTACAGCCAAAGGACACCTCTGGAAATCCTCCATAGAAAATACTGACCTAGAACAGATTTTGCTGCTTGAAGACGCTCCCTTTTACTCAAACCCTCCATGTTAATGCCAAGCTTCTTCCTTGCTGCATGGCCAAAGTACACCTCCTGGGAGTTATGGAACTTGCGGCCTACTTCAGACATATAGACTTTTTCTGCATGCTACTGTTGATGGCAAGCAAAAACAGGTGGGAGAAGAAGCTAAGTGTTCCTGTGTTCTTTTAGATCTTTCTTTGGGGTTTCTATATTCTTTAATTTTTTTCCCCACAATACTCCTTCTGTTTGTCCTTCTGACTCACCATCCATTGCAGAATACAGATATAACCATTGTAGTGCTTCCTGCAATTCCAGTTCCAGGTGCTACTCCGTCAGGTGTACACCCCTGGTCATTTTGGCATACTGAATATCCTAGTACATGGACAAAATTTATTTTAAAAAAAATCACATTTTTATGAGCATTTAAATAAATAACTTCAAATTTTGTGCGTAATTCAAAAACTGTACCTTTGCTCTCTAAACATGCTTTCACATTTCTATGTGGAAATCTGCTTACAGCAAAATGATAAACTATACTATTTTGCCTGATGGAGGAAATGTGATCACTTGCTCTGTTAAAATAAAATAAAATAAAAACAACTTAATTTGCTAGAGGCATAAATAGCAACATTTTGTTTTGGATCAACAATACTGAAGAAAATACCAGTTTTTACATCTGGCCAATCATAAACCATAGAAGTATATTTATACACACCCACCAGCTTCTGCATAAGTGTGCACTACCCTTTCTTCAACTGATGATGAAATATTGCCTGTTAATGTGTCATTCCAAAACACTATGCTCAATGCATCATTGAATGCTCAGAGGCCTGTGAGGTTGAAAATACAATTGTTCTTCCACCCACACCCACTCCAGGTTTGCCCTCTTTCTTCATTCAGTCTAATCCCCACAGAGGGGCTTCAGAGATATGTGAAAAGGAGCATGCCATAGTTATACTCCCCTTCACATGAGTCCTTTGCTACCTCATTGCTTTTTGCACTCCTACATTCACCTGAGCAAAGGGAAACAATAAGCCCCAGAATGCTATTGCAGCCGTTCAATTATTCCATAGTGGTGTTGTTCAGCAGTCAACTTACTTAACACATTTACCTATAAAAGTTGCTGCATCATTCTTTTGTGTATTGTACCCTATACATTAGCAATTTCTCTATATTTCTGTTTTGCTTTAGGAATGGTCAGATGCTACATGAACGGGGACTTTTTGTTCAATGATGTTTCCTGTGTTGTTAAGTGACAACAGATGGTCTCTCTGCAGTGAGATGAGACCTGGCCATGGTCCTACTTGCAGGGGTGAGAACAATCAGATATCTCCTGCATCAGAACAGTTTCTATCTTGAGAAGTTAGGGAACAATGCTTTCATTACTGTTAAGAGTGTATGGTTTCCTTTCTGAGGAGTTACTTTGTTTTTGTGCACATGTTTGTTGTGAGTCACCTATATTCTAATTGCTTTCTATCTTCTGTGGGTTGTTACTGCAGAGGAGTTGAATATAAGATTTGTGTTCTTTTATGACTTTCTGCAATACTTTTTTCTCCAAGTTTCCCATTAAATCTATTTTATATTACTGGCCCATAATATCCCTGTGATATTTAAGATGTTGTTTATACATAGTACACACTTTAATTCCCCAGATTGTGCCCATTCTTGCACCACAAACAGCACTAATCTTAGAAGTTATCCACAGTCACTCACTGAATTTGGTTTCTAGTATCCTCTTCCTAGGCACTGTGTTCACACAAGTTGCTTTCAGCTACAATTGTCTACCAGGTAATTCTGATCAGTATGTATTGCTACTGCGGAATGATCAGTCAGAGAGACTGATAGCTAAAACCAGTGATCTCTCCAGCTGCACTCTTGAGGGACCTTTTCAATAATAGTCTTACGACAGTAATGATTTTGATCACAAATGGTTATGTGTAATTATGTTACCGGGTGGGATAGCTAAAAAATTTACCAAGAACCTTTTCAACTTTTTCTTCTCTGTGGATTGATCATGAATATTTCAAATTAAAGCTGGGTCATCTAGCAGTGATTGGTCAGATAAATTGCATGGTGATTGGCTCTTCTCAATTGATTGAACATTCACACACATCCACCAAAGTCACTAAAATCCCTCATTATACTCTGGCAGTTTTCTTTGATTCTTAGCTGTCAGCTCAGCAGTGAACATAGGGTAAGTAAAGACATTCTACCACTCTCCATTTTGTACCAACTTCACAGTTTTTTTATCTTTAAACCAAATTGTTCTACATTATTCTTCTCTAAGTCTATCCAATTCTCAGTCTTTCTCTATTTCAACTTTATTCTTTCTAGGTCCATTTTTGACATGTGACCAAACCATCACAGTCATCTTTCTTGATGCTTCTGTAACAGTATTATTTTGTTCCCTAAATATTTATCACTTCATGTTTTTATTTTCTGCATTCTTGACTCTCCTAGTATTCCCATCAGCCAATTCATTTCTGCAGTCAGTATCTTTCATTCACTGGATTTCCTCATACTCCAGCATTCTGACACATACAGCAACATGACAGTTGTTTCCATATGCTGATTTTCAAATTTATTGAAATATTTTACCCTTTCAGATCTTAGAGAGTTTTCTAAATGAAAGAGTAGCTAGTCCAGTTCTTCTTTTTATTTATCTTCACTATTTCTATTTTTCCACAGTTCTCATTGTATGCAAGATAAAAGAACTGAATATGAACAAGCAAAGAATAAACAATTGGAAGAATATTTTGAAGATTTGTACAATATGCAGAATGCAGGAGATAAAAACATTTTCCCAGTACAAATGAAGAAGAGCAGATTCCAAAATCCTTAGAAGAAACCACAAAGATCTCAACAGAAAATTTGAAGGGGGGAAAGGAGATGGGAAGTGAAGATGTAACTGCTGAGCACTGCAAGAAGGCAAGGAACACATGGTAAAAGTGACGCAGAATCTAAGCTATCCAATAATGCAGAAACTATTCAATAAAAATTTACAAACAGAAGTCCATGTTGAGCAAAAATAACCAATCTAGGAGAAGGGAAATAAGAGTGAGTGTGGAAACTTCAGAGAATCAGCTTATTGAGTGTGCCTGAAACAGCATGCATGATGATGTTGCAGAGGAGACCGAAGAGGTCCATGGAAACAGTGCATGCAGAGGAACAGGCGGGATTTAGACCAAGATGAAGCACAATAAATCAGATATTTGTGATAAAACAGATAACAGAGAACTATATATAACACAACCAAATCTGTTGCAAAAATTCTGTAAGCTTCAAACATCTGACAGAAAGGGTTATGGGTAGTTTTGAAAAATGTTAACATTCCAAGAAATTGATACAAAAGAGCTATGGCAAATTAATAGGTGTGGTAAGAAGTTAATGGGATAGTTCAGAATGGCCTCAGAAATGAGACAAGAAGACATGGTGTTGCTAGATTTGTTCATCATGGTCCTGGAAGCTTGAATGGCTGTAGTACTGAGAGGTGAAATAGAAGGGTCCATGTTACATTCGGTCAATAATAATACCAAATCAGCTTGCACTTGCAGATTAAAACCATGTTTTTTGATGAATACTTTTGCACATCTCTTTCAAATTTGCTTTCTTAAGAAATTTGTGTGACAAACACTCAATATATTGACTTGTCACATAATGTAAATGCACAAAGGGAATGATGATCGTTGAAGTAAATTCATTTAAAAATTGAAACAAATATTTATGAGAGGTTTTTCCATATTCACATGATTCCTCTTCATCTGTTCCATGGTCCACAGACAACACTGTCTCCTTCCCACTGTGGATGGGCAAAAGTTCAGATAAAAAATGAACAGACCAAACCTTTGTTGGGTCAAAAAAAAAAAGGGGTGAATTTGTTCTTGCTTGCTTGCTTGTTTGTTTGTTTTAAGGTTATGTTTATTTTGGTTCAAGTTACTTTTGTTTGTGTTCTTAATTTCATCTGGGCCAGAAAGAAGATATGTGGAAATCTGGCATGAAAAGCTGTTTTTGTAACATTTCTTTCCAAGATCAAGATATGAGGTTGATTGAAACTTGAGACAAAATGTTCTCATGATATGTCAAGCAACATTTCCACCTGAGCTTACTCTGTAGCTCTTCATTGCTGAAAAGGGAAATCAGTGACTGTTCTTGGAGCTGGGTTGTTAAAAATTTCTTTCTAGCCTGTGGCTTAGCTAATTAATTAGTTTACAAGACATAAAAGGTGCATCTGTAGCTTCAACAACATACAGAGGATTAAAGAGAGAGAGAGAGAGAGAGAGATCATAATCTGTCAAACCATTTGGTCAAGAGGCCAGCAACAGATAGTGCAGTAAAAATAACCAAATTTCCCCAATTACTGTGCATGTGGTATTTTTTTGGAGAGGAGAGAGAAACTCTGTAAATCTCAAGTAACTTGATTGTCTTGAGTGCAATTACTCTTGATTTACATCAGTATTATTGACAGCAGAACTTGGTCCACTATTTTACTACCTATTTCTTTCCAACAAGGCCAATTAAAAATATTGACTTTCTATTGATTTTTTCCATTATATAGAAATACAACAGCAGCTCCTCCATAAGGCGTCACTTTTCAAAAACAGAGTGTTCATCATCTAACAGCACATTTTTTCTACTTATGAAGATGTTAGCCACAAAGTGGGCTTTTTCTCCCATGAAAGCTCATACAAATTTATTTATTGCTAGTCTTTAAGTGCCACAGGGCTCCTTGTTTGTTTTGCCATGTCTCAATGGAAGAAGCTCAGTTATTACAATAATGACAATGGTTTAAGAGCCTATAAAATTAAATATAATTTTATCAGACATGTCCATTAGATACCTATAGAACTTATTTTGTGAATATTTATATTAGAGTTAATATAGCTGTTTTTTATTTTAGCAACCAAAGTCAAGGACCAAATCTGGCTGAGGTCACAGCAGGTGTATATGTGTAATTGCAAGTATTTGAGTAAATCATCAGTGTCTAAATCATTAGTATTCACAAGGTCTATTTTTTTTACTCTAGAAAAATAAAAGCCTTATCAATGTATTTTCTTCTATATTCTCCACAGGACAACAGTTCCCACCTACAGCTCCATTCAGCTTCCATTGAACAAGTAGGAATAGAGAACACAGATGTAGAGGAAGCAAAGGAAGAAGGAGACTTGTTCTCTTGTAAAACTGTTCACTGAAGGGCTAATCCTACATCACGAAGGCAGGAAACAAAGACTTGGATGAAAGCATCAGTTAAGAAAGGTACACAGTTAACTAATAAAGAAATAAAGACACCTTCCCAAATCTCCTGGCATCACCATAGTGGTGCATTTCATTTTTTGATGCATTCTATTCCAAGATATTTCTGTTGTTTCCCAGAAATAAGTGATAAGGCCAAACTATAAAGGTCCAAGATTAATCTAGCATCAGTTTTGTAAATAAAGCAGCTGGCACTGAAATACACATATTTACAGTGAAATGAAGGTGGAGGTAAGTAGGCCTCAGCATGATGATAAGGTCTGTAGAAGAAACTGCACTAGAAACAGAGGACGCCACACTGATAGCACCATAAAGCTCCACAGTCTAGGAAAGTAAGAATGTCACCAAAATTTCACAGAAAAGGCTGGAAATGGACCAAAATTTCTTATACTAAGTCATAGCAGAAAAGTCACTCATTTTGATATGGCAACACTCTCTAGGTTAATTGGATCAGACAATGATGTCCACACAGTTTGTGCAGTTAACAAAGGCAACTATGATTTAATGGATGTGGTGATTCTTGAATACTTTGACCAGTGTGTAACTTGCTTGTCACTAACTTACTCTGAATACTATAACAGTGGAGAACATCCTACTTCAGTCATTGCAGACACATATAAATAAAAGAATGTTATCAACAAAAGCAGATCAAACCAAAAACCTCACCCTTCCCCATTGCTCAGTCAGGAAGCAACCAACTTGTATTTTCATGTCCTCACCCTCCTTTTTTCTTCTTTTTCTGTGTTCCATGCTATGGTGCATTTTGTGAATAATTTTGATACTTAACATTAATCCAGTTTATACTCCTGATCAGGTGAGTTTACCATATTATAGTATCAAATTTTTCTGGTATCTCCAAACATGCATTATTTCTGTTTTAGTGCATTGCTATTTAAAAACCTGCAGTGGGTGTCTTCCAACTTGAGATCATTGCTGTGGAGTTCTGCTGAATTAATTTCAAGTGCAGTCATTATAGCATGGAAGGAGAGCAGATCTCTTTAATCAATCTAAAGATTGAATTGTTTTACGCAGCAGTCTGTCTTTTGCATTTGGGTAGAAAAATGTGGGCATGCTCCTGCTACACAATACCTACACATGCCATGCTGGGGTGCTGACAGATGGACATTCTGTATTTACCAACTCCCCCCATGGTTTCTTTGCTGTTGGATGTGACATTCTTCAGATGTCTGTTTTATGAATGTCAAAGACCACATGGTTATTTTGCAATGAGCTGAATTGTTAAAACTTAGTCTTGGTGTGACCACCTACTTTAGTCTTCTTTTCTGAAGTCCTGTTAACAAAATGAGGGTACATCCTCCCAAAAATGAATATTCAGTGACACTGTGGCACCTTTGAATTTTAATAATACATAAGTCGAGCAGTTTACTTTTTGCTCTGTTCCGTACTTAACACCTGATCTTGTTACCAGCATTGCTACCACAACATCTATCTGAACAGTATAGGATTTTCCTTGATTTATCAAAGTAATGAGTTAATTTTATTGTAAGTGATTAAATGTGTTTTACTTTTAAAGCACAAGAACTGAGAAGAAAAGCATTGTTACAATCTGAAAATAACTAGAAAGATAAGTTCATTAACTTCCCTACACTTGTGCATCATAAAAACCTTGTTAAAAATTACTCCCTAGCCTGTTGTATTAGCTTCTTTATGAGGTAATTTCTCCATACAGTAATAAGATTTTTCTTTTACTCTCCAGTGCATATTAAACCCACTAATCTTCTTTTATAAACTATAGTTTCAGCCACTTTCTCAATTTACTCACTTTAAAGATACCCTCCTATTAATATTAAAGGTAGGAAATGCAGATATGAACTTTGCAAAACATTCTTTCAGATTTATGGCACAATCTCTTAACAGTGTATTGCAACAGCACAAAAGGGACAAAGCAGTAAATGTCAAGTATGTCTCATGACAAACCAAACAATGCTAGTCCCCACAGAATTATTTTCCCATCCCATTCATTATGTGAATGAACTGTGGGCATATTTTCTCCTCTTAGTACATAAATTCAGACTCCAAACATTCGGTTCATTGAGAGAGATAAAATAAGATCTTTTACAAAACTTACACAAATGGGAATGGGATACAGATTAAGGGCCTGCTTCATCACTGCTTCACTTCAGTTTTACACCAGTGGATTCCCATTGCTCCCAGTAACATTGGAATAGTGGAGGGATGAAACAGGTCCTGAGGGCCTGATTCAGTTTCCATTAAAGTCAACGGCAGAACTCACATTGACTGTAATGGGACTAGAATCGTCAAATATATACCGAGGTGAAATATACATGACTGATTTCTCTACCTCTTTAGCCATCGTTTATCCTTTGCTTTGTTTCAGTTGTAAAATAAGACTAAGAAAAAAAGAAGAAGAAATAATTAACTGTATGGAGAAAATATTTGTTATTATGTGTTCTGTGGCAGTATATAGTGCCCCTAGCAATGGAGCAGGTCCCCATTGCGCTAGGTGCTGTACAATACTGAACAACAAGACAATCCTGCCCTGACATGCTTAAGAATTAAAGTGTAGGCACTTAAGTGAAGCCAGTTTACATACTATGCCTGTTTTTAAAGAGTTGCAATTAAAACTATTTTTTCTGAAACATTTCTAAGTTCCTGAGACATCAGTGTCATGTACATAAGACATAAGAGCTGTGTCACACTGGACAAGCCAGAGAGTTTGTAATTCATCATAGGAATGATACAGCATCATAGGCCCCTCACACAGAAGTAAGTGATGACCTGTGCAGACAAACAATAATGAAATCTTGCCCAATTTTACTTAGTAAAATATTTGCACATAGGAAGAAGCTTCCAGACCAGGCAATTAATAGTTCTTACATGATTAGAACTGTATCAATCGTAAGGCCCAAAAAAATCATTATAATGCAAAGAAACATGGTAGTCTCTACGGTCTTAAAGAACATGTCGTGTGTTCACTCTCCAGGTAGGGCTTGCTCCTACAAGGTGCTGCTCAGCACATTGCATCCACCAAAGGCAGCAGAAGTTGTGTGTGCTCAACACCTTGCAGAACAGAGGTCCTAGCTGGCTCATATGAATGTGGCAGAGTCATAAACATATCTCTTCTTCTGTTCTCAGTGGTGGTACTGCCACTAAGAGCTATAGTTAAACCCAGATAAGAGCAGGTACATCAGTAGTGATTGACCTTAGTGTGGAGGGCTTATAGCGAAGAAAGATCCTGGTTGCCTTCCCGCTTCTCTGCTACTCTTAGGAGGCTAGAAACAGATTTTATTTGGTCCTATCTGAGTGCACAAGTGGAGGGAACTGTGAAAAGAGGGATATTCATGGCAACAGTGGTATTTTGTTACCCACACTTGTAAAGACATCACTGTAATTTAATACCGTGCCTGCAAAATTGAGATTATAACATAGAGATGCAGGCCTGTAATATGCACAGAATAAATACTTCTAATTTTTTAGAATCAGCACATCAGACCCAGCTAGAAACTCTATATTCACTGCTAAATGTGAGATTGATAGAGAGTAGACTGTAGTAGACTGAGACTAGTGTTAGACCAGTGCTGGATGAATACATTGATTTACAGAGGTTGGGTGTCTGTATATATAACATTCTAGTACTTTGGATAGAAAGACTGGCTCTCTAAAGTTTACAATTCCCGGAGGTTCAGCCCTTGTTAAAAAACAATGAGTCTTATGGCACCTTTAAAGACTAACAAATTTATTTATTGCATGAGTTTTCATGGGAGAAAATCCCACTTTATCAGATGATTTTGTTGGACTCCTTGCTGAACTAGACCAGCATGGCTACTCCTTTGGAACTTGTCCTTGTAAAGTAATTCTTCAGAGAGTAACATTACACAAGGGGTGTGTTCACACAGCAGTCTTATTTCGAAACAACAGAGGTTGTTTCGAAATAAGAAACATCATGTTCACACAATGCACCGTTGTTTCGAAACAACAGCATTGTTGCGAAACAATTTAAACCCCATTTGGTGATGAAACAACATTGTTTTGAAATGATTGTTTCAAAACAATCCCGTCAGAACATGTTATTTCAAAACGACGGTGACTCGTTTTGAAATAACTGTTGTCCGAACATGCTATTTCGCTTTGAGCTTTTTTCCTTAATTCGAATTAACATTTTCTTAATTCGAACTTATTTTTAAATAACTCCTTCTTTCGATACAAGTTGTTTTGAAACAACTTGTATCAAAATAACCCCCTGCGTGTGAACACAGCCAATGACAAAAGTAAATGGACAATTCTGAAACATATATCCTGGAATTTTTTCTGTGGTAGTCCTTGGCATCATCATAACAAAGCTACTCAGAAAACAGAAGGGCATTTCATATTTTGGAGACAAAACTGTGGGTACTTACAGCTATTGGGGACATGTCTGTGTTATTTCTAACATTTGAGTTTTATACATATGAATTTGTTTGTGAAATCAGTGTTCACTGGTTACACTGAATATATGTAGCAGATCACAAGAGGTCTGGTGCAATTTGATACTTTATATCTGAAAACCTGGGTGAGGGGAATGGCCTGTTGAACAGCATTGTATAATGGCACTTAGTTCTCAGCCTAGAGTGTTGGAAGAGGCTAACTTGTTAAATGACCATGCAAATGTTTGCAAAACAGAATTTAGTGGATGTTTTAGCTATGTAATTGTTTGTGGGTAATTATGGCGCATCTTTAATTGCAAATAGTGTTCAGTTTCAGATTACATACTTAGCACAATCGAAAGTCAGTAAAATAGAATCATAAAAATGTAGGGCAGGAAGATACTGTCAGAAGTCAGCAGGTCCAACTCCCTACACTCACGAGGAACCAAGTAAACCTACTTTATCACTAAGAAGTGTTTGTACAACTTGTTCTTATAAACCTTTAATGAAGGGATTCCACAACCTTCCTTGGAAGACTATTCTGGATCTTAACTATCTTTACAGTTAGAAAGCTTTTCCTAATTTTAATCTCTGTTGCTTCAGATGAAACTCATTACTTTTTGTCCTATCTTCAGTGGGCAGCATTGATCACTAGTCTCTTTATAAAAGCTCTTAACGTATCTGTAGACTTTTACAAGGGTCCCCCTCAGTTTTCTTTTCTCTAGACTAAATAGGACTGGGGGGGGTGTTGTTTTGTTTTGTTTTTAACATTTCCTCATAGATCAATTACCTTCTGTATCCTTCTGGGCTGAGGACTGGCCCTTGTGGGACCCCATTAGATAAGCCTTCCCGGTTTCACAGCCATTCATTGATAACAACTCTTTGAGTATAGATATTTCCACCAACTTTGAAAATGGGACTTGGGTGGTTCTGAAAATATTACCCTCAGTCTGAGCCAAATCTATTATTTAGTATGATCTCTCATAAGAGCCTTATAAAAAGAAAAGAGACAAATGCAGATGAATTTGCACCTTTTCAAATCCACATGTAGAACTGAAGCAGATATTACTATCTGCATGAAGTCCTTCAGGGTATTCTAGAAACTTTCTGGACATTCAGTTGATTAACTATTACAAAACGTATGTCTGTTGATATTCAGGCATGTGAAACTTCAAGAAGCACTACAATGTTACAATAAGTCAAAGAAATTCAGCATCATAGAAGACTGAAGAGGGAACATATCTATTGTATCTGATCCATTCAAAAGTTGACAGCTTATTGTCCACTACCATAAGCTTTATGTAATCATTTACACCTGACCACAATGAGTAAGTTAACATTCTGTTTTGTTGGCACACAGCAGAATCTTCAAAATTTGCTGGTGCAATTAAGATGGCCTGTTGGCAATACGGATTTTTATTAATGGGCTTAAACGTGGCCTTTTCTGTTCAAATAGATTACCAGCCCTTGTAAAATGTCTCTTATACCTGCACCAGTCTGAAGGAAAAGGCCAGAAACTGATTACAAATGACTAGATGCAGATGTTAGAAGCAGCACTGTTCACTGTATGGAATACATAGGAATACCGCCTTTAGGAAAATAATAAACATACTAGAATGAAGTTAAAATTGCATTCTATTTCCATTAACATTTTGTTTTCTTTAGCCTACTTAAAAAATACAGAATTCTTATAAATTACTCTAACAGATCAGCAATGTGTCTCAGTGACCTGTAAGAAGTTAGCTGAGTTACATTAACATGTGATGATCCTTGACCTGAAACACAGATGTTACCCTTTTTCATACATTTAATGTCCTATACCAACTTTTTTTTTTTGAAGGACCAAACAGTTCCAAACAGAATATTTGTACCAAACCTTTTAAGGTTCATCCACATCTATTTTCTTTTATATTTTTTTCAACCTTAAAGGTCATTTCACAAAAGAGATCAAAAGGCAACTCTTCCAGTCCTCCTCTGCAGGTGGTCAGCAGCAGATTAACTACTAACAGAACCCTCAAAGTATAAATCTGTACAACTGACTTGTTTTACACAACACTACAGAACAATGTTATCATGTGCTGTGTTTACATAAATGAAACAATTTCCTTCCAAAGTTTGTAATGAAATATTAAAGGTGGTCCCAAGACGAGCTTCCCGAATGGGTTCCCCAAAAGTCTTTGCAACAAATCATCTGCAGGGCAAATGCCTTCTTATTACACTATGGACAATAAAATACTAAGTTATCCCTGACACCATGTGTCTAAATCTGTGCAAGAAACAGGATTTGTGCTGATGAGCGCCAATGGGACCAAAAAACGTGTCTACTGTTTGCAGCCATTTGTTCCAGGCAGATGTTTGTGCATTTAATCCCTTTACTACTTTGTTTAAATCAGAATGTGGTCAGCATTTATAACAAAGTAGACACAAATGTGCTTGAACCAAAATGTAATAAAAAAAGCTTTATTCACCTGCCACTGGCTACATTCAAACTTAAAACAATGCAGCCACATTTGGAGGGAAAAACCTTACGGAGGCTTTTTTGCTAAAAAATATGTTTATTTTTTCCAGTTTTTCTGCAATTCAGAGAATCACTTTCAGTGACCACTTTTCTCTAATGGAGCAATTGTTTCAATAATGCCAGTAGATGCTACCAAAAATGTGTGATGATTCCACATGAAAAATGTCAAACATGCTGCCCTTTGGCAGGTGAAATTCTGAGTCTTCTTAGTTGCATTACCCCCTTCTTTTCAGATAGATAGCAGGGGAAATAAACAGGGCTCCCTTTGGGGAAAAAAATTAAGGAAAAAAAAACCAATCTGAGAATGATTTGTGAAGAAATCAGCCACTGCACAACCATTTGGCTTCAAAGCTGTAAAAATAGTTTGTTCTCTCTTTGACCTAAGTATTCAGGGCAGAGAATGACAATCTGAAACTTTTTCACACTAAAAGAGAATGGCTAGGAAACAGATCCGCAGTCCCAAAGGGCAGAGACTGATGATCAAAACTTAGTGAGAACTTTCCCTATTGTTAACCACCTAAATTGAATTTATCAAAGAAAAGTTTTGGTTTCCTTCTGCTCTAAACATTTTAAATTTGATCTTCCCATCACATTACCCCAGGACTAGAAGTGCATTTGTAAGGACCATCAGTCAGAATATATATTATCCCAGCACCTCTAAATATTTAGATAGTTGCATCCATACCTAGAGACATTTCCTAACTTAACCACACTTCTATTTCTATTGTGATCCACTAGTGTCCAGTCTACATGTAGGTGACTTGTCTGATTTTAAAAGCCTTGATACTTTCTAAGAAAGTCTTTTTAACTGTGCAATAAATGTTCCTGAGCCATATAAGCAGTCGAAGACTCCACCCTTCAGTTTATCAACATAAAATACTCCAGGATGAGTCAGTGGCATAATTACTTCTCAGAAGACACAGTGTTTCCAGAAGGTGTGCAGAAAGGATTGCAGAGACTACTACAGACACTATACATAGCTATTAAAGCCTAGATTTGGGCCGTGTTTGAGGTTGGTGGGTTACAGAGAATAAGGAGCCCAGCTCCTTCTCTACCCACTTCAGTGTGTGTAAGTTCAACCAGATGTGCAGCTCTTGGAACGGAAGGGGCATACCGGTTTGTTAAGTCCCTTAGACTTGTTCAGTTGAGCTGAAAATCAACTTATAAACCCACCCCCTCAAGTGACATAGTGCTGCATTGACAGGAACATATTTCTCTGCGGTGCAGCTCAGTGAAGACGGTGTGCTAAGGAGGCGTTACAAAGCTGACAGGAGTTAAGCAAATTACTCTGTGCAGCGTGTATAACTTCCGTTGACTTCCGCCAAATTTGCCAGCACTGTAGATCAGGCCTTACGAATGTGTGAACATTTTACCCACCCAAGACAGACAGTTTGTTATCCACACAGTATTGTATTTATGGGCATTTATTATGCTACAAATTTTTAGAAAGTGCTGCTGCTGTGGAATGATATTATACCAGCCAGGCATTTCAATCCTGGAAGGACCAAACTTTATTTTTGTACTTTCACAAAAGACATTAAAACTTATTTATGGTTCAGCTCTCCTTGCCATAGTCACACAAATACTGACTTCACTAGTGTGCAAGCAAAGGGAACAAATCATTAGGTGTTTGCTGCCACTGTGCATTTTCATTCTTTACATTTATGCTATGTGGTGCCTTGAAGTCACGTGCCCTCAGTTAAGCCAGCCCTCTCTGGCATAATCAAAGATGCAGAGTGAGCTGGTAGTAGAACGTATACCCAGATGGAAGTCTATGGTGGCACTCATCATTCAGCTGGGGCCCAGGCAGCCAGGCAACGTTATCTGAAAGGGCATGGTGATGGCAGGGAAGAAAATATCAACATAGCAGACAGGGGGTCACGCTGATTACGTGCATGCAATCTACACCAGGGGTACATCTACACTGGAACCTTAGGTCAACTTAGCCTTCCTTAAGTTGACCTAAGGAATGCTCTGTCGACACTGGGAATTTATTAATTTGGCTTAAGCGCTTCCTTAAGCTGACTTAATAATACCACCTCTTAAGGTCAACTTAATGCTTAAGTCAACCTTATTAAGTCGACTTAAGCCAGGGTAGACAGGGCAGCTCCCTTAAGTCAACCTCATAAGGTTGACTTAAGGGCTATGCCCCAGCTTTACTGGCTTAAGTGAACTTAATAAGGTTGACCTGGGCATTAAGTTGACCTAGCAGCTGCCAGCACGGACATGAGCAGTATACAGGAGTTTGGTATGTGGACTTTCTAAGTCAACTTAACAAGGTTGACTTTAACTTGGCTTAAAGTTGATCTTGTTAAGTTGACTTAACAGACCCTCCAGTGTAAACATACTCCAAGCTAGCATTTAAGGAGACCTGAATGCCAACTAAATATTTTTCATTTCAGAAGAAACCCTGTTTAATACTGTGATGAATAATTTCCCAAAAGTATATGCCTCTATATATCCATATTGCACTCAAGTAAGTTGAGTCACAGTCATAACCATCTTCCCTGAAAAGGATATAAATTTATATAGAAAATAGTCAACCCTATCAAAGAGTTCATAGGTCTGGATTTAGTATGGTTCCCAGATCTCTGTGTGTTAAAAGACAAAAGAAATAGCTGGGTGCTTCCTCCACAGATAGTATTTGGATTAAAGTGACATTAACCAGAGCTAAAAATAACACTTTGGGTGTGTTCACATGGCAGTCTTATTTTGAAACAACAGAGGTTGTTTTGAAATAAGAAACGCCACGTTCACACGACGTACCGTTGTTTTGAAACAACAGCGTTGTTTCGAAACAACTTAAACCCCATTTGGTGATGAAACAACGTTGTTTCAAAATGATTGTTTCAAAACAATCCCGTCAGAACATGTTGTTTCGAAACAACGGTGACTTGTTTTGAAATAACTGTTGTCCAAACATGCTATTTCACTTGGAGCTTTTTTTCCTTAATTCAAATTAACATTTTCTTAATTTGAATTAACTTATTTTGAAATAAGGCATTATTTCAATAAAAGTTGTTTCAAAACAACTTGTATCGAAATAACCCCCTGTGTGTGAATGTAGCCTTTAAGACAGAAAAAAAATGAGACAAATTCCTCGATCAGTTACATAATTCCCCATTTAGGCCTTAATCTGAGGAAGTGCTTAGTGTCTCTAATGAAGCATCTTCCAGAAGGTACCTAATACCTTGCAAGACTGGTCCCTTTGGGGGGAGAGGTAAAGTGTCTGTCCTACACTTTCCCACAGCAAAGAACCAAACTAGTCCAGCAGCACAGCTCAACAAGATGTGCTAAGCAAGCACTCTCTGGTAGTCATATTCTGCACTCCTTGTAATAAGAAGCACTTACATGAGTAATCTATCAACATTAATGGTACCCCTCATGAGTATGCCACAGTATTGCCAATCCCAAACACTGAAGAAGCATGAGTTGGACCTTGTCAGATTTTCCAAAAAGATATGTTTGGGGTTCTCTTTATTCTGAGGTTTTAGGAGTCACGTTTTCAAGCTTTTTCCCATAGCCATGAAGACTAAATTTAGTTATGATTTTTCTTAATGAAAGCTGAGACTCCCACAGAATCACATGATTCCAGGAGCTGGAGCTTTAAGAAAATATCAAATACCATGACATTTGCAATAAAATCATATGTGTTAGCAATGCTAGTGCTATTCAACATGAGTACTATTTAAAGAATCTGGCCCTATGCTGAAAAAAGCTCTGTGAAGTTTGTCCAGGTTAGAAGTCACTGTTTGAATATGCAGGGGACTAAATTCAGAAAGTGATCCCATATTTGACAGTAAACTGGCCTTTACTGATTAGTAGAGTTCCCTCATTTTGTAAGAGGAATAATTTTGTATACTTACTTAATCCTTTGTAATCACACCTCAGACTTAGGAACCAACCTTCTGAGAGTGACAGCTTGTATTTTAACAATACATCCAGTGGCAGACAGAAGTGCACCTAGGTGAATCAAAACTGGATTCTCTGCCAAGCTAGTATATATATCTTCACATGTTGTATCAGAGGCATATTGAATTTGCCACTTGATAGGTAATATGAGCTAAATTAGCCTTCTTGTCCAGGAATTCACTCACAAAAAAGGTGACTTGACTGTTTCCAGGACTACTAGTCTTATTGTAGGACCAAATCCTCGACTCCTTATCCTATTCCTGTTGTCAATGTTAGATTTTTCATTGACTTTAGTGGGCACGTGACTGGTAATGCTGTTCTTATTTATTCAAATTTCCACTGACATTACTTTAAATTTTAATTAATGATTATAAATGTTAACCTAGCATTAATAAAGAAACTGAAAAAAGTTTTCTACATTCACAAACAAGTGCATGCAAACTTTTTTTCCTCTAAGAAATGTCTTTTTTCCCCCCATCTCTAGCCACTGACAAACTCATTTTACATAATCTCCCTGCGGATGCAGCATAGCATTTGGTTTGGCATATACACTGGCCAGATGTGTAATGCTTTATGTCCGCAACAGTCAGGTATGCTGCAGCCTTTCAGTGTGTTCTGATTGGAATGGATCTATGTTTCCACTACTCAGCTTACTCTGCAGATAGCTGAATAATATCCGGATGAAATATTTTTAATTGTTTGCTTCAAACAATTCAGGATAATTTATTCCGATAACATTTCCCACTATTTGACCTTATTACCTTTAAATTTAGGATCCAGCATCCACAACAGAGCCAGGTTAGCAAGACAGCTCAGCTACAATTTTGCCTTCTTAATGGAGTAGTGAGGTTTTCAGAAATGCACAACAGCCGTGAATTCCTGTTAAAAACAATAGTAATTCTTAGATCCTGGGACTTCAGTGGACTTGTCAAAGCATGCAAGAATAAACCATTGCAGAACTTACCACTCTGATACAGGAGTGAAATGTTGGATCCTGATTCACTTATTGAAACTTTCTCAATGGGAATATCAAAAGAGTAAGCAGAAAATGACTTCTAGGACAAATTTTCTGATGACTGAGCAATCATTTGTAGTAGAATTTTCAAAAGTTTCTGTATTTGTGATACAGTCTTAATACATGGCTCACACTGGAATAGTCATGAATGACATAGAATAATACGACTCCATTAGCCGTAGTAGATTAAGCACAGAATTCAAATATTAGCAGATCAGATTTGTAATGTTTCCCAGCTCTGTTTTTTGTAAAGCTTAGAAATAAACAAAGGAGAAAAAAAAAACATTAAAACTGAAACAAAAAAGAAGGCCAAGATATTCCTAAAAATACTGGGTCAGATTCTCACTTGGCCATAAATTGACGTAACTTCACTGATTGCAATTGCTTGCTGTGAAACATGATGCCATTTCCATTGATTTCAATGGAGCTATGCCAATTTACACCAGCTCAGAATCTGGCTCTATTTTTCAAAAGAACTACTTTCCAGATTTTAAGATTTGATTTAGAACTTCAGACAGTTAGCTTCTGTTCTTGCGCCAGCTCTAAATGACATTCCTGAGTCAAGGAGAAAATTACCTTCATGAACATGTTTATCTCAGATCACACTAGTCAATACCCCTCAGCTGGTATGACTCAGCGTAGCTCAATGTAAACCGATAGAACTACAGTGATTTACACCAGCCAAAGATCTGGCCCACCAAACTGTATCTCTGTTGATAAACAGTGGGCCGCTTGATAACATTGGAACGCTTAGAAAAAAATTGCTGTCAGTCACCAAAAGGAAGTTCCTCCTTAGAGATTTGCAATGGATTTTGTTCTGTGTCAAAATGCCATGAGCCTAAAAGGAGAAAAAGAACAGTGGGAGTAAAGTATGTTGGACATGCCAATAAATTAATGATAAATTATTAAAGCATGATTGGAAATATTGCCATTTTTCAAAGCTGTCAGTTTAAGTATAAAAGCATCAGCACATTAAACTAGTTACTGCTTTTTCATAATTGAGACTTTAGCTTCTAGCTGTGCCCTGAAGCTTTTCATTAATCACTAGAACGGAAGTTCAAGCACAATGACAGCTTAGAAGGCATTAAATGGGCAAAGTATTTTCCAGGTACAGCTAGTAAAGGCCTTTTAGTCCTATAATCCTTAGCTAATTGTTTTTCAAAGTCTCTAAACAAAATCTGCTCATGGCGTCTCCTAGTGACAGAATTAGCAGCAGACTGGTTTTCTTTTTATCTTCACACGCTTTCCCTCACTGAAATCTACTGAGTGCCTGTTTGTTAGCTGCATATAACAGGTGCAAAGGTCTGAGATACGTAAAACTGTAACTGATACTTAACCAAGGAAACATTGATTAGATTGCCTGGGAAACAATACTTCCTGAATACTTACTCTAATCATACCATTTAATTTGTCATAAAAGGAACAAGATGTCATGGAAGTTCTTAAACAGGGATAGTTTTGCTTTATCTAGAAGAGAAAGTAATATGTATATTTTTGTTTTAAGTTAATATTCATTTGGATACTCCTTTTCATGTAATGAATCAGTTCTTTCCACATTTATAGCTGATCTTTAAGATAGTCTTAAGCTCCTATTCTTCCTTGTTCACCTTCTCTCCTTGCAAAGTGTTGTATATCAGGATTTAATGGATATGTCAAAATATTCTTCCTTTTGTATAACAAATTATCAAGTGCATTGAGATTCATTAATTATGTCATCTAATTGGATTGAGGCAGGTGCAAAATACCTCAGATGAAGTGGTCACTGGCTGAAAGGCCTAAGCGCAAGTTTTTCTATTAGAAACCAGCGTGTCTCCAGACTCCTGGAATTACTTTGTACTTATTGATTAATGGCCATAATTTATTACAGTGCAGAAGATCTTGCATTGAGTTAAATGTGTGATTAATCAATTTTCCATCAAATTATGAACAGCCGAACAGTTGGCAGAAAGAAAATACCAAGTGAATTTTTCCCATGGCGTAGGAGTATAAGGTATGAGGACTTCTGTTTTAGGAGAACTAATAACTGTCTATCATTTGTTTAATATTTCCTGCCACTCTGATAAATGCCATCTCCACAAATAGGCCACAGGTAGCCATGATTGAAAGACCACCAAATATGTTTTATAGCTGCCTTTCTTATATAATGAAATATTTCTCAAATCCATCTCAAAACAATTTATTAATGCAAAATGTATTTCTGCCTTCAGCTTGAAATACATCATTATTAAGTCAACAATATTATATTAAACTGATAACTGATATTGTGGGGGAAAAGATCCCTAGGCAACACGGAGATGAATTTGAGATTTTTTGTGCACAGGAGCTCATTTTTGTTTTCCATCAAAAGCACAGAAATATTAATGTCACTTCTAATCGGCTAGTACAGCACGTCACGTGTATAGCATAAGAACACGTGGAGCCCACTTCTAAAAAGGAAATAAAACCCAAGAACCCAAAAGCCAGGCTCCACAACACCTTCATATCTTTTGTGCCAAAAAACTGACATTCCTCCTTTCTCTATTTTAATAGTGTATTTGATAATGTTTCATATAACCTCTTCTCTCCTTGAGACCATTCTGCTCTGTTGTACTGTTGAGGGATGCATTCCCCCAAACACGGAATGGTAACAGACAAGAAGGGCAACAGAACATGTTGGAAGGGTATAAAAATGGCAGAAAAACTGGAAAGAAAATTTAAAAAGAGAAAACACTGAAGGCTAGAAATAGGGAGTACATGGGATGTGGGCTTAAATCTGTCCAATATCCCTTTTAATTTGTGTCATCAAAACCCACACAGCCAGGGTGTAACTGCATTGACTTCCACCAAATAATTTGCAGGGCGTAGATATTCTCCCTTTCTGCAGTGATGAAATACAAGCTACTCCATGAAGTCATACAGATGATGCACTGAGGCCAAGATTTTCAAGTGACTGATGATTTTGAGTGCTTTAATTTGTGGGTGTCCAACCTGAGACTCTTTCAATAAGCCTGATTTTCAGAATAAGGCTAGTGAGTACTTTCTGAAAATTAGGACTTTTTAAAATAATTTGGGTTTGGTCAGCTCACTTGTTACCATATGATGGCAGTTCTATGATCTATTTTAAATAAGTTGAGGATCCTAACTTTTAATGAACAGATGTTTACATTGCAAAAACCTGTTACACTTGGCATTGGCTGATAAGAAGACCAATGACTGCATGTTGTTCCAACGCAGAAAAGAGAGTTAGGATGCCAAAGGGCTATATATAGCTCTAAGATGAATAATGCACATATTCATCAAAAAGATTTTGAACAAATCGTAAAAAGGAGTAAAAGTTATTGGGAAAGTTGAAAATTGCATGCAGTCCATTTGAGTGAAAAATTGCTGAAACACACTGTAGAGCCATATAAGCAATACAGCAACTTAGCTGTGAAATGAAATATTTGTATGCACAGACTTTTCTTTCTCAGGGTGAGTGTTTAGGTGTATGTGGTATGATAGAGTCAAGTCTGACGGCTACAGGAAAGTAGTCCTATTGAAAAAGATGAGGTGGTGGGTGGGCGTAAGCCCACCCACTTCTAAAACCCCTCCACCAGCCTAAGGGGAGGTGGCACTGAAGCACTCTTCAACTAATTACGGGGGACAACTAATGAATAACAGGAATGGGCATGATGGTCAAAGGTTCAAAACAAGGGATTCAGAAGAGGACACTGAGCAGATAACCCCGGACAGCACCACTGCTCCTGGAAGGTGTTGAGGTAGCCAGTGGACGCTGCCCAGAGGAACTCTGCCTGAAGACTTGCACGAACGAGGAACTAGAAATGGGCCCCACAGTTGCAGGCCCCTCCCTCAGCCAGCCTCCTTTCCCTGGTCTTACAGATGGCTACCTTTGTGTAACCCAGGAGGAGGTTGATAAGGAAGTCCTGCAAATTTGTGGGCCCATGGATAGGGAGTGCATAAATAAATAAGTGAGGGGAAAAGTCAAGCCAGAACCTCAATAAGAGGTTCTAGAGGAGTCAGAAGAGGGGCTGCAACCTGGCACACTCTAGGTATGCATGTGCCAGGGTCTCCCTCACGCCGTAAAAGGGGCAGATGTTGGGGCATGGGGTGAACCACGCCAGGTACCTGCCCGTGCTCAGGGCTCCATGAAGAAGCCGCCAACTGATGTCCCCGGGAGGCTGTGGGGTCAAGGTGGCATACAGACTGGCTCACCAAGGGTCCTCGCCCTCCACTGGTGGAATGAGGTCCTGCCATTTTGTATCGGGGAGGGACACGAGGGCAAGGAAATGGATAGTATACAGCACGAGCGTATGCAGATATTTGTGGGGCGTGGTTTGGAAACTGACCAGCTGCAAATCCAGCAGCTGGCTAGGAATGTGGGGTGGGGGTGGCAGGAGAGTAGTCCTGTTGAAGAACCAGGGTGGTGGGTGGGCATAAGCCCACCCACTTCTAAAACCCTTCCCCCAGCCTAAGGGAAAGTGGCACTAGACTTACTCCAAATAATTACTGGGGACAACTAAAGAAATAACAGGGGCAGGTGTGAGGGCCACGGGTTCAAAACTAGAGTTTCGGAAGGGGACACCGAGCAGAGAACCCCGGACAGTGCCCACTGCTCCTGAAAGGTGTCGAGGGAGCCAGCGGACACCGCCCAGAGGAACTCTGCCCGGAGACATGCGCGGACGAGGGACTGGAAATAGGCCCCACAGTCGCAGTCCCCTCCCTCAGCCAACCTCCTCTCCCGAATCTTATAAGTGGCAGTCTTGTTGTACGCCTGGAGGAGGTTGGCGAGGAGGTCCCGTGACTTTGTGGGGCCACAGATAGGGAGTGCGCAGAGATACAGGTGTGGGGAAAAGTGCAGCCAGGACCTCAGTAGGAGGTTCTGGAGGAGCCGGAAAAGGGGCTGCAACCTGGCGCATTCTAAGTAGGCGTGCGCCAGGGTGTCCCTCACACCCCAAAAGGGGCAGGCCTCGGGGTGGGGGGTGAACTGCGCCAAGTACACGCCCGTGCTCACGGCTCCATGCAGGAGCTACCAACTGATGTCCCCCGTGGGCCTTGGAGTGAGGGTGGCATACGGACTGGCCCACCAGGGGTCCTTGCCCTCCACAGGTGGAAAGAGGTCCCACCATTTTGTATCAGGGCGGGACACAAGGGCAAGGAAATGGATGGTATGCAGCACAAGCGTGTACAGATATTTGTGGGGTGCGGTTTGGAAACAGACTAGCTGCAAATCCAGCAGCTGGCTAGGAATGTGGGGTGGGGGTGGCAGGAGACTAGTGGGGGTAGATATATTAGCCCCGGACTTAGCAAAGCCCTATTCCCAGGCTAGCTGGGGTGGGGTTGATTTGAGTCACTTAATGTACCTGACTCTAATTAAGGAGCCTGGAGTCAGTTGGAGCACCTGACTTCAATCAGTGGGTAGAAGATAAAAAGCTCCTCTTGCAGCCAGGCAGGGGGAAGTTTTTGGTGTGGTGTTTGGAGGAAAAGGAGCTAGGAGTAGAGTGTGTAGTTAGAGCAGAGTGAAGGCTTGCTGAACTGGATGAAGCTGACTAGTTGCTGGTGCTACCAGCACCTAGGACATAGAGGTAGCCAGGACAAGCTTGCCTAGAGGGCCTTAAGGCCCCAGACCCAACAGCCTGCAGAGCCCAACCCCAGGGCAGGAGGGACTAGGGAAACTATAACTTTGAGGGTTTGGAGGTGGGAAAGCTGGGCTCTAGCTAGCTGTCAAGTCCTGAAGTGCAGGACCCACAGTGATGAGCTTCCCCCACTTTATCACAGTAGCCATACATGTACATCAGGAAGCTGAAAAGAGAGTGCAATGAATTTTTTTTTTTTAAAAGCTTAATATTTTATTTAAAATAGGGTTTAATAGTGGTGGCTTTGGTGCAGGATATAGTCATTTCTTCTCCCCTGGCATCAAAAAATGTCCAAACAAACCAAATTATGTCTATTTTGCAGCCATTTGTGGTAATCTTATTTGCTGCACTGAACTGACATATTAACAACTAATAATTTAATCCAACAGAAACCTAATAAAGCTAGGTAAATGGATAGCATAGTGGCAGACAATGCAAAAATTTAATAAGGTGCTAGACTTTAAATCATGTTCAGCTGCCCATAAAATATGACATTAATTCAAATTTGGAGTTTTGATTTTGCAATTATAAAGACAGGATCCATACCTGGAAATTCAATCTGGGTTTTCAGATTCTGGATTTCTTGAGCATTTGAGTTTATTTAGATCCAAAATTTTGGTTATGGAGAAGTAGGAAAGCAGAATAAACTGTGTTTATGTTCTATGACCTACAACTATACTGCTGATGTAGTATGCCCAGTTTTGTCATCTTCTGTATATATTTAGCACCTTTCTGGATTCAAATACTGTTTTTTTTCTTTAAGATTGAAATACTATTTTGGCCACAAATTTCACCTTTACTCACTATGAATCAACACATATAAACTCACTGGGTGGTTGTCTGTAGGCAAGGAGAGGTCTGTCTCCCAAGGCTTGAGAGAGTGAGAGATCATCTTTTAGAATAGGCTGTAGGTCCTTAATGATCCGTTGCAGAGGTCTGACTTGGGGGTTGTATGTGGTGACTAGGGGTGTCCTGTTGTTTTCTTTCTTGGGCCTCTCCTGTAGTAGATGACTTCAGGGAACCCGTCTAGTTCTGTCAATTTGTTTTCTTACTTCCCCAGGTGGGTACTGTAGTTCCAAGAATGCTTGATAGAGATCCTCAAGATGTCTGTCTCTGTCTGAGGGATCAGAGCAGATGTGGTTAAAAATACATCTGTTAGTCTTAAAGTCCTTGTTGTTGTGTTGTGTTTTTTTTTTTTCTGGACTAGACTAACATGGCTATCCCTTTGGAAATTGTAAAAATGTAGAGTCATTACGCAAAGAAGATTTCACCAAAGTCTTTTGAAGTAAAAACTTAAAAAAAGAAACATTCATAATAAATGCAAAGTTTCTGCTCAAAATCGTAGTGTGTTTGTTCCATATTTGTCAAAAGTTAATACCTGTATTCCAAAGAGAGATGGAAAAATGGGCCACAACTCAGCTGGTGCAAATCAGCAGTTTCAATAACTTCTATCAAACTAGCTTGATTTACCCAAGCTGAGGCTGAGTCTCAAGAAAAAAAACTAGTTTGCCACCTGGTGAGTGTAAATTATTGCCCACATTTAAAAAAGGATCAATCATTTAAATCCTTTAAAATTTTTGCTTCTAGAAGATGAATGCACATTATAGTATACCTAGAAATTGCTCCTGATCTTAATTTAAGGCACACAGTTCCTTAAGAGACTTTATCTGAAGAATCATTCAGTAATTTTTGGATTGAAAATGTAGACTTCTTCCAGAATTTCAGAATCATGAATACTACATTAATAGAATAATTCCTTCTGGCATTCACCTTTTCATAGTATTTATAAAGCCATTATTGTTTGAGAGTAAATAATATCCAAATTTTAAAAATATATGATGGCAGTTAAATTAAAATGAAAAGCAAGAAAAATGATTGGTCTATTTCTGAGGTAACACTTTTATGCTGCTATGTTTATGCTATATTTGTGTTAATATACTTTCCTCTGCTCAGTGTGTGTGTAAATATGCAATGAATAGACACAATTTGAGTTCTTATGTTCGGGGACAGCCAAGACAGACAGCTGAAGGCTGACAACAATGGTACTAGAACTTTGTCTGCACCAGAGTTGGTTCTGTGGACTCCCATAACTACTATTAGCTTCAGTAGCCATGCAGTTGCTCAGTACTCTTAGGATTTGGCCCTAAATACTCACAAATGTGTCTCTGATTTACACCTACACCACCGGTTTCTTTTTTGGTTTACAAAGTGAATTCAAGTTGCAATGAATTGATTAAACCTCATATCTATCTAAACCGAGGGACAAAATCTCCTTGAAGTGTGAGTCAAAAGGGGCAGTTGGGAATGTGGAATCTTGCCTCCAGAAGTAACATTCCCTCTCAACTTCCCTTACACTTTTAACATAAAATATACATATTTGAAAGGCTCTCATTTTATGAGAAATAATAAAAGGTCATTGCTGAGTAGAGCTGGTTGGAAAATGGTTTTTACATACTCTCTTCGTGGAAAATTTCAGCTTTTTATTGAAAAAGTGAAAAGTTTTTGTGTTTTCAGGCTTGTTTTGGTTGGGGGAGGGTTTGCTTTTGTTTTGTTTTGTTTTTACAGAAAGTTAGCATTTTCAAGAGAATATATAATCTAGTCAAGAGTCTAATTCTCTGTCAATAAAGCAGCTCAAGTGGAAAAAAAATTAAAAATTTTATTGCTGAAATATAAGTTGGTCAGTCAATGCAACATTGCACTTTAACAATGTGATCATGGATACTTTCTTCCAATATGCATGATGGAAGATTTAAATGATCTGAACAGTAGAACGTGCTTTTGTTTAGTATCATTTAGTTTGTACTGTGATATATTTCCTGTTTTGGAGTTTCTTCTGTTAAATTCATCCTCCAAGCTGCTACGTCTGCTAGGTCCTGTATAAACACACAGCAAAAAGAAGGTTCCTGCAGTAAAGTGCTTAGTATCTAAGTATAAGAAAAGAGAAAACAGATGGAAACAGACAGATCGATGAGGCAGTAAAAGAAAACTGCAATAATTTTGGTCGGTATGATAGGCTTTGGACTCAGCAAACTAGCAGTCTAACCATTGTCGTGTTTTTTTTATCACGGCATCTGTCCTGCCCTCTTGCTTCTCCCGCTTCCAGTCCTGCCTCCCTCAATTTTGGGAATGTGGTGTTTGGCTCAGATCCCTGGCAGAATATGGCATGCAGGTGGATAATGCCACTGTGACCTTGCTCTAAGCAGACTTACTGTCATCAGGGGCTTTCAACACAAAGCATGATTCTGGCCCTTCAAACATAATCCTTTCTTCTAATGTTCAGTATAGTATTCTTCATATTTCAGACTCAAAAACCTAGAGTAGTCAGGTATTTTTTTTTCTTTCTTGCATCACATTCTCTCTCACTCATAGTGCATACTTAAATTCTCTGCCCACAGCTCTGAAAATCAATCTAATAACTCAGTCATTTAAACTACATCCTACTGCTGTTCCTTATATAACCAATACACATCCACCAAAACAGACTGCAGAAGTACAGGGAACAAAAATAAATAGCATTTCTACTTCTTTTCAGTGATTTGGAATTACTACAAGCGTAAGAGTTACCAGTAATGAAGAATAGTGGAGATAAAAAATGATACACACGATGGGAGACTACAGAAAACCACAGAAATTAACTAGATTTAAAACACAAATATGAAACAAAAATGTAAGTGTGAAAAAAGGATAATTTGTAAGTAAACTAATAAACAGAAGATGTTTTTCTTATTTAAATTCTGTATGACTCACTACGCATTCAAAACACAGCACAGAGTACTGTTAGTGACAATGTGTAAGTCCTGGGGTCTGATGACAGCAGAAAATACTTTGCTTCCTATAAATCCTTCAGTATAGAATTAGCTCATTCATGTGTATTGCCCTTAACTGAGTGGGGCCTACCATCCAGAGATATTCCCTGCATATCCCTGGGAACAAACCGGAGCACCAATTTTGGGGATTGATTCAAAATCCATTGAAATCTACAGAAGATTTGTATTGAATTTAGGGAGCTTTGGATCAGGCCACTGGTGAAAAAGCAAGCTACCCAGTTAAAGGAATGTCTGCTCCATATGCTACAATGGATTGCACAGGGCTTGTTCATTATCTACTCCCCCCATGTGCGCCCTGCCTTCTGTTTCAAGTACAGAGAGAAAAGGGAGGTAGAGATAAGGCATGGAATAAACTGAGGCCATTCCCATCCTATTTGGGTTAGGATTAACTGCCCGAGCAGCCAGTTTGTATATCTAGAGTTTCTTCAGGCTTGAACTACAGGTCATTTTCCTTATGCATGTTCTCTTGATGGTTAGATGGTATGATGTATATATGTATAAATATAGATGTATGTAAACTATAGTTGTGAAGTCACCAATCTATAAAACTGGTCCTGAAGCACTGATTTTTGTCTAAAATACTATTCATTTGTTTTAGCATTTATGTTTGATTGGTTACTCTGCTGCATTTAGCACACATGCTTTGCCAAATGATAGCAAACAATCCCAGATTTCAGGACACCTTATTTTTGGCCTCACCTAGTATTCAATGAGGAGGCACAGAGAAACACAAAGAGACTTTCTGTCTTCATTCACCCAAACAAAATCCCAGGCATCTTGATCTGAAATTATTTTTTAAATTTTCCTCTAACCTCCAGTAGCATTTAGGAAAAGTTGTTTTTTTCCCTCTGGCCTTCCCTGAGGTGTTCATTAATGTAAATAATAGAAGCCCCATCTCCAAAAATATATGTGGTTCTTCAGAAGAAGAACATCAGCTCCTTCAAAGTTTTAATGTCCATTTTAGAAGAAAAATGTATGGGTTTAACTGTAGTTCTCATATTAAGTTTACATGTCTTATGCATTCTTCATATGGATAATATCAGTCAAGCATAGCTTATACTCTAGTTGCCCAATTTCATGATATTTTTATATAAAATATCCTCCTGAAGGTAAGTTAAATACACCATAGTCCCCAAACTAAAACCAAACTTTAAAAAAGATTTTTAAAAATGGTCTCCTGAGTTAAACTATACATGCTAAATGTTATTTCTGGCATGATGCTTGACCTTAAGCAAGATAATTAATTTTCCCTGTATAGAGATTAGTAATTACAAATAAAATATAAATCGTTAATACTACTTCTCCAAGAAATAGCAAACAGTTCGACAAGGCAAATTCTGTGAGATACACACAATTTGTGAAATACAGCTATTATAAAAGACATTGTAATACAGTGTAAATTAGCCCAGATCATTCCCACTTATAGAAACATCTGTGAAATTAGACTATGTTGGCATCTCCTCTTCAAGGATTCACTCATAACAACATCATAGCACAGAGAGGTGGCTTGTTTCTTCATGGAAACGGCAGTTAAGAGCTGCCTTCTACTCTAGAAGATGTTCATGGTATCCACTAGAGGCCAGAACTATGTGACTGGAAGCATTATGTCTCTGCTTTGGGGGATCCATGAGACACCTTCTCCCCTGTGGCTCTTGGCAGCACTGATCCACTGGAGCTCTTCCTCAAGGATTCTCGCTGGCCACAGAGGCCTTAGGTATGCCAAAATTGGTGGGATGGGTTTCCTTTGAGCACAACGTGGGACTGGGGTTCTGTAATGTCCCCTTAACTCTTCAACCTGGGCTGTCCCTCACCGTGCTTTGCTAGAAACAAGAACACAGCATGCTTTGTATGAAATATACCATAATTATGTGTGAGGAATGAGTATGGAGTTTATAGTGTAAGTTCAGATGGTATGAGGACAGAAACTGAACCACCATCCTGCGTGAAAGGGGCAGGGACCATTCTTTCTTTTCTGTTTGCACAAGGCTTTCATGTTACAGACAAAAATAATAATAATAATTAATGAATAGTAATAATGAAATAAATTTAAATCATGGTTTGTAGGGGATCTTGGCATGTCACTGTGAACTAAGTGGAAGAGCCTGGCTAATGCACCTGATGATACGACCTGGGCCCAAAGTGGTTTGGTGACATGGCCAAGATCCCCTACAAACCATGACTACCACCAGTCACTCAGAAACAGTGTACCCCAAATGTACACTTTTCCTGCTTTGGACCTGTCATAATGTGTAAGATGATGGAGATGAAACCAGGTCCTATTAGATCTGGTCCAACCCTTACTTATTGGATCTACATCTTCTAGGAGAAGCAGAATAGATCAGGGAAACAACACTTGACTGCAGAAATTCTACTCCTTCCTCCAGGTAACGCTGGAAGCCAAAAGTCAGAATTTAACCAAAATATTTCACTACCCAAAGTTCTTCTAAAGGCAAATATATTTCCATCATATTTCTTTAGGCAAAAAAGTACCAAAGATATTTATTTATTACAGTTACTTACACCCAAAGCTAGGAACAAAATAAATATTTCTATCATTATTATTACTTGGTTTTGAGTTGTGTTCTCATGACGCTACAACAACCAATTATGAGTAACCTGGCATGAGTGTTTCATGGAAGGAACTGTATGTTTGTTCTGCTTTCTGCTGTCAGTGATGTATAATCAATTGCTGCTGCTTCATTTGTACTGCCTGTGACACTAGGGAAAATTAAAGTTAGCATAAATAATTATAACATTTAACCTTTCAGTATTAGCATGGAGTAATATATAGGTGATAAGAAGACAAAACTGCAGGGTGAAGGAATAATTTTCACAACATATCACTTGATAAACAAAAAAAACCCAGTGCAAAGCAAATGAAAGAAGAAGAGTGTATGATGTTAATTAATGTTACAGCATCTTAATGGAATCTTTATACTGCAATGTTTTTAAAGTGAACTGAAAAACAAGATTATTAATCATGCAAAACGTAAACTGGGAAAACATTACACAGCTTCTTCCGCTACATGCCGAATTTGCCAGGAACCCACCATACATGTGGTATTGCCCTCCCTTGAGTGACATGTCAAGAGGCAGCTTCAAAGGAACTAAGGAATAATGTCCTTTTCTGCTGCTCTTTCGTCCTCATATTTAAAGCAAATGTTGGGACAGTGTTGGCCTTAATTAAAAATGTGTTTTGCTGTTGCTTCTTAAGGCATGATGGCAAAGTTTGGATGAAATAGTTATGATTTACTGTTTGGAACACACCTAGCTTTTCATGAAACCAATGTATCATTTTTTTTCTTTGCAAGAGGCTTTACCATTAGATTAATATTTTTAAACCAATTCTTATTCCTTTGTGTAATTTTCCACAAGTGAAAAAAGGAAAGAAAAACAAGTATGAGTAAGAAATACAAAGTATACTCAGATTCTCATTTACTTCATTCCTTTTTGTCAATATTTAAAACAGATAAAATATACAGCAAGAGATCTAATCTCTGTTTAATTCTGGAACATATAGAAGATGGAACATATATAAACCTAGAGAGAGCAGATAGATAGATAGACAAGATAATATTTTCTAGTTTTCTGGTGGAAGACTTCTTACAACAGATGTATGTTTTATTTTAGGTATTTCAGTACAAGCTTAGATCATTCATAATTATACCCTTAGACAAGAAGGGGGGTATAAATAATCTTTAATGGAAAGGAAACAGTCTGTACAATAAGCATTTTATTTGAATCACAACAAGTTTAATTTTTTTTAAAGACACTTTTCTTGAAGGATAGGGTGAAAAGCATTTAAAGAATGGCAATCCTTTTCGCTTTTTACTTTGTTTGAGCAGATGGCTGGTGGCCAGCAAAGGCTGAATTTGAAAAATATTAATTTGTCAGGTGGATTCTCACTCTCCTACCTAAAACAAATGTCCAGAATAGGAATAATCACAGCAGAGAGAAGGAGGAAGAAGGACTGAGATGACCATGTCTCACAGTTGTGATGCTATAACTGAGGAGCTGGGGAAACAAAACAGCAAAACCACTGAAGAATAGAAGATAGACTAGAAACATAGCTCTGAAAAAGCATTCCTATAACCTGTTACTCCTGATTTTTGTCAGATACGTGTCCCAGAACTTCCTTTAAGTTGCTAGAATAACAACTTTAAGCCATAACTGAGGAAAACGGAAGACCCTGAATTCAGACCTCCTTGCTTGGGGCCCTGATAATCCAGAGACAAAAGTCAGTAGTGAATTCCAGTGCAACGGCTGTGGTGTTTCCATCTGGGGACCAGAAGACATCTGAATGAACAAGAGGAATGGTCTAACAATCAAAAACTTTTTTTAAGGCACCACAAGAAGCCTTTGAACAATATCATAAGAAGGAAAAAAGGAGAAAAGCTGTTCTTATGGAGGGGAAATAGACCCAGAAACAAGATCAAATCTATATACAGTACAGTGTTGAAATAACAAGTTAAAAAGCAAATTAGTCTGGAAACAGTAGCTTCAACTTGTAAGAAATATAGTTGAATTTGCTTGTGACAAACTTGATAGTAGTAAAATGCCACTGATGGAAGAAAGATAAGGAAAATAGTAAATTTCTTCTGTTCATTCTAAGAGACTTCCATTCCTCTCATAGAGATGCTTCACTGCTTTTCATGAACTTTCACCAGACTAAATTAAGTGGGTACCACAATGCAGAAAAGCTAGGTTTCAAAGAGGCACACTGATCAGAAGAGGAAGTTAAAATGAGAAGTTGCCTGTATCTTTTTAAATTATTTATTATAATTGTGATTGCATTTAAATCAACTTTCAAGTCAAGCCTGCTAGTCTAAATGTCCAAAACCATTCAACGGCTGAGAGAAGGGCATTTTGCAAGTCAATAAAGGAATCAGGCAGCTCTTGGGAATGGATTCACCCTTTAAGTTATGGGTCTTCTGGGCACAGCAATAAACAGGAGAGTCATAAAGGCCCCACTTATAGTAACTGGGAGCACTTCAGATCATTCTATATCTCAACCAATTGAGCTATGCCCAAACATGACATAGGAGATCAAAACCAGGGGACTGAACTGTTGGCTCTTTCATGATACTGTCAGTGCCAATGTCTGAAGCTTGTTCTTGCTACCAGTCATGTAATCTGTCATTCTTTAACAGAATTGTCTAATGGGGTGCTTTGAGCTAAAATGGAGGATCAGAAGATTAGACACATCTTTAACCAAGAGTAGATGTGGAGAAGGGGTAAGGAATAATCATGGTCTCAAGTTCACTGCAGTTCACTCCTAGTAGGGATTGAAGAAAATTCAATAAATTTTGCTGTAGCTGATGCTGACAAGGAGCAAGGTTATATTAGGCATTCTAGAGCCCCTGAAAGGAATCTTGAGTTCAGTAAACCTTTTCCTATTATGTAAAAACTGTTTATAGAGAAGTTCTTGTAAAGAAAAAAATATCCCTTTCATTATAATGGGGGTCCACAGTATAACTACTGGAAGCAAAGATCTGGAAGCATGAGTTGAAATTTGTTTGTTAGAAACTAAGTTTCTACAATTTTCAAACAGTCCAAGTCGAATCAAAGAATTTGCCTGTTTGCCTGTTGGTCTGTTGGCACCCAGAAAGTCAGGAAACAAGTACTTAAGAAAGAGTAGCATTTTAGAATCAGATTTTATGATTAAGTCTCCACCTAGCTGTTCTGGAAAGCACCTACAGAATTTATTAGGGATCTGCTGGGGGATCCTGCAGGTAACAACAAGTGCCATCTTCCCCCTGTACACCTTTGGCTTGCAGCTGGGTTTTTAAAGCCAGTTGTGTGATTGTATTCCATGTAAACAGTCTTTTGACTGGCCGGTAGTACTGATGACCCTAGAACCAGCAGTTAAGGTTTTAAGGTCAGACTCCTTGCTGCTGTCTCCCTGGACTTCTTCCTACCACTCCTTTTTAGTCTTTCTTCCCTACAACTTTGTTGGCTTGACCCTTCTTTCAAGGCTAGGATTCCAGGGTTTTTATTCTATCCTTTAGGTATCCTTCTCACCACAACTTTACCCACAAAAAATAGCTGAAGACTACTTCCTGCCACTTCCTGCTCTCACTTTCTGTCTTATAATCCTATCCTACTTGCTGTCCTAACTGGACTCTATCCACCATTAGGGTTCATCAATTCCTGGTTCCCCTGCAGATTCAGTATACAAAGTTAATTGGCTCCTTTTGGCCCTGCTCAAGGCTTGTGTGGAGTAGAAATGCCATCACACTAACCTTAAAGAATGCAGACAAAATCTCAGAAATATGAACCAGTCAAAGCATTTTCTTCTGAGCCTTGGAGAGCCTGAAATATTAGCTCTAAGAGTGCCTGTAGATGCTGCAGTTACTACATGGTAATTGGACATTTTTCCAAGGAGCCAAGAAATTCACCATTTTGTTGCAGATAGGCAACAGACATTCTGCTTTCTCTCTCTCTGCTGCACTGGGACCTGCCTGTAGCTGCCTCTGGTTCCACATGTTTCCACATAAGGCGGAATTAACTGGATTACCAAGCAGCCATCCCTGTACTATTCCATGGACTTAGGCACCCGAACATGCTGGAAGAAGAAATAAGTCCAGCTTCCAGCAAACGGAGTTGCAGCCAGAGTACTGGGGAGAAGTGTAGACTGGTAAGCAAGGCCCCCTGGAGATCACTGGAATAGCTGTGGCCTGGGTAGCGAGAAAGGTAAGCACTGAAGCCAGTGTGGTCACCTGGACATCATCATGAAAGCTGAAGCCTGAAGAGTGGAGCTGGGCTGCCCGAAAAGTACAGTCTAAAACACTTTTGCAAATAATCCCAGTTCAAATAATCATCCAAAAATGTTATGTCAAAGAATATTCTCAACTAGTGGCCACAGTTCTGTGTATTTTCCTGGGAGATAGGGAAAGAGAATGAAGAATGTTTCATAGCCTTAGAATAAATTACTATTTCCGTGGAATTTAGGGCCTGCTGCCACAGACTTTAGGACTTGCTTTTATGGAACTTTCTCCCTTTGTGCCATGGAATACACAATGCCTTTGTTTTGCATAAAACGTTTCATACAAGCTGTATCCCTAAATACTGTACACAACTAAATAGTTAGCAGGCTCAGGTGAAGCTAAGTAACTTAAGCAAGTGACGTTAGATATGAGTGATCTAAATTCTTACACCTTCCAACATATAAGCGATTCCATGCTTGTAAATAACAAACCTGAATAAAGGGGCTAATACTATTTAAAATGTGATGCCATTAGGAAATGATGTAGTTCATCATGTGGGATGCTTCCATTTTTCCTGAAGCAGATCCAATTTTGAATGTGTAAATTATATGTTATAACTGAAATATAATTCACATATTTAAGTCTCCATAGATGTTTAATCAATAGTGCTCTGAATAAATGTGTTTTTAGAGTCTACGAGCCATTACCCTTTAAAAGCAGCTCACTGGTGGCAAGAATTTTTCTGTCTTC
Organism: Podocnemis expansa; assembly: GCA_007922195.1. Lineage (NCBI taxonomy): Eukaryota > Metazoa > Chordata > Testudines > Podocnemididae > Podocnemis > Podocnemis expansa. The sequence continues at coordinate 11,772,615 of ML682006.1, forward strand.
ATGTGAAAACTCATCAATGTCTATTGACATCTCTCAGTTTAATTGCTATTTAAATCAGGGTGTATTTCATTAGATCTTAAAATGGACTGCAGTGCTCCATTAATTTTGTTGTTACATATGTGAAAAATCTAGTTTTGATTCTATGGGTTGTATATAGGCCTCAGTCTATGAAGGGAGAGCCTATTGACATCAGTGTGAGTTCTGCACATGTACTGAAAGCATTATATGGCCCATTATTCTCAATTTTCCAAAATCCAATCTCTGAGATAACATATCACAATGGAAATTATTTATCTAGGAAACACCAATAAATATAGTCCAGGTTTGTTGTATGGCTCAGATTTTTCTTCACAAGAAGAAATTCAAAAAAGAATTTCATGAAGTTTGGGAACTTCAAACCGGAGTTCTCTACCCACATTTCCACACTTGTTACTGATAGGTATTATTTTTTTAAGCCTTTGTTTTAGTTTACCAAATATAACATCTATCTTTTAAAGTCTGTACTAGATAGATCAACTGATAGATCAACTGATAGATAGCTATTGAATATGCCAGAAGGGGAATCAGGAAAGAATCTGCGCCTGCTCCAATTAGATGTTCTCTCACTGTTTTCAGTCAGAGAAGGATTGAATAATAAATTATTACATTGGTCTCTTTTCTTTTTCTGTTTCACAGTAGCAAGGGAAGATTTAAAGATCTGAATATGGGTGGCTTGACCAAAGGGAGACAACAGGGGAGTATAGTGTGAGGTTCATGTACATTAAATAAGAAAGGTATCTGGGTATAGTAAAAGTAAGGTATAACTCAAAATGACAGGATGAAATTAAGCAAAGGACAAGTTAGACTGAATATCCAGCAAAAAATCCTACTAGTTGGAAATAATAAAATTTTAGATTAGATTCCTAAAGGAAGTAAATTACCACCAGTGTATTATATAATGTTCGCTTGCAGTGTTATATGTGTTACACTAAAATGTGGCATTATTTAAACAGGTGATATTTGGATATTGATCTCTGACCCTGCGGCTTTCATGCCACACATCATGAATGACATGAGAGTACTTAGAGCTCATTTGTGCCTTTAAGGCACAATCCACACTGGGGTTATTGCAACATTCTTCCTCTAACTCCCCAGAATGCAAGAAGTAAAAAGAAAACAATTGTGCACTGCTGCTGTGCCCTGTCCTAGTCCACTGCACACTTGTGGGCTCGCAAGGCAATTTTCATTCAAAGCCCATTATACAAACCTAAGCAATAAGCTTTACGGCAGAATGTAGCTTTGTATCACAGTGCAGAAAGGCATGCTGCTCTAGAAGAAGCTCCAGGAAGCATTGTGTATGAGCTGCTGTGAGCCCATACACAAACAAATATTTGAGTTATTTTTTACAGGACTGTAACATTTACTCCTTTCCTCTGCACATTAAGCAAAAGCACAGGCAAGAGGGAGCCCCTATGCCCTCTTCCCCTTACCACATCTGTGTAACTCAAGGGACAGTTCCAACCAACAGTAACTTTTGATTAAAATCAGGAGAGCAAGCTAGAGACAGTCTTTAGAAAAATTTAGCAAATCATCTGGCAAACTGGCATGAATTCTCTGGCTCTTCAGTGGATCAATTCACCAATATTACTATGATTCTTCACTAAAAATGTGCTTTTCAATCCACATTCTTCTACTGAATAGTTTCCTACAAAGGTACCAGAGTATCTCCAACACATCACAGTGCAGTTTATCTGAGGGCATGAATGGCCCCTACTGTACTTTGGGATTCCAGAAACACACTGTGGTCATTATGAAATGAGAATTTCGTCCACGCTACTCTGAATTGCATAATGTGTGTTCAAAAACCAAAGGCTGCTACAAAAGAACACACACTGGGCACTTCACTGGTTCTCCAAGTAAGGGACAAGCCGAACCCAAATGCTATAATAGTTCTGACACCTTTCCCTTAAAACTTCTCAAACCCCGTCCCACATGGTTTTACCCTTTAGGGAGTCAGCTGATCTTAAGATTCAAAAGCATTTGACTGTGTAAAATGGCCAATTATTTTAAGCTGAAGAGGGAAAAACATGGACATTAGCAGTATTGTGAGTTATAGCCCATCTGTCCAATAGGTTATCTTTTCAGAATTGTTGATTCTGGCTAAGTTTATGTTTAAAGTTGGTATGGTTAATATGTCTCATGCATGGAGTATGAGAATTCTTTGAGTTCTTGTAAAAGGTTTGAGTGAACATCCCTATTGGCCAACCACCAGTCCCCCACAAGGAAACACACAGTCCATCCTAATGACTCGGCCATTAAAGTACACAAAATTACTGAAAACGGTAGTTTTGATTTGGAGACGGGAGCTCAGAATAGTTGAAATGAGTCATGCAGCAGTTTCCTCCAACTTCATGTAACTTCTCCCACTACTACCAGTACTTCCACTTGGAAAGTAGAGTTGTTGAATATGATCAGGGCATAAACTACCCGGGGATTTAAAAATCAATGGTGCCAATTTAAAAACAATTTCATGCTTTGGGTCCATGTTTTACAGAGCATGTGTGGACTCTTGCATGGAGAAACAGAAACTATAACATGATGAGTGAGATAGGAGGTGCTAAGACACCTGATCTTGTAATAGTATGGCTGCTGAGTTACTGCTGCCTCATAAGGAGACAGGGCAAACATGGGAGTGAGTACCTAAGTGATTCATTTGCAAGCCCAGAGTCAGCTCTAAGCCTGCATCTCCATAGGCCTATCTGTTCTCTATCCAAACTTGAGCCTTTTTTATCCTTTGTACTTGTGTTAAGGGAACAGCCTGGAAAGTTAATTCTTCTCATTGCCAAAGATATCATATGGTGCTTAACTTTACTTGAACCTACACAGTTACTACTCATTCTTTGTACTGGAGTGCAGCAGACTTATGCTGTCTTCTGCGCACACACACAAAGGTATGACATTCTGTAGAGAAAAGAGCCCTGTTGACCTGAGGGATGAAGAAAAAAGCAGATAGGGTGTGTGAGAAGAGAAAGGGCTCAGGTCTGCTATGGCTTAAGTGAGGAGTCTCAAACATGTGGCCCGTGGGCTGCAATGCAGCCCCGACACTATTTCCTGGGCCCCGCAATGACATGATTGTTATTGATATTTGCAATATTGTTGTATGACAAGGTTTCAGTGGTGCAGCTCTCGGGCTAACATACTAGTCCTCATGCGGCCTTGTATTAGTCCTCATGCATCCCTTGTGATGATTTGAGTTTGAGACTTCTGGCTTAAGTCAGTGGCAAATTCAAAGTGACCTAAATGACAGCAGGAAGACTCTCATATTTTCTGTCACAGCTAGCCTGGTACGTTGGGAACCTTTCAATTGCAGTAGCAATCATTGCTATATAAAGGAGAGCTGTGGCCTTTTCTGTTCCAGGGTATTCGTGCTTAATGTGCACATACTGCCCCTAATGCAGAGCCATGAAGTTTCCTGTGGTAATGGAACCACAGTAGTGCCACCAAATAGGATGGATTGGAGGTGCACTCTGCCTGAACAGAGCAGAAATCATCCCCATTGGGGCTCTGTGTACACTAGCATGTAGGGAGAAGATGGGGTGAAGTGCAGCTAAAGGTTGGAATGGTGGATCTGTTATGCACATCCTCCTATTCTTCTCCTCAGTCTGTGAAAGGTTTAAATGAGCTGTTGCTGCCTTTATAGGCACTGTATATTGAGGAGAAAATATAAATAAAATATAAATAAAAATTCCTCCCTCCCCATTCCACACATTACATTAGTGCTATATACTCAAACAAGGCCCTGCAGAGCAAATTTAGGTCTGGATAGGGCAAAAGAAGAGGAGAAATTATGTAAATACTGGAAAATTTGTTTTAGACAGTAGCTATTGCACAGTACTTTGTTCACATCCTGTTAAGTGGGGTTTAGTTGGGAAAGGACTTCAGTTTCAGGTATGTTTCATCAACACTCAGTGGAAGTTTTGTGATGGCACTGTTTGAAGAACAGACCCTAAATGCATCGTCCTTTGTGGATATTGTATAGACTAAGGTCAATCAGATCATATTTAGATCTATGATGGACTGTAATTAGATGGGAATCTTGATTTTTTTTCATGAAGATTTCTGACTAATGAAATTATTCACTGATTGCTTTATCAATCACTGAGTTTTCAAAGCAATGGGATGGTTAGTAACTCATACAATTTACATGCTATCTTTTTATACTAAGTGAATATATCTGATTATCAATGAACAGAAGCTATTAGAATTCATTCTTGCTCTTTGATAAAGATGAAAACAATTGGAGAAAGTTCGTCAGATACTGCTATTATGTTCATGGATTGTTGGGAAAGGATGGCAAAAGGGTGGATTGTTTCAGTTTTGTTTTATAAAGAATAATAATGATATTCTAATACAGTGATGAGCCCAGAATTAATTTAAATAATTTTGGACTTGATTTATTAAAAACAAAATATCTGTATAGAGTAGCATGCCATTATTTCTGCAGTTTTTCTGTGCACAAGTCATGGTCTGCATTCAACATCCAGTTCAGAAAAAGTTTCTGATTTGTATTGAGTTTTATCTAAACATTCAGTTCTGTGGGAACAACAAAACAAGTACGTGGGGGGGGGCTACTCTTTTTTGTTCAGCGCTAACCTGATCACAAGCTAAAATTCAGGCAGATTCTGATTCCAGTAAATTATTACTACAATTTTAGCAAAACACCATGTTGCTTCAGTCAGATAAGAAGAACAAAATGGGCGCACAGAAGAAAGAAAACTGCTCCATTTATCATATTAAAGTATCCTTTTGCTTTCTGCACATTAGCACATCTCCCATCCTCAGTCAAATATAAATTCATGTTGTTTTAAAAAAAACAATGGAATCTGAACAAAACCAGGAATTACTACAAAATACTTAAAATGCTTTCTTAAAAGTACTAAATCCCTTCATTTGAATACAATTAACAGATTGTCCTATACTTTCACAGTACCTATGGAAATGTTTCGTACATAATATGTACATATTTATGTACGCTATATTTCTAAGCAAAATGTAACAGCTTTGTAAGTAAAATGATGATTTCATTTTATTCCTTTAATTTCGCTCCCCCTTCCCATCACTGCACATGCTCTTGTAAAGAACAAAATGTGTACCTTGGAAAAATATGCCAGCAAGTGGTGAGAGAGATTTTTTTTTAACACTGATTTTATAGATGTCATAAGTTTCTGAAAAAGCATTGGTTAAAAAAGGATTGAGTGGGATTGTGTTATCACTAAATTATCTTAGCATTGCCTGCTTCTTGGAACATTTCTGAAAAGGCCAAATAAAATCGATAAGTCTTTCATGGCAAAACATTGGCTTTTTAAAAAAATATTCTATTTTAATTAAATTTGTGCATATTCAATAAGGAACAACTTTGAAACATAAACTAACAGGACACTGTCAATTTAAAAGGCACATTTTTGTCTGAAAATGCTTTGTCGACTGTTGTTATGAGGAAAATTTGAGATTGCTATGATGGAAGGAAATCAAGAAAAAAATCTCTTTTCAGTTTGTTTATACTGTGTGCATCAATGGTATTTTTACATAATTAGTGTTAGTGTGTCCCTTTTTGTAGTCAGTTACTTTCCTCCGGTGTTCATGTGTGTCTTTCGGACAATTGCAGAGGAAAGAAAAATATATTTAAAATTAGGCATATGTGATTGTAAAATCACAAAAATTGGCAGGCGGATTTGGTGTATGGGCATTACTTGAAACTACTTTTAATTCAGTTGTGGGGGGGGGTGTCAGAGATTGACTAGAGCTCATGTTCTTGGGTGACACTTTAAATTTTTAGCAGGGAAGAAAGTCAACATAATATATTTATATTTTCCTTTCCTTATTAAACTGATTCTCCACTTCCATTTCATAAATTATTTTCCATAGGGTAAATTGAACTGTCTTGAATAATCAGTGTGACATCTTTGAATATAAACAATGTAACTGAGAAAAGAATATAGCCCAATTATATATATATAATTTTAAACAGCCTATGAAAATAATACGGTGAGCTGAAGTGAGACGTTAAATTTATAGGGAGATAAATTCCATTCAGGTATTTTGTCAAATGTATCTTAATTAATCTATATTTCTGTGTTACTGGCACAACTTCTGCACTACCTATTTGAGTAAATTTCCTCTCAAAGTCAATGAGACTTTTGTTTGATAATGTTTTCAGGAACCAGTCCATTGTGAATATAAGATATTTTTCTCTTAATTTACAGGGCTTCCAGGGGATTATTTAAAACTCAAAGTCAAATTGCAATCTCACTTAAGCCAGTTTTATATTGATATAAATCCTTTGACTTCAGCAGACTTATTCCTGATTTACACCCTGGTGTTTACAAGATCCCAGCCAAACCCAATGTGAGTCCTTCGGGGCTTTTTGTTACTTTATAATGAAATACATTTGTTTTTAAGCAATTTCTGGAAGAACTTCAGCCAATCTCCCAGAGATGTGATTCTCTATTTGTGTATCTTTCTTCATTAAGTTTTGTTTTTTATACTTGTTTTGTATTTGTCAACAACTTAAAATATAATCTCAGAAATAAAATAATGCCATCTATCCTGTGAAAAATCTTTGCATTAATATAAATGCAGCCATTTAACCACTCTTCTGTGGATTTGTAGCTGTTTATGTCACTGGTCTCCAATTTTAGCATCATTCTTTAAAATGAAAGGGAAAAATCAACTTGCAATTTAGATAGTTACCAAATTACCAAAACTAGTGCTGCAACTCTTAATGAGCAAAACCATTAACAATTTTCCTACTGCAGCCCCTGTTCAAATACCTTGGACACCTTGTTAGCACAGAATGAGGTGTTCAATCAAGACACTGGGAATTGGAGGTACCAGGGCACAGTTTTGAGTGGTGATTACAAGGGCATGAGTGTGAGTGCCAAAGTAACAGTCTTCTACACTGCAGGAAGCTGAGAAACCTTCAAGTCTACATTTGTAAATCAGCCTGGATGATTACAGCAGTCACAAGCAAAGAACATATGAAACAATTATTTGCACCATTCTTTCACTCTTTTAATTTGCTCTTAAAATGAGCATAGTGATACTTAGAGCCATTGGTGCTTTGTCTTTGTAAATTTAGTACATGGCTTCATGTTCTTCGAAGTGGCAATCTAAATGACTTAAAAGTAGAACTATAACAAAGAACCATTGTTGCTTGATTGTTAAATCACTTTCATAGCAATAATCAAAGCCTATATTAAAACTCAGACATTTCTTTTAAATGTGCGTGGTAGATATGCAGAACCGCAATGATTTTAGACATTTCTGGCTGCCCTAAATTGTTTAGCCAAACAGGCAGTTTTTCTTTTTTTAAATTAGTAAATTTAAAATTTAAGTTTTTTCATGGTGCTATTAAAACCCCAAGCTCTACTATCCTTACATTCCATTTACACATGTAAAACACACAACTTTATAAAACTATTCTTTGACATTTACATTTAATAATTTTTTTCCAAATAATGCAGTGTATTGTTTCAATGTAAAAATAATCTTAAGCATATTTGTATCTTGCTCTCCATGTGCAAGAACTATTGGATACTGATTGCATATTAAAAAGGAAGAATTATTTCATTAACCAAGATGCAATGTAGTGATAAACAATTAAAATATATCTAACTTCAAAGGGCTAAAATATTATTGTTTTTAAATTAAGAACTTCAACATGTTTTGCATTTATTTTTCTATATTTATGTCTTACATTGTTAATAAATGCATGCTGCCACTGGCTTAAAGAAACACTTTGTCAGTTTCAAAATGACTAAAATATCTATATTAAAATTACAAAACATCCCATACTTTTTACATGTATAAACTCAAAATATTACTAAGAAAATTACCATCTCAAATATACAAAATGGCTATGTAAATAGCAGAAAAATATATATTTTTTACTCTTTTATTAGTTAAGAAATAACATATAAGAAGTTCTCACACAGGAAAAAAATAAGTGTTTTCTCTCTGTAGTATTTACAGCATGAAAATACTTTGTTCGAATGGTGAAATTATCAATAGCTAAGTACACTTTGAGACCTGCAAATATATTAGAATTAGCTCCAAGTTCAATTTCAGTCATATGTAACGATTCACAAAGCCATTCTTTTAGATCAGTCCCTGGTTTTGCTGAATATTCTGGGAATATCATAATTATCTATCTAATCACCAAAGGAAACTAATACTTATGTTTCTAAATAAAATGTATTTTAACAGTGAAAAAATAACATTAGAAGACTAAAGTGTAAATATTTTGAAAGCCAAACTATACTGTGCAATAAATTCCCTTTCAAAAAGTTACACTGTGTGTCTAAACTATGTTTTAGGGAATTGAAAAATGTAACATTTGTATCTATTGCACACTTTATTGTTTTTATTACTGTATTAAGGGAATTCTTGTAACTCTAAGTTAAAACATGGTAATATGTAATTTTATAATATTACATACCTCTTAGAAACACATCATAACACCCCCCAGCCTCCCAAAACAGCTGCTGCAACTGACATCTATTGAATTAAAAAAGCTCCCTTTTCAAGTAGTGGTCTGTTTTTAATCATAGTACGTTTTCTAAATATAGAGGGCGCTGTTGCTCATGTATTTTGCAAGCCTTTTCTGTAATACAGTATTCTGTAATATTTGTTTAAAAGCTTGATGGTTTATATTTTTAAAGTTCCCCTTAAATATCAAGAGAATTGTTATCATATAAATTCTACATTCCATTTTATTTGATGAGCTTACTAAAGCAAACCTTTTATACAACAGATGGGTGCCAGCTATGCTAACCAAAGTTAAATGTTTTTCAGGGTTTTCCCTAAAAACCCCATATGGCAAAATGTTGCAATTCAGCTACCAGGGTTTCTTTCATCTTAAAACATATATAAGAATTTTTAAATACATACATGAACAATTTTTAATTGAAAGACTGAGAAGACATTTGAATTCACTATTTTCGGGATCTTCATTTCCTTGTCTCCGAAATACTTAGGCATTTATAATGAAATATTACAGGTTTTTTTGTCTATGAAGTTAACTATATGTACACACAAACAGGCAGAACAAGAAAGATGTTTGGCATTTGCATTTTACAATCAGCTAACACGCAGTAATTTTTCTTCAAAACTTAATATATGCATATCTTAACAGTGTATCTGCACACTGATGAGTTTATTGGGAAAAGCGAGGAGCCAGTACATCTTCCAAGTAAATAATGTCTCAAATGTCCATCATAATATAAACTGCCACATATTGTACATTTCCATTAAAAATTTGTTGGGGTTTTTTCCCCATTGTAGAAAGAATAAATTACCAATCGCCAAAGGCAGGTGGGTGGGAAGAATGATAAAATCATCTTAATCTTTATTTAAATCCACAAAAATCAAGGAAACTTACAGTTAAGGCTGAAATTCTGCATTTAACTTGCACAACTGCAGCTAAGTACCTTAACTGGGAGTTAATAGTGGGCATCCTGCTGCAATCCATGACTAAAATCAATGGGAATTTTGCTTGAGTAAGACTTACAGAACCAGGCCTGGGATATCTAATTTCTGTTAGTACCCTGAAGTCCCTGCACTACCTAAATATTGCAGGGCATGTTAATACCAGAATAAAGATTTAACTCTGAATGTATTTGTGGGTATAAATCAAACACCGAATATTGCTTTAGTGTGTGGGGGTGGGTGGTATAATACTGATTTGCCCACATAATTACACTTCGCCCACCAAATTATTTTCTGAAAGAGAGGATTTGAAGAAAAGTATTCTGTAAGAACTTTTTTGTGTGTGCAGTATACTAACTACTCATGTCATCCAAAAGCATTCAGCAATGCAACGTACACATCACGTATGAACCTTAAAACTAGACTGCTAAATTTATCATGTGTCACCACTAGCATGAGACTTTCCCTCTTTGTGAAAAGTTTTAAAATAAACAGGCTACTCTGAAGTAATAAACAAGCCCTAGGAATACGCAGGTCACTAAAACTATCAATAACTTGCTATGGGCATTTCACACTAACCAAAACTTTTCACACTTAATATTGCATCTAATCTCTAATAAAAAATGGCCATTTTCAGCTTTTTTCTGGAATGAAGGTGCATTCAAAAATTTTCCACCAGAAATAACAAGTGAAATAACAGTTGCATTTTATGACTGGCAAGGTTTTTTTGGACCAAGATACCCTCCTCCCCCCACCCCCACGCTGACCCCCGCCTGACTGAGTAGGATGCAGGGATGCATTTTTGGCCCTGTCTGCATGTCAAGTCACTGCCATCAAAACAATGGCTCATATTACATGAAAATCTTGTGCAAATGAGCCATAATGGGAGAGAATGACAATCTGGTAAAACCATGCAGCAGGATTCTCCTTTGATCTGAAATACTGTTAATCTTTCTCAAACGTAACACTAAGTATACTTGGCAAATCCTGGATGAGGAAGTCCCTATAGTGCAGGTCTGCAGACAGAGACCCGTAAGTGAAATACACACCAATAAAAAGTTCTATGTTGGCTGGAAATTTCTTTGCATTTATGGGCATTTTTGCAAACAATTTAAACAATATGTTTAATTAATAAAGGACATTTCCTGCTGGATATGAAGTTCTTGTTCTGATTTAATTAAGAAGATGTAGTGTTTAAGATATTAAAACTGTGTTTTGAAAAGGTTTAGCTTTTTAAAAACATAGCTCTTATTTATATAGGCTTTAGGACTCAGTCTGACTAAATTATAGTTTTAATATGATGTTTCAGGGGAGGGGAAAAAAATCAAATCACATAAGGCAAGGTTTTCATTGGTAAAAAAAAAAGTATGATATAGGAGTTTATACTTTATTAATGATGCTTAAAGCAAAGATCTGGAACGGTATGTGTCAGATGAGGCCATTTATCAACTTCACTGTAGTAAAAACTTCTTCTTGGTCTGTGTTATAGCCAGATCACACCGTTTTGTTGTTCAGCCAAATATGCAAGGTCTATGTAGACGAATACAAACAGAGTAAATCATGTTGATTCAGTGCTCATAGGAAATATGCCTCTTCAGTTGTGTGCTGCTTTTGAAGTACTGCCTAAAAATCAGCCTTCGGCTTCAAAGCAAGGGGATTATAGCCTTTCTCCAGCAATTAATATGACTGAAACTCAGAATGTCAGCACCTGACGACTATACAGGCTGGACAGTAGCCTGGTGGGGGTCCAGACCCCTCAAGAACTGGAATTTACAATAAAAAATAGTGAATAAATAGACTGAAATATTTGGAGAAGGACATAAAATTTTGACTTTTAATGACCTGTCTGTATTTTGACATGGGGGGGGGGGGGGATTGTGGTGTCCCATGACCTTTAACCTGCCTTATCCACCTAGATCATTTTAATCTCCCACCAACTGTTAAGCAGAAAGGAGTGCTATTAAAAAGAAAGCTATTCCTTTTGCCTTCATACATAGATTAGATGACAACCTCTCCAAGCCCCTCCTCTCTGTCAGAGTTCAAGGGTTCAAAGATGGTCAGAATATCAAGCAACAGAAAGACAGCAGGACTTCTGCAAAAAGAGTTTAAATACTTTATGTTATGCAGAATGGTCCAAAAAAAATATTACTTTGAAGTTTTACTGATCAATTGACTTCTTTCTTAAATGGTCACTTTTGATAACAAGAGCTCATAGATCTTCTCATTTTAGGAAAAAAAAAACATTTCCATGTGTTACATGCTAGAAATCCTACATTATTCTGATTTGTACCCAAACTAATATGTAATAGCCTTTTCAATGCTAACGCTCAATACAGATTTCAAAGGGGCAGCCATGTTCGTCTACTTCAGCAAAACAAACAAGGACTCCTGTTGCATGAAGTGGGATTTTCTCCCATGAAAGCTCGTGTAAATATAGAGTTACAAAAGAAACTTCATGGAGTTTGTCATATAGGCGTGTATTTACCTAAACATTTATAAAACATGAATCTCTATGATCTAGCTCTGACATTTCTAATCTACAGTGCAAGAAAAAAATATATAATAAAAGGCAAATGAAGATAATTACTAGATACAAGACATGAGATAGCATTTGCAGTAGTGCAATATGCGCAGCATCTTGTAACCCTGAAAATAACAAGGTTTTTCTATTTCTAATTTTAAACCATACACAATGGAAACCTGTTTCTTCCCAGATTTTCCATTTGCTTTGAAGAAAACACCCACAGAGTATCCATGCTTAAAGTACTTACTGAACAGTATCACTATGACAAGCTAAACAGTGTATTTTGTTAATAAAGAATGTTTGATATTAAACGCAGGGTTCTTATTTCAAAATGGCAAAGAGGCCATGGGACTGAATCATGGAGGATAATAATTGTAAAACATAGTATCAATAAAGTTGTGTGTATGCTGAATGTAATTTGGAAGTATCACTTTCTAAATAGATATACGAACATGCTTGTATAGCCAGTCACACTGTAGTAATAGACATTGGGAGACTGCATTAGATTTTGGGCTTAGGTTTGGCCTTTCATAATCCTGGTACCCTAAAATGCTTGATAATGTTCCTCCTGAATTTAGCTAAAACAGTAGTAATATTGCAATAACAGCCATTAAGTGAAACACAATAGCTCTGACTCTTACTTGGAGATTAGAATCCGTCTTATTGAGACGGAGAATTTTGGTTGAGAAGTAGGATTATCCTTACTCTTTTCACAAAGTGGCACGGAGATATTGCCTAGGTAGGCAGCAGGGACAGGCAAAAGGGATTTTGGATTAACATCTCATCTGAAGAAGGGTGTCTCAAACAGTTCAGCATCCCTCTGGTGATGCACTGCCATGTTAGCATTATGAATCAGCCCAAGTCCTGGTGTGAAACTTGAACCCATGACCTTGTAGCCAAGAGGTAAAAAAAACAAGTAACTGAGCCACACTGTCATTACTGATGTGTGCTCACATTTACCAGCATCGCTGTTGACTACAATCTGACCTGGGATCAGAAACCTGCTGCCTCCATAGATTTTAAAAGTAGCCAGTATCTTGCAGCAAACTTTGGCAATTTTTTTCCTCTATAAGAAGCTAGTTTCCTGGCAGAGAGCAGTCATTTTTCAGCATAAACCGAATCTCTAAATATTAGTATCATAAATACCTTGAAATAACATGGAGACCTTTCAAATTTGTCAAGGTTCACAGTATTTAGTTATGTATTTTTAAATTAGATTATAACACACAAATTAAACCAGGTTTTGATAACAAAGCTCATTTTAATATATTCTGAAGAATAGAATATTTACAATAATTTTCATTATAAATTTATTTATATTTTGTCTAGTACTCAAAAGGCTTCTAGGCACTTCACAGACATGGATGTAAACAGCTCTTTGCACCCAAAACATTTATCATCTAAGTACACAACCAAACAAAGGGGGAGGAAAATATGTATTGAACTGATGCTGCATATGAGATTCAAATCAAAGGAAATTTTCTTGAGAGGACATGTATATAAATTTAGTTCTGATTTGATATGGGAGAAGTTCTCATGGTCTTGATCTCAATCCCTCTGAAGTTAGTGTTACTGAATTATACATTTCATGAATGCAGGATTGGACATATTGACTATGAAAACTCATTAAAATTGAACTGTAAAACTAATTTTATTCAAATTTAAGCATCTGAGGACCACCCAGATTTCCATAAAGGTGGTCTGAGAAACTAACATTCAGCTCTAGACTCAGTCCAGGTTACAGTGTGATTCTAAAATTAGTTCTTTTTTAGGGTTCGGGTCCAGTTATCTATTTATTTTGATTTACAAGAATTTACAAAAGCGCCTCAATCCCAAACTCTCGCCACCTGTGTGACATTAATTTCAAAACACAAATCACAGCAGACAGACCAATCCAGCAGCAAACTCCCCCCACTAGACCTGCAGCTATTCTTTACACCAAAACAAATTTAAAAACTACTACTGTCACCTCTGGTATCTCAGGGGAGACCATACTCTCCAAAAGCTGCAATGAAAACATAAGGGGATGATTTGGTGATGCAATTTAATCAGATTGTGTCCCCAAATCCTGGAAACCTCACAAGAACATCATGGTTTAGCAGCTTTTAGTTGTACCTGTATCAAAACAGGAATATAGATCCCATCTGCTACTAGAGCCAGGCCTAAACCTAATCCATCTGGGTAGATCCAGATACAGGGCTCTGAATACAAACCTCACTGGCTATCACCACATAAACTTGCAAGAGCTCAATTTTGAGGTTCTGTTTTTTTTGGTTAATCCATAATTTTGCCAATTTAATTTGTTTGCAATGGATAATAGTCTTTTCTGCAATGATTCCAGTTTACTGGAAGACCAGAGTAGATAGGATCATAAACTGCTGTGTACATTTTGTTAGATGCTAGTTACCCCTTTTAGGAAGGACCAGAAATAACTGTTTTATAAATGAAGGAATGGACAGATTAAGAGGTTTGCCTAAGGTCCTGCAGGGAGTCAGTGCAGAGCATATTTAGAATGCAGAATATCTGGTTCCTCAGAAGTGTGGTTGAATCATCCATCCCCATACATTCTCTTCTTCATAGTTGACAAGGATGAAAGCTGTTAGGTCATCATATTGTCCTTGCAAGCCCTCTCCTCCTATCCTTAAACCCCCACGTCTTCAATGAACACCACCTCTTCACTTCTCCTTGGTGATTATCTTCACATGGTTTCTCACTTGAATTGTTATCCAGTCCTTTCTCTTATGTTCATCTGTCCTGCATAATTGAGGGGCTCATCCTGCAACATGATGAGCAGCCTTAACTCTTAATGAAGCCAATAGGACCTGATCCCAAAGAGACAAGGTGGGTACAATAATAGATAGATAGATATACACACACATGCACACTCCCTGTGTCACCAATATCCTCAGACCAACACAGCTATATCTGCACTGCCTTCTGGACCTACGTCTATCAATGTTCACTCAAATAACCACTCTGAATCGGTAGCAACTGAGTGAAATGTTTTGAAAAATGAGCCTTCTTTCACAGTAAAAAGTGAGCCATATTGCAGTGACCAAAAGGTATTTCCCACCAACTCGATTTTCTCCTCTGCATGGAGTGAAAAGGTGGCCTCCAGAAGGCCCAGGTCCTTTCAGCTGTTAAAGGATACTGAGCAGTTCACAGGTAATGTGTTCATTGATAATCCAGTTCAGTCCTTATATACACTGTCTGAAACAACAGAATTCTGGGACTTGGTTTTACAGAAGTGTAATTCCATTAACTTCAGCAAAGGTATACTTGATTTACACAGAATTAGGACCCAGCTATGTAGCAAAAATCTTTGCAAAGATTTTTTCAGTCAAAAATGATAAGGGCAATATAGGATAGTCATAGAATCATAAAATCATAGGGTTGGAAGGGACCTCATGAGGTCATCTAGTCCAACCCCTGCCAAAAAAAGCAAGACCACTCCCACTAAATTATTCCAGCTAGAGTTTTATCCAGCCAGGCTTTAAACATGTCCAAAGATGGAGATTCCACCACGTCTCTAGGTAGTGATGAAAGCAATGAAAGGAATGACTAAATTCACAGATCCAGGTAACTTGCACCCAGGAATTTGAAAGACCTGGCTGAGGCACTCAGTGGATATTAATGGTGATTTTCAGTAAATCTTGGGACACTGAAGTTCCAGAATATTGGAAGAATATTAATGTTATGTCATTATTCACGAATGATAAATGGGATGATCCAAGTAAGCATAGACCTGTCATTGCAACATTGGTCCCAGACAATATAATGAATCAGCTCATAGAGGACTTGATTGACAAAGACTTAAAAAGGGGATGGAGGCGGTATCTAGTCAGCATGGGATAAGGGAAAAATTAACTTTTTTAATGTTGTAAGTTGGTTGATGTAACATAGCTGGACTTCAATAAGGTGTTCGATTTGGTACAGCATGACATTTTGATTTAAAAACTAGAATGATATAAAATTAACTTGATTCACATTAAATGGATGAAGGCAACCAATGGGTCTCAAAATGTTGAAGTTTCACCAAATGCGTTCTAATGCAGCCCTACAGAGATCATTTCTTGTCCCTGTGCTATTTAACCTTTTTATCAGTGACCAAGAAGAAAACATAAAATCATCACTGATAACATTTGCAGATGAAAAAAAATTGAGAGAGTGATAAATAATGAAAGAAACAACTTACAGAGGTGTCTGGATCTCTACATAAGCTGAGAACAAGCAAACAATATGCATTTAAGATGGCTAAATATAAATGTATGCATCTAGGAACAAAGACTTTACACCATACTTATAGGATGGGCTACTCTTATCTGGGAAGCAATGACTCTGAAAAAGGTTTGGGGGTTGTGGTGAATAATCAGCTGAACATGAGCTCCCTGCATAACACTGCAGCCACAGAGGCCGATTCATAAATGAGACAACCTCAAGTAAGAGGAGAAAGATTTAACTTTAAGTATTTGACATTGGTGCAACTGCTGCTGTGATTCCAATGTCCACAATTTAAGAATGATGCTGCTAAACTGGAGAGGGTTCAGAGAAGAACCACAAGAATGATTAAAGGATTAGAAAACATGGTTTATAGTGATAGGCTCAAGGAGTCCAACTTATTTATTTTAACAAAGAGAAGGTTAAGCAATGACTTTATTACAGATGTGGAAAAAATAATTGGTAATAAGTTCTTCAGTCTATCAGAGAAATGTATAACACACTCCAATAGTTAGCAGTTGAAGTCAGACACATTCAGACTGGAATAAGGTATGCATTTTTTTAACAGTGAGTGCAATCAATCATTGGAACAATTAACCAAAGGTCATAGCGGATTTTCCATTACTAGCAATAAAAAGATAGGATTTTTTCCTAAAAGATATGGTCTAGGAATTATTTTGGAGCAGTTCTCTGGCCTGTGTTGTACAAGAGGTCAGATAATATGATCACAGTGGTCCCATCTTGCCTTGGAATCTATTAATCTTGTTTTTCCATGATTGGAACTATTTAGACAGAGTCTAAGAGCTCTTCATTTGGTGTGAATTCGTAGAATTATTTCCAACAGTTTTGGGCAAAGTATGTCACTGAATCCAACCCTTCGGCACTAGCAGCATCTCCTGGGCTTGTAACGTCTAATATGTTGATTTGTTGTGCCTCCTGGAAAGGGATTATCCAGCTATTCTTCCAGTTTGGGGATAAATGGACAATTTAAACATCTCTAATACAGAGACATAATCAACCCAAGACTCAATGAGTTATTTCATAAATGCCTCATGAACACATTTGTTCTTGATGACTGTTACAGGTCTGTCTTTGCTTGAGGAATACATCTGGAATTAGTCATTTTAAGCTCTGAAGTAGAGCAAGTAGATGACTAGTGGCTGAATATTATTTAACTCTGCTTATGAAGACTACCATTAATATTGTAATATAATAATATTTCTGTCAGTGATGGATGCTAAAGAGCATTTTGTGGCATTTTCTAGTTTTAGGAGCTGCAGCTTATTAGGACATCCCATTTCTGCTTGTTTTCTCAGTTGACAATACCACTCTCCCTTAGAGCTGAGTTTTGGATCCATCTGCCTCTCTTTTGATTGGTTGTGTGTTCTGGCACAACAAATGTGGTGGCTATGAGTCTAGAATTTGGAATATACCACATTCTATGATCATCAGGCTGCCACTACTCATCTAGTAGGTGATACACTGAGATCCCTCGTAGATAAGTATATGCGGTAGGGAGGATGAATAGCTCCAGAAGATAAGGAAGGCATTTCAAGGTAACGAGAGCCTCTACTCCAACTTCCTTATACTTCCAAGCAGTACTAAATGACAAGCCAACATGCTCCAAGCAGCCAAAGACTACCACACACTCTATATCACTCTTCATCAGCACCACACTGGTGACAGAATTCCAAATACTCTCCTGCTTGCCAATTTCTCTTGCACAGACTCTAGAGAAAAGCTGCTCCAGCTTCTCACCTTCTTACCCTCCTATCAATATCCAAATCCCTCCTCAACTCCACATTCATTGTTACTGCCGCAGAAACTATTCGTTACCCCTCTGCATAGAAAGAGTGGGACTTGACCACTGATGTCCAAGAGAGGTTGAGGGGGCAACAAAGATCAAGATCAGGATCTGGATCTGGCTCTTGATGAGGTTTTTACAATACCAACCCAATACCAAATTAATTTCTCCTGAAGCAAGGGGAGAGCCAAGGAACTCATTATGACAAGGCTCAGTTACACTAGTGACTATACATATGTCCACATGCAGGTTAGTACAATAATCTCCCTGTTGTCCATATTTAAACCCCTGAAGCATGTCTCAAGGCAAGTAGAAGGTTCTGGGTTCAATTCCCAGGGGGTTGGACTCGATGATCTCATGAGGTCCCTTCCAGCCCTATGATTTGATTTGATTAGAAGAAAAGTAGTCTAGTCACTTGAGGAGTGTTGGAAAGTACATGGTTTAGCTGTGGTTAGGGGGATCAAATGTCCTGATTCTTTAGAAACAGTCCCAATGTTTGGGGCTTTGCCCTATATAGGCACCTATCAGCCCCCACCCCTTCTCCTAATTTTTCACATTTGTCATCTGATCACCCTACTTGTGGCATAACCCCACAGCTTGACACATTGCAGTGTAAATGAGAGAAGGGGTTTGGATCAGGTCTGAAGTATCAATAGTCCTCCACTGACATACCCACAATGCACTGAACCTTTTTCTAGCTGAGCCTTACACACCCTGACCTTGCATCAGTAGCAAGCATCATGCTGCACTGACCATAGCAGAACAACTTTCCGCTCCAGTCTTGATAGGTGACAATGGATCTAGTTTCAAGGGCAGCCACTTGATCTGCCTAGGATGCCAATGTGGTGACCAATATCTGGGCAAAGTGACTGTACTCTGTGATTTCAGCTGGAGCAGCAGAAATATTTACTCTCCTGGGCAATTCCATGGAGGCTGGAACAGGCGGGCTCCATTAATATATGTAAGTCTTCAGCAGACTCCATCTCAGTTCTATGACTATATGAAGCATTTGAGGTTTCTGTACATGCAGTTGGTCCATGAAGGTTTTTTTGCTCATGCCTCTTTTGAGGAGAGATGGCTGGGAGCTGCCAAGGGCCTCCAGTACAGAGCCAGAAGTGGCTCAGGATTCCCTTCTTAGCCCCACTGGCCTTATTGAAATAACACTGAAGGCCAGGGTAAGGCAGCAACAGGGATCATAAAAGATGCCCAGAAGACCCAGAGGATGAGGGACACAAGAGTCTGCACCTTTATGTGGAGGATCACAGTGAATAAGACTCCAGTTACGAACCTGAGGAGCATCCCAAATTGTAGCCGTAACCAGAATCCCTCAATCAGAAATTACAGTGTCCCCACAATTGGTCCTCTCCACACTGATACCCCTTTCTGCTGTCGTGCTAAATTCCTGATTTTAAAGTCAAGTGTTGTTTTCTTAACATTACTAACCTCTCTTTGCCTTCTCTTAGGCTGCAAAGGTTGCCTGAGAATCAAGGATAGTGAGACAGTTCAATTCCTGGGATGCTGATCATCAGAACTGTGGCTTTCTACAGCAAAGTGGGTACGGGATAGGGGTGCGGACTTCTAATGGCCAAAAATATAATGCTCTTTCAGTTGAGGAGACCTATTGTTCCTGAGAACAAAACCATGCTGCCAAGAGGGCAGGAGCAGAGACAGCAAAAGCAGACTGAGAGGAACTTGGAAGACCTATGTATAGGGCCAGACAGTGGACAGGAGAAATCAAGAGCAATTTAAATTCCTTAGCACTCAATAGGAGCATCTCTTCAGCAGCCAGACTTAGTTTGAGCCCTTTAGTGATGGAAGCACTCCCCGGTGGTATTAGCAGGGGCAGTCTTAGCATTACCAGGGCCTGGGGCTCCCTGCCCCCCCCCATGGGCCCCGGCCAACCCTCCTTGCCACTGGACCACCTACTGGGTTCTCCAGCCCCACTGGCCTTGCAGACCCCTCCAGCTACTGGGTTCTTGGCCCTGCTGGGGCACCGCTGGGTTCCCTGGTCCTGCTGCATGGTTCCCTGGCCCTACCTCTGGGCTCCCCAGACCCACCACAGGCTGCTGTGGGAGACTGCTGGGTTCCCTGGTCCCACCACTGACCCTGCCAGCCCCTGCCGTGGCCTCAGCAGCCCCCAGCCGGCTTCCTCTGGAGTGGATGTGGGGGCTCCCTCTGTAGGGCCCTGGGCAGCTGCCCTAACTGCCCACCTACTAAGACTACTTATAGGCATTTGCCACACCGCCATCTAGATGGGTGTGTAGGCAACATTGACAAGCTTCTAACCTAACAAACATACACCCTATGACCATCCTGCAATAAGATTGCATCTGGTTTCCCTTTTTGCAGGGTCACTTATACTGGGGTATAATTACATGAGCCAAGGCAGGAGTAGGTATATGGAATCCTCCAAAATAACAGTCAACACAAACACACAGCACACAACCATATTTCTGGGGAATAAAATGCTTTCTTTCCCCTTCAATACAATCCTGATTACCTCAGTACCCTGACAGTGTGCACTTTCCAGTGTTTCCCACATTAATATACATGAGTCTTCCTCTCTGGTTCACTGAGTCTTGCAGAACATTTAATAGTAAACAAATTTGTATCAAATTTACTTGAAAACAATTCTCAAGTAAATTTGCTGGAAGAAATACAGATTTGGTTTGAATAGAGTCAACTTCATTGGCTTCAAGAGAGCTGAATCCCTTTTGCCAGATCTCAATTTGGCCCTATATCTAATACTTATCAAGGAACTACAGTGTAGTGAGCACCGTGGAATGAATCATATGTCACCTGGGGAGAGGACCTTCTGTTACAAGGATTATCCTTAGCAAAATCTTTAAATGTACAAGTTGTGCATAAAAGTTTCAGACCCTTTAAAGCAATATATGGCACAACTGCACTATGTTTTGACTCAAAGATTTGCTTCACTGAGCGATCATTTACAAATATTGCCATATAGTTTCACAATCTTTATCTTTATTGGTTCAATGTCTTTTTAAAAACACTTTCTGGTCATACACCTCTTCTTTTGGCAAGCCTTTTCTGGTTTAACAGCATCATCATCCTCGTATGAGGAACAATTGAGCTGATACAATGACTTAACTTCCCTGCATTTATTTTCCTCCCATTCTACCCCATCTTCAAAGCATCTGATGAAGTGGGATTTTTTCCCAAGAAAGTTCATGAAATAAATAAATTTGTTAGTCTTTAAAAGTGCCACAGAACTCCTTGATTTTTTAGAAGAACATGGGTTACAGGATCAGACGTAGGGTATATCTACACTTGCGATTTTTTTTGAATTAATGAGGATTAATTCAAATTAAATTAACGCATGGCTACACTGGCTTTCATTAATTCGAACTAAGAAATTCTTTAGTTTGAAGTAATGAAAGCTTACTTTGAAGTTATAAAACCTTGCTAAACTTTGAAGTAAGGGTTAATTTGAACTTATTAGTTTGAATAACCCAGTGTAGCCATGTAAATTCAAACCAACCATTAGTTTGAATTAATGCTTTTTGACCTATGGTGCCTTCTTCTTTCTATATATTGGGTGGGGCCATGTCCCTTTTTGGGGGCCATCTTGCCACACCTCCCAAGGTGCCCGTCTCCTAATTCGATCTAGCAAGCTCCGTCCCTGTGCTAGTGGTAGTTCAAATTGGTTTTCTTAGTGGGGCCATGTTAGTTCGAATTAACATCATTCAAACTAATCATTATTAGTTTGAATTAATTAGTTTGAATTAAGTTAATTCCAACTAACCTTCTAAGTGTAGACATAGAGAGTAGAGTAAGTTTTCCTCAATGACATCAGTACAGACCATCAAAATCTATAAGGTTGTGAAGGTGCAACTGAGAGCAAAAGTTTGCATAACAATTATTTTAAAAATTATTCTTTGAGAAAATACAAGTCTGTTTTTAAACTTAGTGGACAAATTTCACTGATCAAATAAGTTTTGCTTTTGTTTCTCTGAACTCAGATATTAGAAAAGATTTACACAGGTGATTTTGAAATGCACAGCAAGATCTTGTGCCCAGATTTTTAGTATCTATTGAGCCCTGCATTTAAATTTATGGTGCATTTCTCACTGTTCCCTCCTGTGGTTGTCATCAGGTCCTGGCTGCCAGGTCACTAGGAAACAAGCAATGAATGGCAGAAGACCCCTGTGCCTGTTCTTATCTATAGAATGGCAAACATGAGTGGAATTCTGTGCAAAGTCTGCTATGCTGTCAAAAAAAAAAAATTACAAAGGGCTACGCTATTTCAATGAAGCAATATATTTTGAACTTTGCAAAAGTCTTTTACTTAGCCACAATCATACCATATCTGAAATTATTGTATGTCTAGGGGCAGGAATTGCAAGGCCATCTGTTCTCTCATATTGGCTGTCAGATGAATATAACCATTTCATTCAGGATTTTGAAAGTGCCAAAAATGAAACAAGTTCCATACATGTTAATGAGATTTACCAAACATAAAACAAAGCAAAAAACAACTCTATCTGACCATTCCAAGCTAAAAGTTTTGATTTTTCAGATGGACTCAAGATAAATTAATTATTATTGTCACTATAAAAATACAACTGGATTTCAGATAGTGATAAGAGGAAAAGTGGATGAAAGTCAAGATAATCCAGTAAACTACATCTAGCTTTTATATTTGCAATTTTTAAGACCAAACCTTTAATTTTGAAATTCACAGCCTATCCACCATTACAAGCCCCTTCAGGGCAATGATCTATCAAGTTCTGACTGTCTCAAACTGTTTGTGCTGGATTCAGCATCTATCACTCCTCAGACTTGCTGCACATTCAGCCACAGAGACAAGAAACAATAATTTTCAATTAAGAAACCTGGAGAAGACTTGGGGACTTGATTTATGGTGCATGACTAATTATTGAATAGCTAGCCTAATGAAAATTAAGCTGCTGGTTACTACAAAGATTTAACTTCATTTTCTTGAGGAGATGCTGTTATGACCCAGAGTATAATTTATTGGAGTTTTATTATATATTTTTAAACAGGGAAAGAGACAAAAATGATCTAATTATCATTTTTAACATATGGGTTTGTTTTATTTTTTACATTCTATACCCTAATAGAGCTTGTATTTCATATACATTTTAGACCTGAATTAAAGATTTCTTGTTGCCTGAAGTTAAAGTATTTCCTTTTGGAAGGTGATGAGAGAAATATGAAGGAGGACATGACAGAAATTGCTTTTTAAGGCTGCAAGTATAAGTTTATAAGCATAAGACTTGATTTATCACAGAGTTGATACATAAAAATCAGTTTAATACCTAATACTTAGTACATAAAATAAACCAAAGAAATTTACAAATATTTGGAATAAGAATTATTATATTAGTTTGTTTGGGATTTTTTTTCCTCTTTAGGAGCCTGATTCAAATCTTACTGAAATCAGTGGAAGTCTGTCCTAAATTACATTTGTTTTCTGCAAAGAGTAGATTTTCAAGGCCTAAGTTTACACTTCCTACTCATGTAGAGTAGTACTTACTCATTTTAGCAGTCCCAAAAGAGTACTTAATTGGAAGAAAGACTACAAGATTAATCTCTGTATGAAGTTCCTTGCAGTTGCACAGTGAAGTCATAAAAAAAAGACCATAAATTTTAGAACCTTGTAACACAATTATTACATTGTATAAGTAGAAATCATTTACTGTGTGCAGTCTTACAAAATCCAATACAAGCAAAACAATAGATTCATTCCTGTTTCTGTCAACCCACACATTCACAGTTTACCCACCTTCAGCTGGACCTAGGCAGGCAAAAGAACATGAAACAATACATTCTTGGAAATTACATTGTTTTGCAGAAGAAAACTCAGATAACTGTTTCAAATTTACAAATGAAACCATTCCTACAGCAAAAAACCAACCTTAATGTGGTGCATGTTACCTTAACCAATTCTGCTTCTGTATTAAGCTTCTGTACAGAGCACTCAGAGGCATCTCAGGATACACAATATTGAGCATTTACAGGAAACAACGTGGAGGGAAATATCAAGGTAAAATGATGTAAGTGCTGGACTAGAGCAGCTGGCAACAAGACGGCACAGGATTGTCACCAAAGATCCTCATCAAGGAAGGAGAGAAAAAAGGAAAGGAGGACAGCAAAACTTGATTTATTCAGGAAACCACCTGTTTCTTCAGAAGGCCTTCATGTGGATCATTAGTTCATGGTTGGAAGGACAGCTGGTAGCCAGAAAGGGAACTGAATACACATTAATTTCCTATCTGACCTTTTAGAAAAATCTGAGTTCTGTTCAAACCACAGTGGAGATTTGGACTGAAAAAGCAACTAAGGGTCTTCTTCTAATTCCGTGATTGTAATCTGTCTAATTTCTGAGGAATCTGCATGCCCTCAAAGAGAGTCCAAACCAATACAACAAATTTCCAGCTCAGCCTGGATAAACATCAGTAGGGTTAATAACACTCTGCCTACCTAATTTTTCCCAACAGTTTCAACTGCATCCAGTATTTTTCACTGAGTCCTGCTCTGTCCTGTGCGAGTACCAAGGGCTGGCTGTCTTGCAGTAGGATCAGTGTAAAGAAAAGCAAGATTTTGGAAGTGCTACATGAAGTGCTCTTTGTGCACTGCTGAATATTCAGCAGAAGGAGGTGAGCTATAGGTTCCTCTGATCATCCAGTTCTTCTTTGTCACAGATGAAGGTGACACAAGAACCAAAGAGGTTGCTTCAGTCATTTGGGCCAAGGTGTTCTTCAGTATCCAGCAAGACTGGCCTTGAGAGCAGAGTTTGCTCTTAAGACTCTTTAAGCCATTGTGTTGTGCTGCTGCATTCTGTTAAGCAGCTGCCGTAATTCACCCATGAGCAGGCTGTGTGTGAAGTGTTTCAAGCATATATGGGCTGTAACCTTTGTAAAGCACTTCAGATCCTTTGACATGAAAGGTGCTACATCACTTTAATTTATTGGCAGGGTGGGTGTATAACTACTAACTACAATACACTGTGAGGGTATGGCAGCTGAGACAAATGGTTTTGGAAAGATTATGGACAAATACAAATGTATACACAAAAATAGTGTTTCCCTAATTGTGGTCTGTGGACCACAAAGTACATGCTACTGACTTTTCTTTATTTCCAGCTTCTAAATCATACAAGAATATAGTAAAGTATAGCCAACTATTCATGGAATACTTTCCTAACACTACTTGTCAAGGTAATGGAAGCAACTGCTGTATGTGTCACATGTATGCAAATAGGAGGAAGGGTGGTCTGCACAGTGATGAAGGGGAAACGAGCTACTCCAAGCTATAAAAATTGTGAACCCATATTCTGAGCCTCCTTTTGTCTAAGGATCCCCCAGCTCAATCAATTTTTCAGTGATAAATACAGCAGCTCATTGACAACCCTGTAGTGTAAGAAAGATTTTTAAAACAAAGATGAAGAAAATAAGGCCACAATTCTATTCACAAACACACTGGTGCAAATCTGCTGATTTAATAGAACTGTACCAGTGTCAAATAGAGCAAAGTAGAGCCCAGAGTCAGTCTGTCAGTCTTCCTTGATTTCATTATTTCCTCATGCCAATTTAGAGTAATCTCAAAAAAAAATGTTTGTTAGATATGAAATGCAGTCTGCTACACCTGAAAAGCAAATAATTATAGATATATATAGTATGATTACCACTTAATTATTCTGCTTACCGTGCCAGCTGTGTGATTTATTGTGATGTTACATGATGGTTTGGAAAGGAATTTATTGAAATAAACAGAACGATCAAATATACATTTGAGACATTTGGCCCTTCTTTACAGTTGGCCTTCAGCCAAAGTGCGAGATGCCAAAACTCCCAAAATTTGGGAAATTTAGGTTAGAATGTGTATGTGAAATTTTGCAGACTCTGGCCTATCTATATTCTCCTTGCCATTGTCTTTTATCTCTTCTGCTTTAGATAGATATAGAGATTTTAAGGGATTGTCTAATGAGTGATAGTCCAGTGAGTCTGACCTCCTATACAACAAAGCCATAGAATTTTGCCAAGTGGCTTCTTCATTAAACCCATAAATTATAGTTAAGCTAGAACACACCTTTTAGAAAGATATATGACCTTGATTTAAAGAGTTCAAGGGTATGTCTACACAGCACTTTTATTTTGAAATAAAAGATATTTGGTCCACATGACGTTTTCTTATTTCGAAAGGATGGATCCCGTCCTTTCAAAATAAGAGCCATCATCTCGAAACAGGTTAAACCCCGATTGTTTCGAAATGGCTGTTTGGCCATTTGGACACGTTGTTTCGAAACAACACCATTGTTTCAAAACAACTGTTTTGAAACAACATGTCCAAATGGCTTTATTTCGAAATAACCATTTTGAAATAACAGCCGTTTTGATAGCAGGCTTTCCCTTAATTCGAATTAACATTTTGTTAATTCAAATTAACTTATTTCAAAATTAGGACTTTATTTTGAAATAACTATGTGTGTGTAGACATAGCACAAGTGTAAGAGAATCTATCACACCCTTGGAAAATTATTCCACTTATTTACCACAAATCAGCAATAGGAGCTCAAATTCAGTTGGCTTCCATTTCCCATGGTCTCTATGTCTCTTTCAATGTCAGTGCTTTCTGAAATATAGTCGGAAGTACTTATACATAGCATAAGTATAAACCACATTTTTATGACCTTGTACCTAGCTGTATTAAAAATACTTGTTGTCGATATTAGACCAGTATATCATCCAGAACACTCTGCAGAACTGTTGTGTTGACATCCTTTATTTACCACTCCACCACTAATAAAGATACTGAATAAGGCTAGGTCAAGAATGTATCCTTGCAAATTTCCACTAGAAACACTTCTCTTTGATAACAATTCCTCATTTACAATTGAGATCCATTAGTTAGCCAGTTTTTAATCCATTTAATATAGGCTTCATTGGTTTTTCAATGTACTAGTTCCATAATAAGAATGTCATATAGTGCTAACCAAAATGTTTTAGTAAAACAAACAAGGAGTCCTGTGGCATTTAAAGACTAACAAATTTATTTATTGTACAAGCTTTCATGAGAGAAAATCCCACTTCATCAAATGCTTTGAAGATGGGAGAATTTACAGAATGGGAGCAAATAAATGCAGAGAAGCGTAAGTCATGGGATCAGGTCACAGTGAAACTTCAAATCAAAGCCATTGTTAAGATTCAAATGCCGGGAAACAGCACATAGAGCAGGGGTCTCAAACTCAAATCACCACAAGGGCTGTATGAGGACTTGTAGAGGGCCTCATGAGGACTAGTACGTAAGCCTGAGGGCCAAAACAGTGAAATCTTTTCATGCAAGGACATTGCAAATATTGGTAATGATGGTGTTGTTGCGGGCCACAGGAAATAGCTTTAGGGACTGCATGTGGCCCATGGGCTGCGTGTTTGAGACCCGTGATATAAAGGAAGATGCCCCTTTGAAACTTGATAAAGAATTTTAGACAAGACAAAGTCTATTACTTCAATAAAGATACTTTTATCAACAAAACGTTTAATCTCCCCCAAAAAATTGTATCATATTTTGTTTTTGTGTTGCTTCTATTCCTAACTCTACAGCAATAGTGTCAAATTCCAACATATAAATACTTGATTCATAACTGTTATAATTTTAGAGACAGCAGACATCAATGCTTCCCTTTTTCAAGGTCATAAAAGATTGTTTAAATGCTTTTGCAAGTTTATATATTTCATTTTTAGTCCTATAGTTTGAGCCATATTATGATTTGTTAGATATACAAAATCAGTGCTTTTTCATTACAGAACAGCTCTTTCCCTAAAAGACATGGTTCCAAAATGTGCATGAATTCCTTAGGGCAGCTAAGTTCAAGTTCTGTTCACCTTATCCACATTTCACTGCCTAGCATGCCTTAGAGAAAGCAATGCATAACTTCCATTTTCCAGTCCACCATAGCACACTGTTTAGCAATGAAGTGTAGTTACTTTATGCCACTTTCTGTGAAGACTCGCGACAT
Source organism: Podocnemis expansa (assembly GCA_007922195.1). Classification (NCBI taxonomy): domain Eukaryota; kingdom Metazoa; phylum Chordata; order Testudines; family Podocnemididae; genus Podocnemis; species Podocnemis expansa. Next base: position 11,800,629 of record ML682006.1, read on the forward strand.
AACTAAACTGGGAAAGAGGAGCTATCAACAGTAAAAATCAAGATGGCTGGGAAGGTAAATAAATAAGCTGACTACTGACTGGATGCAGCAGATGGCCAGTTTGAGCAGCCTAAGTTCAATCAAGCCTAAGCCAAACAGCTAACACGGAGCCAGCCAGCCAGCCCTGAAATAGTCTGCTCAGACATTCCAGAATTTGACAGCCTAGAATTGGCCAATGCTGAACCAGGCAGACAGCCCAGAACCAAACACCCAGCAAAACAAAACAAAAAATCTGGCTATAGTACAGAGTCAGGCAGCCAGCTAAAATAATAGTCAGCAAGACAGCTAAATATCAGACATTCAGGTAAAACAAAACCTCACTAAAAACCCTCCACACCACTCACCTAAAAAAACATCCATCTCACAAATGGACCATCAGATTGTCCTTTAAGCCCTGTGGCTTTCACAGTAAGAAAAGGTAAAGGATCCGTGTCTTAATATAGTCACACAGGAGGGGAAAGGCTAGAGGATAATAAAATTTGAATCCTCCAAATCAGTCACACCACAACCAGCAGAAATTGTTTTTGTTGTTGGTTGTCTTAGCTAGGAAGACCCAGGATTGAATGGACATGAAACCTGAGCTGCTTTCTCTTGATAATACTCCTTCCTGGGAGACTTAAAAAGTTCATTAGTAAAACTGGCTGAGGAAGTTTCAATTTGCTGCTCTACCTCTGCTGTCTCCTGTGGGTAAACAGAGAACTTCGGTGCCCAAGCCCACTAATATAGCTCTTTTCATAAGCAACAGATCCATGCAACTTCTTTCAACTTGGTTAAGTTTATTCCTGAATTCCATTGATCTGACACGGAAGACATTAGGAATGGCACCTTTATCCCTTATACAGAGCTGGAGTTCAAAGAAACACCATGCAAAGTATGAAGTAAGATGTTCATTTCTTAATTTCAGTGCCATCATTTAAGAGTCAGAAGTAAATGTAGGAGATGAATTTCTCTCCCCCCCCCCCCCCAACAAAAACAACCCATGTGCCGAGGTAAGGCAATTTTAATCATAGTTGTAAAAGTTCTGTTTGTTTTACTGTAATGTGTTTAAGTTTCTAGAATATTTAAGTTTATAAAAAGTTTTATTACCCATTGGTTTGTTGGTAGGTACTGTATTATGCTTAGGTGGGAAGATATTAATTCCAGTTACATTTTATCTTAGCCGCTACTTTACAATAGGAACACATTTAGTCCTAAAGACTGTAACAAGTTGATTCAGGTCTAAATATCAATGCTATGCCTAACAAAAACTGTTGGTAGTCTCTCAACAGATTTAGGCAAACAGAATTGTTGCTAATATGTTCCTATAGGAGTTTAAGGGTTTTTCCACCCTGCTTGTCACTGCGTCCTGTTAAAAGTTATATCAGCCTTTACTTAAAATTTGTAATAAGCCTAAAAAACCATTAGAACTTTGCAGGAAGTGTAAAATCTAACTGACCTTAACCTCTTAACCACTTCAGTCCAAAAGGGCTAATTTGTTTTTCTCTGTACCTTCGTACATTATGTATGTTATTCCATTTGTGATGCAAGGTACAAGTTACTTCTAGTATACTAGAGCTAATATACTTCCTTCACTAGTCAAGAAAAGTTTACTAAAAACAAAACAGTGTGAACAAAGTATAAAAATAACATAAGAGCATCATAACAATAGAAATCTGAGTCATCTACAGTCTTGTATTTGTTCATGATTTTTCAAAGTGCTAAGTTTCTCTATTAAAAAGACATGGAGATCTAGTTTTACAGCATATTTGAAACACACAGAAGAATGTCACATGCTGGGCAATGAAATTGATTTTTTTTTTTTTAACTCTTGAAAGAGGCCTATTCATTTCATTCAGTTCTGCCATATTTTTAAGTTAAAAAAAAACAATAGGAATCTACAAAAATATTTTGGTAAAAATCTGTGGAAACCTGCAGGGGTTCTGGAACCTAGAGTGATATTTCTTCCAACCGTCACATGAATAACTCATCTGCTAGCCCTATTCTTATTTAGCTCAAATGAAATAATAACAAGGAGACAGAGAAAACTGATTCTCTGTTCTTACAATGTTTCATGTTTGTTATAGGGCTATTAATAAAAGTCAGGCACTTTGTGTGTTAAAGATTGGGGCGACAGAGCAGCTATATGCTTATGGCTAAATATTTACAAAAGAATCTTTCTGCATGAAAACTTACTACAAATAGTTTCATCATGAAAAAGTATCAAGATGTGGGCCATGAAAAAGCAAGTTCAGCAATGAGGAAATTGGCCTGTATAATGATTTTAACCTTAAAAACGCCCCACTCTTACTGTCACCCAATGTATAACTGTAATGAAAGGATAATTAATTGAAACCTATAAACAACATGTGTAATACTTAATATAGTATATTTTAAAATATTTTGAAAATAGTCCAAGAAAAAAATATGAGCTTCAGTGCTACTCTGGTATAAGTCAAGCACTAAACAACATGGGCCAGGTCCTCCTTACCACAGGCCCTCCACGCCCAAGCCCCAAATCCTGATTTCAAGGGGAATGCAGTCATATAACAGAATTTCATCTCAAGGAGCAAACTCACATCACATTACTGAGATAAATTGCCTACAGTAATTTTGATGGTGCCTGAAAATTATCTAGAAAGCTGGCATATCCACACCTAGCAAACAAAAGTGTATGTGAACGCATCCATTACACCAGGGGCGGAAAAAGTCCCGGCATGTGTGCCAACTGTGGCACATGAGCCCATTCAGAGAGGCACATGGCATCCTCTGTGGTGCCACAGAAATTGACACTCCTGCCACCAAAAATCACTCCTGGTGGCTTCTTTCAGGGCTGGCTAGGGTGCTGGCTAGGGAAGGGTTCCTGCCATGCCCAGGCCACAGGTATGCTACAGAAAGAAGTTGCCTGGAATGACTCCTCTCCACAACTTGTCTCTGCCAAAAGGAGCCAGTCTGGGCAGCTTCTTTCTTCAGCACACCTACGGACCCCCAAGAGGAGCCGCTCTGGGCAGTTTCTTTCTGTGGCATGCCTGGAAACCCCCAAACCTAGGCATGCCACAGAGAGGAGCTAATCTGGGTGGTTTCTTTCCATGAGTGGCTCCTTTCAGTGGCATACCTGGAAAGCGCCCCTCTTCTCCCCACAGTGCCTATCATCCAATTTTCAGGCGGCTGCTACTTTTTCTCAGCTGAGGAGACCACCTACACTGGCTGAGGATTTGGGAAGAGGGACTGACACAGGGGTTGCAAAAGGTTGTCGACCCCTGCATTACACATACATTTACTACAAGTAAAGTCTGCTGAAAACAGTTTGGATATTTCAGAAATATCAACTCAGGGTGAGAAACAGTGGCAGGATTAGGCCTTATACATTAAGCAACAAATATACTTTGGTAAACTAAAGACAATATATTAGCCCTTGTAGGGTAGGTTGTGAAATAAAAGGCTGAAGACAGCGAGTCTGACTGTTGTGAGGGTGATGAACTTATAAATTATAAAAACATCTTAGAGTTTTACCAGTTTTAAAAAAGAGTCTTTTTTAATATTCCCATCCCTCTAGCCTACATTACAAATAAACAATTTAATGTGGGAGGAAAATAAAACCTTCCTGTGGCTTCTCACACTTCCAGTTTGGAAATGCTAATATCAGTCATTCTGCCTATAAAGGCTGCACCACAATACAGGTTAGTTTAGGTTTATTGCATATAGGGGTAGCCAAACTTATGGAACTCAAGAGTCACACACGTTGATTATTAAACCTTTGACAGCCACATACTTTTACCTCTACCAAAATTACTAAGTTTAAAATTCATTGCACACCTTAATTTTATCACAGAAAGAGGGCAAATATTGATCCTACTAATGTCAGAAAGCAGTAATTACTTAAGGTAACCATGAAAACTAGGCCTAAAGAGTAAACGATCTATTTACTTCTTTGCATTTTTGTTTCTCATTATTCATCACCATGTTTAGACGGACTTATAAAACACAATTTTATTTTAACAATGAGTAAACTGCATTATGGCCTATGCGAAAATCTAAACATGTTGTGCTTCTCCCTGCCATTCCCAACCATGGTCCGCTTCTCCCTGCTGTCCCCAACCATGCCGCGCTTCTCCCCACCATCCTGAGTCCCTCCCTAAACCCAGACCCTGACGCTGGTTCCCTTGGGCCGTCCCCCCTCCTCCCCAGGCCCCCTTACCTGGCCACTCCAGTGGCTAGGCAGGGGCTGGGGCTCACTCTCCTTGCTTTAAGCCCTGCCTGGGCTGAGCATCCGATCTGGCCGCTCCAGCAGCTAAGCATAGGCTGGGGGCTTCCCCTCAAGCATGCTCAGAGCAGGAGATTTAAAACTCCTAGGCTGGGGCTGCTTTCCTCTCTCTGACCCACATACAAGCCAAGTTCTGCAAGCTGCACTTTTCTCATTCAAGAGCTGCATGTGGCTCCCAAGCCACAGTTCGGCCACACCTAGTAACCTCAAATCGCAAACCCTCTCTTTTTAAAAGTAGCCTTGTTAACTTGTTAGGATAAGATCAGGATTTACCTTTCACTTCATGGGACACTGTGCGGGTATAAATAATAATGTATGCAAATACTAATTATTCTTTGGAATATTTATAGACCAAACATATTCCTGTTATCCTTGTTATTAGCAGTTTATTAATGCAGCCTATTGGTGTGCTGTCCTGCTGTCATACAGTAGCATTGTTACATCATTAAAAATGCCATTTATAAAACACTATTTTTTTTTTTAAAAATCACTGAAATATCTTTCTACCCTGTTCCCCCCCCCCCCACCAGATTGGTCAACATAGTTCCCATGATGACCTGCTAGCCCCTCCCTACAATTCTTCAGCAACTCATCCCAGGTAGGTGGGGAGAGATCTCTTGCTCATTTTTGTAGTGTCTGTCACAATAAAGAAGTGGTAGGACTCAACTAGAGTCAACACAAAGGGTCTTCTTTACACAGTATGCTGGGCACACACATGCCTTGTCCCTTCTTGGCTCCCTAGCACAGACTGAAGAACCATTCTATAAAACTTCTTGTGATTTCAGGGGAACGTGGCAGTAGAACTGAATCAATAATGGAGTTTTTGGTTTGCTAATAGGGTGGCCAGGTGCCCTGTTTTCAATCAGAAAGTCTGACCAAAAAGGGTTCTGACAGGTCTATAGACTGGGCACCAAAAATCCAGTTACCAGGGCTGGGAGGCACTGGGTTATCAGCCATGCCAGTTCCAGCTCAGAAGGAGCTGCTTTCTACCTGCATCAAGTGACTGCAGCTTCCAGCCTTGGCTCCACAATGGAGTCTCTTCTGACCTAGGCAGGGAAGGAGGAAGGAAAGAAGAGCAAAAAGTGGCAGGGAGAAGGAGAAAGAGGAGTGAACAGGGGTGAGCCCTCAGAGGAAGGGGTAGAGAAGGGGCCTTGGAAGGAAAAAGAGAGGCAGGGGAGGTTCCAACACTGTTGCTGGAATGTTGAGGTTTTAAATTTCATAAAGTTGGCAACCCTATGCTGAGTGTCATTTATAGTTGCTGCTATAGGAGCTTATGGAATATAAAAATATATCTGAAAATATATATGCATGTGTTTTATGGGATCATTTTTTGATAAATTTCTGTTGTTTAATCAACAAAACTCTGCTCAGAGATGGGGAATTTCCCCATCTTCAAACATCTGACAAAGTAGGGATTTTCTCCCACAAAAGGTCATGTGATAAATAAATTAGTTAGTCTTTAAAAGTGCCACAGGACTCCTTGTTTGTTTTGCTGAACTAGACTAACACAGCTGCCCTTTGGAATCTGTTCAGAAACTATCCTGTTCACTTATTCTGGCAAATGCTGACCAGGGAAAGAAAGATTTGCTGCTCTGTGCCTAATGGAAAGGCAAAGGACTGACACTTCATCTTTCACCCATTGGAGTGCCATCCATGGTAAGCAGGACCTGGAACACCTAGAACTGACGCTGGGGGGAGCCTGCCTGAAATGTAAACCTGCAGTCTGTGATTTGGAACCTTTGAGTTCCATCTGCCGCATCCTGGCTATTGAAAGCAGCATCTTTTTAGGTTTTCCCTTCTACAATGTGTAAAGCATTTCTTTTATTTTCCAAATCAATCCAGCTCAGAGCTGGTTTAATGATGTCACATTCTGTTAATTACATGGGCTCAGTGCTCCTGGCTGTGAAATCTGCCCAGTCTCAATATCTGCATTTGATGAACTTACTTGATATTTTGGCTGCTGGCACTCACATACATCTGTTTGGATGGCATTATGCCCACTCATAAATTGGTTGGACCTTTCATTACAAAACAAATCAGTTATAGGTTTGTTAGTTCTCCAACCAGCCATAGGGTAGCTAAGCACAGAATCCATTGCAGACAGCAAAAAATGTGCAAACACACATAGTCAACCTGCTCACAGTTCCTTCAAAATGAAGACAGTACATTTAGGCTGAGTCTGATTAAATGATTCACTGTAAAGAATTTATCAGTTGAATGTAATCTTTTCTCCTGATTTTCAAAACACTCACGAAGACAGATTGTTACTAATTTTTTCTCTATTCAGTTAACAATTTATAGAATTTAAACAGCAGCTTTTATATTTCAACCAAGTGGAATTATTCACAATTATGAACTTTTCACTTGACTGGTTCACCATAAAGTCATGAAATATTGTTTCTGCTCCCTGATTGGATGAATAAAATTTTGTAAATGGATAATGTATGGCAAGTAGTGAGTAGTCACTTTTTTAAAAAAAATCCTGTTCAGACAAAAATACCCTTGGCCGTGTGAACTGGGCATTTATCTGAAACACAGTCATTCCCCAAACATTCATATAGGCAAAAGTTCCCAAGGGATTGTGCACATGTAAATCAAGAGAGGCAAGAATACAGTCAAACTCCACAGCCATTTGGAATTTGAATTAAAGTTGATGAATAGGAGGTTGATGTAAACTAGCATCACTTCACAGAGACCAATTTACACCATCTGAGGATCTGACCCAACGTTTTTGCAGAATTCACCCAACTTTGTTTAAAATCATTCCCCGTCTTTTCAATTTGTGGATTAACGCTTTATGTCAGCATCATACATTACATTGGATATTAACTAATCACGTTCTGCTAAATCATTAGCAATTTTAAATAAACAGCAAATACAAATGGAACAAGCAAAAGGAGAACATTAGTGGAGATATTTTAGATGCTGCTGCCGCTTCATTTTAAACAGTAAGCCTTTTGGTAATCATTTTTCTTTTTTCTTAGTCACCTGTCAAAAATAGTCCTTAGAAACGAGTACAATGAGACCAGCTTCTAGGTTAGACTGTGTTAGTGATAAAAATATAACAAACATTTCAAACATGTTTTAAGCGGAGTTGCCACAAGAAAAATGCAGAGATACAAAAGGTTATTAAATGTGGTTGTTTAAAAAAGACTTCCCCTGGTTTGCCAATAGCATTTTGTCAGCTTTTTGTTTGTTTGTTTTGCATCAGTTAGTGCCTGATGTCACTCCTGATGTTCATGGAGGAATCCAGCTTAATAGCCCCCAGGTTGCTAAATAGCCCTGTTTAGTTATAAAGTGCCAGATTTTCTTGTGTAGTGCATTTTCTAATCATTTCTGCACTTCAGTAAAAAGCTTTATGCAGCATTTTTTGATACACACTAATGTAATGGGCCAAATAAATCGCAAGTATAAGCACAAAACAAATGCAGTACACGAAACAATAATGTCTTCCCACATGCAACACCAGCTGCATGCAATTCAATATATATTATGTTGGGTAGTATGCCTTAGTAGGCCAGAATGTTACAGGGCTAGTCCAATGTGCTTTGGGCTGCTCCTGACTTCAGCTTCTGTCACATATTGCCTCCTGCTCTCACTTTCCTTCTGTATGTGTTCATTATAGCTGTAAATATTCTCACCAGCCTTTTTGGTGTCCATACTACTTTCATATCCACCACCTTTGCTATGGATTTGAGTAGCCCGTATAGATACTCATGGATAGGTTGTAGCATACCACTATGTCCAGAATTCCACACTTACCCCCACACTGCATGTTTTCATACTTCATTTGAGTATGTACATCTTTTTCGTTCCTTATATACCAGTTTGGACACAGGTGGAATTTAGTCAGTTGTCTGCCATTCCTCTTTAAGAGCTGTGTCAAGATGTATGGAGACTTTTACATGAATCCAAGGGTATAGAATGATTTCATGGCTATGAAACTAGAATTCTGCAGCCAATGTTATATTTTATGGACCACAGCCATAGAATTATCATTCCCCAGCCAGAAAGTTGGTCTCAACATCCCACAGAATTCCTGCTTTTGAGGAAAAATCTGTTTAATACTCTAGCAACTTCTCTTTTATTGAATGTCCCTTCTGCACTGAGACTCTACTCAAAAGATGAATTCTGAATTCTTGTTTACACTTAATCAAATTTGTTGACATTTACAGGGTAAAATAAACGAAAATCTGAATACATTCATGGTGAAGAAAAGAAAGATATAGCATACATGTATAGAAGCAAATATTGCATGAAATTCTTGTCATTTGTTTAACATCTCATGTCAAAAGTTCTACCACAATGCAATCTGGGAATTATGCCAAGTTAGAAGCTAAGGCATAGTTTTTCATTCTAACTATATACATAAAGCTGGAATACAGTCACAGTTGCAAATTAAATGAAGCTTTTTTATTATTTAAATACAGGACAGCAGACAGGAGTTTTAAAGAAAATAAGTTCATATAAACAAAATGTGAAAGGACCATATATCCCTTCCATGAAGCTAATCATATGGAACTGTAGTGCACTGTATGCTGAAGCATAGTCAGGACCTTCTGAATGAACAAACACATAATGAAGGGGAGAAAAAGGCATAGATGCTATAAATAATTACTTTCACCTTTGGAGACCTCTGCACTTTTGTTCAGGACTGGAGCACACATATGGACTGTCGGAAACTCAGGCGTCTCCCTATCCCATCATTTTATGAACCTTTCCTTGCTTCTATTCTACTGCAGGAATATGGGACTGTATAGGGAAAATATTACTTTAAAAGAATCAGTTCAAATTGGGAAAATATATGGCGCTATTTGGACTGAGGTTGGGGCTTTTTGTTTTGTTTTTTGCTTAATTAATGTTATATAAAGTCTGAAAATAAGTGTGACGTGGATAACTTGTCTATGACTTACTAAGTACAATCATGAAAAAACACCATGTGATGTTGCTTTTGCTGTTGTAACTTTTTCTAAGTCAAAGCAAATATTCACACAACATTTTTCATCTTGAATTCAGGAAATTTGCATTCTCACTGTTTTCAAGAAAAGTTTCTGACCTAAAAATAGTAGATCATTGTCTCCGTCTCTTTCACTAGAGATATAAACACCTTAAAATCTCTTTCTAGGGGACTTCCAGCTTTAAATACTATAGTGGTGGTGGTTTGTTTTTTGTTTTGTTTCGTTTTTGTTCAAGGTGATTAATCACTTAAAGCCAGTGTGAACCACTCACTTAATACATGGTGTGTAAGCTCAATCCTTTTCATCGTCTCAGTTTTCAACACCCAACTGGCCAGTTTCACCCACACTGAACTAATGCAAGAGGGAAAAAAAATCAGTGGCACACACTTTGGATAAATACTTCTGCACTGTACATTTGCCAACAGAGTCGCTGAGATCAGCTCTGTAAATGTCATGATTCTTAATGCTATTGTGGTATAAATGAGGAGTGTTCCTTGAGCCCATTTGGCTAGGCTGCGTAGCGCACTTTGTTTTTCCCAAGAGAAGAAAGAACAGTAGTAAACCATTTTTGCAGAATGTCATTCTCCCACAACAGTTTATGAAAGAAACATCTGTGACAAGAATCTCTAATGCTTTTCTCAAAGCCACGGCTGACAGTAAAAAAGCATTGCTAAAAGCGGCAAATCAATCCTATTCCACTCTTAGAGCATGACACCTAATTTGCTATGAATTGCATGTGTTTTCTTCACATGTGCTAGGAGATTGTGATACTGATGTGGTGGCTCTTGTCCAAGCTTTGGTTAAATAAACAGTTTGGCCATGTAGTGGGCAAGCTGGCACGTTTAGAAATATCTGCTGTCCAGCATGCATTTACTTCACCTCGGGGAAAGGTTTGTTTAAAATTACAGATTGCAATTTGGGGATTTAAATGCAACCTTTGAAGGTTGTTTTGAAAACCTGAAATACTCTGATTCATAGAGCACACTCTGTAGTTTCGGGGCATTTTTTAAAGCTTGCTTTGCTTGGTGTAATGTGGGCATTTTGTACTACCTGAACACACAGGGAGGTCAGACAGAAGGAAGTGAGTAACAGTAAATACAGTGCAGCTGCTAAAAATTATTCCATTACTGGACATGTGCTGCTTGTGTTACAAAAAGAGGGTCATTTCACATAAAATCAGCCTTCCAAAGTATACCTGGATCAGCTAGAATCATTTGTACATTTAATTAGTTCTTGCAGTTAAAAACTGGAAAAGGTTTTTGTTGGTTTTGGATAATTAATCCAAGCTCTAGTAAACAGTGCTAAGGACATCCAGAACCATACGTGTAATGAGGACAGTGTTTATAAATCATTTTTAATAAAAAAAAAAAAAAAGTGGAGTTACTGGAAGATTCTATTCTCCTCCTCAAAATAAAATCAGCAAATCAATAATTATTTAATTTTCTGAGATTTAGCATTTTAACATTAACTTTTACTTTAAAGCTTAAAGATTAAGGGATGGTGGAAAAAGGACAGGCTTTGGCATGGATCACATTAATTACTGCATTCCCTTCTCCCTTGAAGAAGTTGAATGTGATGCCTCTTTTAGTAAACATTTATGTAGGCCAACAGGAATATTTTACTCAAGTCCCGCTATTTTTATGCTCTCCTGAATTTAGTGGGCATTGTGACTGGGTTACTTTTACATGATATAGAAGACAGATATAGATATAGCACTGTCTTATATCTCAAAGGCCATGTCTACACTAGAAACAGGTCAAATTTGTTAATTTGCACTAATAAATTCAACTTTAATTCGAACTAAACTCTACCTTACTAAGTCAAATTAACAAAGTGGACTAAGTCAAATTAAAATTAAGTCAACTTAGTCCACTTTGTTAATTCGACCTAACTGTCCTTAATTCGAACTTAATAAAGTCAAATTAAGGGTTCATCCAGGTCTACCACCATACTTAGTTTGAACTAAGGAGTCGAAGTAAGGCTTAGTTCGAACTAACAAGCAGTTCTTATTAATTCAAAGTAAGCTTTCATTAAGTCAAATTAAGGAATTTCTTAATTAGACTTAATGAAAGTCTAGTGTAGACAGGGACTAATTTAGTTTGAATTAAGACTCTTTAATCCGACCTAAATTGCCAGTGTAGACATAGCCGTAGAGCCTGATCCTGCTAAGTGCCAAATGGCCTCAACTCTAAGGAGATCAAAGTGGTAGGCTGGGGAGGGACCAGCCATAAAACCTAAAGAGTGATAGTGGGATGGTTAAGTCTGTTTAATACCGAACACCTATCAACGGTGCTGAGCAGTGTAAGCCAAGACCTAAATGTTACCTTTTAGGTGCTGCAATATATTGGAGATGGGTACAGTAACTCTGAATTTACACTGGAGCTTCTGAGTGCAGAATTTTGCCGTCTTATGGGAAAGGTCTGTATTTCAGAGAAAGTACATGTGCTATCTGTTCAATTTATTGTCAAGGAGATCATTCTTTTTTATATATTTTACTGCAAAAATGAGAGGAGAGAAACTGAATTAGAGTTGCTTTCACTATCACCATCACAACAGGTCCAGTTAGTGCTATTTCACTGGATAAGTATGTTTGTCTTTCTCTCTGCCTGTAGACCCCCTCAAGTCTATAAGTGAGTGCAGTAGGCTATGTACAGAGCAGGAAGGCCTGAATGAACAGCAACACCATCAGCCGTTGTTATTTACATGTCCCACTCATTTGGTGGGTAATGTCCATCAGCATCCTAAACTGCAGCTCACTGGTATGTCTGGAACTCAAAACATCAACTCCTGCTGAAGCCAATGGGAGATGAAGCATCTCAAAACACTAGGCCCAGAGTTACCATTCTAGTAAGGCACTTAAAGCACACGTTTAACTTTAAGCCCATGAGCAGTCCCAATGGGCTCGATTCTCCATCGCACATGCCCAAAGCTGGGTAGCGTGTGTGAGGGAGGGTGGAGGAAGGAGTGGGGCTGCCTGAGCATTAATTGTGGGCCCCCAATTCTGATTCACCCAACCCCAAGGTAAGTTAAAGTTGAAGGGGGCAGCTTTAAATCACACTTCATGAGTACAATCTCTCAGGAACTTAACACCAGTGACAAACTGGCCCTAGCAAAGCCTCACTCTGTCATGTCTGCTCCACTCCCATCTTCTTTGAAGCATCACTTCACCTTCTTTCCCCCTCCTTCCAACTCCTGACATGCCTCCAGCCATTCAGCTGCGTTTCAGCACAGAAGATGGCAGTGGTGTTTAGTGGAGCTGATACCAGGCAGATCTACCTCTGTTAGCTTTGTGCCGTCTACACAAGGGAAGTCCTTAACTGCAATTCTCCAGGCACTTCAAACTGGGAATCCAGCCCATTGATTTCAATGGGACTATTCACACACTTAATGATCAGCACATGCTTAAGTGCTTTGCTGAGTTGCGGCCATCGTGAACAATCCTTCATACATCCATGCATATCCAACCATTGTCCCTTGTCTTGTACTTAGTTTGTAAACTCTTTGGGGGGGTGTTTTTTTTGTTCTGAGTTTGTATAGCACCTAAAACAATGGTGTCCTGATTATGACTAGGGTGGTACCACAATACACAAGAATAGAAAACAAGCAAAAAACTACCATAATTAAACCTGGACCTGACCCAGGGCAATGTTAAACTATTGGAATCGCTTGTTAGTTTAAAGAAAATGTGGTTCAATGGATTTTAAATCGAAATATTTTTCCCACCTTTTGTTCACAATTGTTTGCTCTTTTCTTGTTCAGTAGCTGTTCAAGAAAGTTCTTTCAAGTTTCCTTGTATCTGTGCTAAGAAAATACAGATACGCCTGGAGAGGAAATTTCATTTGCTATCTAGGATCTAGCACATCAACTTGTCATTTAATTTTACTTTTCAAAACTCTTTTGCTCACAGTGAAAAGTGTTTTGTTATCAACAGCAAAATACATAAGGCCAGCATTTTAGCCCTCCATCCATCCTTCCCTATAGGCTGCAATTAAAGCATATTCCTTAAATAATCATTTGGTGCGCTGGGTTTATGTTAACATACTATGAATTGTCGGTTTTCATAAGGTCTACAGCTGCTCTAGCCACAGTACCCAATAATCCTTCCAAATATATTGGAAAGACTGTAATACTGGGTATGCATGGGAAGACTGAGTATGTTGACAGAAGAAACAAAAAAAATAGAGTCCTTGGGAAAGGCACTGCCTGTAAAGGATGAGATTGTATAATAGGTGTCTGTCCTTAGCTGATCATCTTTTTGTTTCTATCACAAGGATACATCAAAATATCAGGTTTCAGTGAATAAGGCATTTATGCATGAGTTAGGATCTTATAAATGCTATATGCAATTGTGCTAAAATCTCTTTATGTTTCCATTGCTCATGCTAGATTTCTGTAGATGCCTCCATGTTCTCTCAGCCCTTACTTGCATATTTGTGTGTATACAGAAAGTGAAAGTTTTGCTTATTAACTAGATCTGTGCAAAATAGACTAAAGTAAATGGTTGATGGGGGAAACTTCAGAAAGACCAAGTGGCTTTTTCATATCACATTTCACAACCCTGTCTTTTTCTTGTCTCACAAATTGAGCGAGAAACTATTCCCAAATATTTCCATGTGTTTTGAATCACTTTTCAGTTTAGCCATTTTCACTCCCCCCCCCCCCTTTTCTTTGCTGGGAACATTCAAATCAGTGGGATTTCTTTCAGCTGAATATTATGCAATGGTTGCTCTTTGTGTTAACACTGCTATCTTCAGCCCATAAAGATTATTCCTTTCCAGGTGCTTGCATGTTCTTCCAACCCTTCCTGTCATACCATTGTGTTACACAGAAAGCCAATGAAGCTACTCATATATGTAATGCTGGCAGGATTATGCCAAATGGTATACACTGATATCTACTATCCCTTAGTGCAGGAACCCATTCTATATATATATATGTGTACGAAAAACTTATACTTCAAAAAGCCTAACACAAAAGCTCATACAATAAATAAATGTGTTTGTTTTAAAAGTGCCAGAGGCCTCCTTGTTTGTTTTGCTGACCTAAAATAATATGGTTACACCTTTGGAACTGGTAATGAGACTTTTTAAGATACAGTATGTTTGCATTTAAATGTGTATCTGCATAAAGGTATCAATAACACTTCTTAAAAATAAACTAACAAGGAGTCCTGTGGCACTTAAAGACTAACAAATAAATTTATTGCATGAGCTTTTGTGGGAGAAGATCTCACTTTGTCAGACGATTTGAAGGCTGCCCCTTTGGATGTTAGTATCTTCTAAAAAAATGACACCCAAGTATTCTTATGTCACACCATTGTGTTTTCAAGATGATATGTCCCAGTATTTTGTGATTAACAAGTCATAATGAACATAAGTTTTTATAACCAGCCTAACCAAAACCATGGATGTAAAGCTTCCTGAGCGTTGGGGTGAATTTGTAATTTGAAACCCATGTCAAGAGGCAAATTATAGGGCCAGGACCAATATTTATATTGGTCTTAACCAAAACTCTAAAGCTGTTTTGAACCCAGTCCCAATGGGCTCGATTATTAGGAGGGGAGTGAAATCCAGATATTAGGAGGGGAGTGAAATCCAGCACTAGATTTGGATCTGAACATTGTTCCTGACTGATCTCAGTTCTATTCTCAGCTACTAGTTGCTCTTATATGCTATATCTAAAACGAATGGCATTCTGGCTGTTGTTTAGAGATATACATAATGTAGCTTCAAATTTCAGTGGGAAACTAAACAAAACATCTGGCCCTAAGGCTGAATGTTCAAATACTACAGTCCCATAATGCATTACACCAGTTAACACTTCTTTTCAAATACCACCCGCATAACAATTAACCTCACTTCAACCTTGAGGTCTCTGATTAGTGATGGCCTATTGTTTAAGTTCCATTAACATAGCCCCTGTGTTGCCCTATTCTCACTCAAATGGACTAATCAAATCAGTCACCAAGGACTTAAACTCAGGGTTCAACCTCTTTAGTAAGCACTGAGTCTCAATTTAAGGAGAATCATGTATGTCATCAACACAGTCACAATTAGTAGCGATCAGAGATGGAAAACATTCCTAATGATACCCAATTGGTGAAATATTAAGGTTTGAAGCAACCTCCAATATGAATATCTTTTACTGTACATACTAGAAAAATTACAATATCAATGGGTTAATCATTCATGCATCATCTTGTAACTAAACCTGTATCTGAAGGACAACAGAACCTCAGCTGGATTCCATTTAATTTCAGGATGCAAAGGTTGTTTTGACCCACTGAAAAGAAGAATGCATTAATCCACTTTTTTTTTCCACTAACTATACCATATTACTATGTAAAAAATGAAAGAATTATTTATTTTTCCAAATACAGTTAAATACAGAGAAGTTAATCTACTCATGACGGTATTAAAATTTAGGTTGCACAAGTAAGTGTGTTTCATTCACCTGAACTGGTATTTCCTATTATGCAGCTCAGTAGGTCTTAGGGATTTGTAATTAAACATTGTATATTTCTCTGCTTTGGTTTTTAACATTTCTTTTAATGTCATGAATGTTTATTCCATAACCTACCAGTATGTTACAGCTGGAAAGCAATAAAAAGCCAGAGTACCTTGCAGTTAACCAGTACCCATCCCTGATCAGCATACAAAGACAAATTTGCAAGCTAAATTCTGTGAAAGCACGACTTAATCGAGACTATGGGTTCTTTTCCCATTACAAAAGGTAATTTGACTTCAGGCTTCCCATGGTTTGAACCTGAAAACTGCTCTGATTTGCTGTTTCTGTATGACCTGATCCTATGTTTTACACCCCGTTGCATTTAGTTTCATTCCTTTCCGTAAGTTTACCCATCTTCGAAGCATCTGAGGAAGTGGAATCTTCTCCCACGAAAGCTCATGCAAAAAATAAATCTGTAAGTCTTAAAGTGCCACACAACTCCTTGTTGTTTTTTTACTGGACTAGACTAACACAGCTATCCCTTTTGAAATTGACAAATTTGCATATGCAGATTTGTATCTGTATGCCAAGTTCCAAAGGGACAGCCGTGTAAGTCTAGTCCAGTACAACAAACAAAGACTAATAAATTTATTTATTGCATGAGTTTTCATGGGAAAAAATCCACAAAATCCATGAAAACTCATGCAATAAATATATGTTAGTCTTTAAGTGCCACAGGACTCCTTGTTTGTATATGTATGTTATGATCAACGGACAGGGCCTTTTTATTGTTCTGGAGAAACTGGGTTTCCCCCTAACTGTCGATCATTTGTTCATTGCATCAAGGCATGAGAGCAACAGTAGTGTATGTGATAGATGGATAAATAAATAAATAAATGTGCTAGGTTTTAAAAGTGCCACAAGATTCCATGTTTCCTGAACTAGACCAGGGGTCTCAAACACACGGCCCGTAGGCCACATGCAGCCCCTAAAGCTATTTCCTGTGGCCTGTAATGACATTATCATTACTAATATTTGCAATATCATTATATGAAACTGTTTCAATGGTGCAGCCCTCAGGCTAACGTACTAGTCCTCATGCGGCCCTCTACTAGTTCTCATGTGGCCCTCATGGTAATTTGAGTTTGAGACCCTTGAACTAGACTAACATGCAGTGGTTAAAGTATAATCAATGGGCCCCAGAATCCTCCTAATCTCTGCCCCCCCCCCCAACTAACTCCCCAAACCCTGCTTTTGCCCCATCTTATTTGGCTGGAACTGCGACCTGGTCAGGGCTGCTCCCACCCGAGCATGCATCTGAGCATGCTCAGGGCAAGAGATTTGAAAACTCCCCCAGCTTGGCTGCAGTTTCCGGGCCAGGGCAGGGCGGAACATGCTTTCAACCTGACTTTTCTATCTTTTGGTGCCCTGGAACTCTGGTCCCTCAAATTTATGGGCCCCAGAACAGCATTCCAGGGTGTTTTGGCTTACTTTAACCACTGCTAACATGGCTATCCCTTAGGAGCATATGAAAATATAGATTCAAATGCCTTTGATATGAACAATGAGGTGAAATCTGGTTTGGTTTTAGCTTCCATGATTTTTAACATCTATTTTTCATTCCTGCTTTTTCATGCATTTCAGGAAAACAATGATGGCATTTATTGTCAAATCATACTAGATGGAGTCTTGTTTTGCAAGTATTACAGTGAAAGCCAAGCTGAAAGAGCTGGTTGTGAGAGATTTCCTGTTTGTGGATGACATGACTCTTCCCAGGTTGATTTTCTATGTCATGTAAGTGCTTTGGATTGATAATTAGTTTTAAGAAAACTAATTCGTGTCTGATCATGTATGAATCAGTGGAAAAATCAATGATGACATCACTCTGGAGGGTATATCTCTTGTCATCATTGATAATTCACTGGACAACAAATTTTTTTGAAAGTGTTACTTCTTCAGAAAATGTTTTTGATTATGCTAGACTGCTTGAAGCTGAACACAAATATAATTTCAGACTACTTGTACCACATAGGAATTTGGAGAAACAAGAAATTGACTTTTATTGAATGTAATGAGTTTAATCGCATAACAGTGCTGACACGTTGCAATAGTTCAACTGAGCTAAAAATGTTTTGTTGATGATTTTCATTTGTACTCAGTGTCTGAGGCTTCTCATTTAAGTGTCCAACAATAATCGGCCAGCATTGATGGATTCCAGTTGCCCTGATACCATTTTTCCATGATCGCAATGTCCTGGTGAAACCTTTCACTATGCTCGTCACTGACTGCACCAAGATTTGCAGGCAAGAAGTCTAAATGTGAATGCAGAAAAATGAATCTTTAGTGACATGTTGCACTTCATGGTTTTGTATGCTTAAAGCATATTGTCAACCAGCTGCACGTAGTTTGGTGCTCTGTAGTTGCCACGAAAATTTTCAACAACATCCCTGAAAGCCTTCCATGCTATTTTCTCTGGCCCTACTAGAAGTTCTTCGTACTGCCTGTCATTGATGACTTGTTTCATTTGTGGACCAACAAAAATGTCTTCCTTAGTCTTGGCGTCAGTTATTCTGGGAAACATCTGTCTCAAATATCAAAATCCTTCACCTTCCTTGTTCATCACTTTCACAAAATTTTTCATCAATTCAAGTTTTATGTGAAGAGGAGGCAAAAGTATCTTTGTCAGGCCTACAAGTGGTCTATGTGCCACACTTTTGTACCCTGGAACCAACTGCTTACGGAGTGGCTAGTCCTTTTTAATGTAATGAGACTCTTTAGCACGGCTGTCCCATTCACAAATGAAACAACAGTACTTGGTGTATCCGAGCTGCATTCCTAGTAGCAGCACGACTACTTTCACATCACCACAGATGTTCCAGTTGTAGTTGCTATACTGTATGTGTTTCAGCAAAACTTCCAAATTTTTCTTTCCAGGTTTTTTTTATGTGTACTGCATAGCCGATTGGTATTGAAGGGTGGACATTGCCGTTGTGTAACAACACAGCTTTCAGGCTTACCACTGATGAATCAATAAAAAGATGCCATTATTGTGGGTCTTGCTGGCAACCCAAAGCAGTGAACAGCCCATCAATTTCAGTGCAGAAACACAGATCTACCTTACCAAAGAATGGTGTCAAATCTTCTTGGTGGCTGCGAAAGACAGAAATTTTCATTCCTGGTGACAGCAGATCCCATCTTTGCAGTCTTGAACCTAGTAATTCTGCTTTTGCCTTTGACACACCCAAGTCCCTGACCAGGTCATTTACCTCAGAGTGAGTTATCAGATGAGGCTGGCTCGATGTAAATGGTTCAAAATCTGGATCAGTGTCATTTTCCATTCCTGGCTCGTGCATCATGGCATCTTCATCTGCCTCCTCTAGGCTTCATGTCCCTGGTGGCTTCGGTACTGGAAGACTGTCGTCATGCGGCACCGGTCTCATGGCTGAAGGGAAATTGGGGTATTCAATGGATTTCTTGTTTTTAGCAGAGAACCCAGACACATTGGTCAGACAGAAGTAACAGTCTGTCACATGATCCTTCTGCTCTCACCATATCATCGGGAAGAGAACAGCATTGACTTCCGAGTACCCCTGAGCCAAGCTCTAAGATCGAGAGCACATGTTGTGCAACAAATGTGAGGAGTCCAGGCTTTGTCCTGCTCACCAATTTTATAGCCAAAGTAGAGCTCATACCCTTTCTTAATACATGCAGTCATTCTCTGTCTTTGAGGTTTAAGCATATATTCGCCACAAATGTAACAGAACTTATCGCAGCTGTTGCAACACTGGCGAGACATTTTGCTATCACGAATCCTCCTGAAAATACAATTGCTTTATTATTGTGATAGACAGAGCATGTGCATCAACATGAATGCAAACTGATATAAACACAATGCATAGAATGGTGTGTGTGAAATGCTTTTATAGCCTTTCTAAAACCTGTCCTGCCAGCATCCGCCCTGCCTAAGCCTTAGCATTCCCATTGCATGTTGTGTGGCCTACACTAGGTGCAGTGTCACTGCATGCCCAGGCATGCTTGGACACAAGATAGAAAACTTTTCAGCTTACATTGTGGGTAACATTTTAATAGACTTAAATTATGAATTGAAATAACAAATGTAGGCAATTTCAAAAAACAGTACATGATAGGGAAATTTCATGGTGATTTTCGTAATCAGCAGCCTAAAATCCATAAGATACATCCGAAAGTATTCAGGAAGCAAAATCTTTGTTGTCCAGTGATAACTTTTGCTACTTGGATTCTATGATCAGTAGGAATCTTGACCTTCAGGCTCAATTGACTAACAGAATTAGGAAAGCAGCTAAGAGTCTTGGGCTATTACAGAAATGTGCATGGAATAACAGCAAATTATTGACTAAGTGCAGGTGCAAATCTATGAGACTTATGTGCTGTCATCCCTGCTTGTGATTGGCAATGTGGACTATATATGGCAGGCACATCAGAAGAATGAACAATTTCCACATGAGATGCCTGTGCAAGATCCTGAAAATAAATTGGAAGAAAAAATACTAGAGAGGTGCCGGACTGTGGAGAACTGACACTTAGAAACCCCTATCAAGAAGAACAGGCTATGATAGCTCAGTCTGGTGAGGAGAATGGGAGGATACAGTATACCCAAGAATATTTCATAAAGTGAGATTCAAAAAAAATTGGGGTCACCTTCTATAGTGTGTGTGAAAATTATATGAAGTCATTCAACATCAATGTAGAAAGCTGGAAGGAGCATGCAGAATCCCATTCAAACTATAGGGAACATCTGGCACTCTTTGCAGCTCAACATGAAGTGGCTTTCATCCAGAGGATGGAAGCAAATTAAGAAAGAAGAAAGCAATCTTGTAATCTTGGACTACAAATCAGAGTATACATGGCGCTATGAAATTTGTAACAAGCAATATTGCTCTCACATTGGCTTTTGTCAATCATAAGTGGATTTATCAGGCACCAGACCGTGCCTCTTATGCATACATCATGATCCAATGGATCGACCATTGCATATAGATTTGTATATGTAGTATGGGCTGTTCCCTGTTTATGAATGTGCTTAACTGTTTTGCGCCGGCAAAGTACAGTTGCACTGAGTGAATGAAGCACATGCATTTCTGCAAGCAAACCAATGTCACCTTCCATTGAAAACTTAGCCAAAAGTCAATATGGGAAGCCATCATTCATTTATGCAGAAGTTGTTTGTATCTGTTATCAGACTGGCATCTAT
Organism: Podocnemis expansa; assembly: GCA_007922195.1. NCBI lineage: Eukaryota > Metazoa > Chordata > Testudines > Podocnemididae > Podocnemis > Podocnemis expansa. The sequence goes on from ML682006.1 coordinate 11,821,546, forward strand.
TTTAATCTATTTTCAAAATGGCTCTGTGAAATAAAAATAATTTGCTCTATTTGTAATGAGGTAAATACATCTATCAAATAAAAAAGGACTAATTTTCTCATTGCCTTATATTTCTGCCAAGAACTTTGACAGTCAAAACAGTTTTCTGCATACTAGGTTTCAGTGAAATCAAACTTTGTCCTCTCTTCAGAATGTGTCAAAACTCCTGGATGACATTCACATGTAGGTTTTCCTTTACAATCAACTCCAACATTGTGCATAGTTCACAATAAATATCACATGACATGTTTTATTTCTATATTGCAGACAATTAAATTTGGCAGAAATAGTCCCTGACTTATACCCTGTTTTCCTTTGTCTCACCACTTTACACTCCATGTACTATAAGAATTGGGTTCACATTTTTCTCATTCCACCAGTCCATCTGACTTATAAGAGATCCAAGCTGCATTACATGAGGTCTCTGAGCTGTCCATTCTGCCTCTCCACCACTGACAGCTGGAACAGGGCTTGAGGTAAAGTGCCAAGGTAACTTGTATCATGGTCAATTTGGAACATGTACACTGTAAGTTCATCACTGCTGCATCACTGCACAGTTGCAAGACACATGCCTGGTGTACATGCACAAGTTGTACAGGTCTAATTAAAACCAGTTTAGCTAAACCAGTGTGTACACACTCATATCAGTTTAAAACTAATTTATTCCAGTGACCTGACCTGGCATATCTACAGGCACCAGCTAAAGCAGGGATAGGCAACCCCCAGCACATGTGCTAACAGTGGTGCTCAAGCCCATTCAGAGTAGCACACGGCAGCCTCTGCAATATCACAGAAATTGCCACTTCTACCGCTAAAAACCACTTTGGGCATTTCCTTCAGGTCCAGCTGGGAAACAGAGGCTCCCACTATGCCTATGCCTCCATGTGACACAGAAAAAACTGCCTGAAGTGCCTCCTCTCTGTAGTGTGATACTCCCCAAAGGAGCCACTCCAGACAGCTTCTTTCTGCAGTGCAGAGGCGTTGCTGGGGAGGCAATGGACCCGGGGCATGGGCCCAGCCCCCACCCCCCAGGGGCAGGCCCCGCCCCCTGGGGAGAGGCGTCACCCCCTGGCCAGGGATAGGGCCAGAGGGAGGCCACGCCGCTGCGAGCGGCTAGGCCACGGCGTGGCGTGGCCAGAAGCAGCCGCTGGAGACTGGGCCCGTGCCCGCGGTGGCAGGCGGCCAGGCCCCTGATCCCTGGCTGGGGACGGGGCCATCGCCACTGCCAGCGGCCAGGCCCTGGATACCCAGCGGGGATGGGACTGTTGCCCCTGCGGGCGGCCAGCCAGGCCCTGGATCCCCCGCTGGGGATCCAGGGCCTGGCCGCTGGTGGCCGTGGCAGCCCTGTCCCCAGCCAGGGATCGGAGGCCTGGCCACCTGCTGCTGCGGGTGCAGGCATGGGCCTGGCCTCCAGTGGCTGCTTCTGGCCGTGCCACATCACGGCCTAGCTGCTCACAGCGGCGTGGCCTCCCCCTGGCCCTATCCCTGGCCAGGGGTGGGGCCTGCTGGGCAGCCAGCCAGGCCCTGGATACCCAGCCGGGGTGGTGGCCGCGGCCAGCTGAGGATCGGGCCCCGGATCCCCGGCCTGATTGGGCTGGAGATCCGGGGCACTGGCGTTGGGACCCGGGGCACGTGCCCCAGCGTGCCCAATGCCAGTGACGCAACTGCTGCAGCATGTCTGGGAATGCCTGAAAGGAACAGCTGCTTTTCATGGCATGCCTGGGGACCCCTGTCCCCAGGCATACCACCCAGATGAGCCACTCTGGGCAACTTTTTTCTGTGGCATGCCTGGGAAGCACTTGCACTCCAGCTGTGACTGCTGCTGAATTTTCAGGCAGCGCCACTTTTTTTCAGTACAGGGGGCTGCAGTCACTAGCTGAGGGTTGGAAAGGAAAGACTAGCACAGGGGCTGAAAAAGGTTGCCGACCCCTGAGCTAAAGCAATGGAAGACAGCTTTAAATAGAATTAAAAGAGTCCACAGAGGGCTTTACAACTTCTAAGTAAATTGGTTGTCATCAGATCACTTTGGATACACTCATTTATTAGGGTTACTTCCCTTGTGGGGGGGAGAGTTGTAAGTTTATTAATGTATTGCTTGTGTCATTTGTGATTTCACATGGAACTTCACTTCTTCTGCAAATCTCCTCACTATACAGCTACCCTGTAGGACCAATGTATCTCAGGGCTGGGTTCCTTTGGCTCCAGACTCAAATAAACACCCACAAACTCAAAGATTAACGGAGTGCATCTGAGTGGTCTGGATAAATCAACACTCTCAAGCTGAACTCTTATATACCTCTGAATTCACCAAGCAGTGTTTAACAGTACTTCCAAGCTGCCAACTCTTTTATGCCCCTGGACTCACCAGGCTGAGCACAGCAGCACTTCCAAGCTGCCATCTGTATGGCTATGTCCACACATACATCATTATTTCGAAATAAGTTATTTCAAAATGAGTTATTTTGAAATAAAATCCTTATTTCAAAGTAAGTTAATTTGAATTAAGAAAATGTTAATTCGAATTAAGGGAAAGCCTGCTTTCGAAACAGATGTTATTTTGAAATAAGGCCGTTTGGACATGTTGTTTCAAAACAGTTGTTTTGAAACAATGGTGTGTTTCACAACAACATGTCCAAATGGCCTTATTTCGAAATAACCATTTCGAAATAACAGCCATTTTGAAGTGAATGGGGTTTAAGCCGTTTCGACATGACGGTTCTTATTTCGAAATGACAGAGCCATGTGGACCTACTCTTTTTTAACACTGGTTATTTCAAAATAAAAGAGACGTGTGGACATACCCTATATGCCACAGGTTCAGCACTTCACTATCCCCACATTCACTCTATAATTGCTGTAGTAATAAAATTCCCTTGACGAGCAAAAACATTGTTAGCTGCTACAAAAATTACCAGAGGGATAGCTGTGTTAGTCCGTGTACAGCAAAATCAACAAGAGTCCTGTGGCACCTTAAAGACCAATAGATTTCTTTGGGCGTAAGCTTTTGTGCGCTCCACCCCACTTTGTCAGGTCCTCCAGGACTCTTGTTGTTTTAGATGCTGCAGGGATCTTTAGCTTAGGTAAGAGAAGCTTTGCTGCCTACAGGGTGAAACAGTGAAGCTGAGAACATGAAAGAATAAATGAAATTCAGAGGGAGTCTGGCAACCAGCTTGATTATAGAAGTTATTTTATTGCCAGTGATATAAAACTTATGATGCTAACAGTAACAGGAAGAGAAGTACAAGGAGAGAAAAACAACCAAACAATTACAATATTACACAATTTCAACTGGTGTACTGAAGAAATGTAACCTAAATCTGATTACTGAAATCAAGTTTAGAAAGTTATACCTGGATTAAGAGAGAGAGAGATCAAATCAGATCTGAGGGGGAAAAGTGAGCTTAGCCAGACAGAGGGAAAGAAAGAGATAGAGAGTTGGGGATCTTACCATACAGGATAGCTAGAAGTGGTCAAAGGATCCCAGAAAGCAAGGCCGTTCAGCTTCAGGTCTGCAATGCTTGAGACAGACAGAGCCCCCAAGACAATCGAACAGAAAAAGGTAAAGTCACGGTGGAACTGATGCAGCTTTTGAATCCAGACATCAGAACAGAGCTTTGAACTTAATTAGGGGTTTTCATATGGAAGAAACAATAATTTAAGGGAGAATACTAGATCTGTTTATGGGTAAATAATGAATCAAGGGAGTATACCAGAGCTATTCTGTTTAGGCTGGACAAAAGAAAATGATCATTCCTAGCTAAGGGTAGTGTTCCTTCAAGGCTGCTCACAGTACAGTCAGGCGGATTCAGTATTTTGGATGTTAATAAAGAATCTGTGACTATAAGTGGTCTGATAATTGCTGAGTTCAGTGTATGCAGGCATGGGTTCATTAATATATGGAGCACAGATCCACTATCATGCAGTGCTTTGCCGTTGACCCCAGAATTCATTGGAGTTCCTGCTTTGGAGCTTGGTCCTGGATTCTGCATGCCAATAGGGGTGTTTCTTTGTTCCACCTTTGATGCAGATGAGGCTCTGTGTTTTCCAGTTGGCATACTAATGGTGATGTCACCTTCTCACATTTTCAGTGTAGATGAGTCTAAGGGAATTGTCGTAGTCCTGTCGCCCTTTTCTGAAAGGGTTTAGGTCTGTCTCCTACTGCCTTTTCATTACTTTTGGTAAGTCTGTCTTTGATCAGTTCTGGTTCAAGCAGAGACTGAAGAAGTAGGGGAGTTCAGGTGAGTCAAATAGTAGGGGGTTTGTGCCTTGGTTCCCCAGGAACACAGAGCTAAGAGGTAACATGGTTTGAAAGCACATCTTTAAACCAGTGCAGCTTTGTCTGCAGAGGGCCTGTAAAGGTTGTTTGCTTCATTGGTCATGCTGCCTATGCACAACAGAAGGCAGATTATGCTGCGGTCATTAAGTCTTTGATTCTGACTTTTGTGTTACTAGCCTCTGTCTTTTCCTTCTCTTTTAAGGAACCCAGTTTGGAGCCCCAGGGCTAGAGCTGGCATGGAAAATCCACAGCACTTTATGTGAGGCTCTATGCTGTCAGTTAAGTCATGGGGGCACTAGACTCTTGAGTGGAAAACGGGGCTCATTCTCCTTCACTTGTTTTTGTCACACTGCCTCTGGGCTGTAGCCCCCCTGCCTGAACTGCCTCCTGTTGCTCTTTTGTTCAAGACAAAACTTGCAATTTAGAGGTGGATTATTAGTTTCCTTTTCTCTTCTCCCCAAATCCTTCCATAAATGGATCATCACCAGTTCTAAAAGAGTTGTTTTTTTCTGAAGGTAATAAAACAGAATACATAACCTCTTCCTAGTCTCTGTCAGAGGCCTTTTCTCTTTACTGCCAGCTATTTTCTACCCATCAAAACAAAGGTGGGGGATAGATTTTTTTCTAGTGATACAACAAAGAACACAAATAATATTAAAATTAGGCATTTTAGCTGACTTTCTACAGCTAACTTTGGGCATGTTTCTGCAAATTTTCCCAGTTTCTTCTGAGAGGCCCCAAATAAAGCTTCAGCTCAGGAAAACTTCTTGTCTTAAGTGATGGTTATTTGCCCTTTTGCTTGACTGCTGTGTAATGCCTCTCAAGTTGCTTTAAGTGGCAAAGAAGCCTCTCTGATCAAGGTAACAGCTAGAGTAGCTACAGCAGGAGGAAATATTTGTCCTTTTTTAGCCTTTGGGGGCTGGGAAAATTAAAGATTTCCAACTTTTACAGAACTTTTAAAACACTTTGGGCCTTATTTTCATTAACAGGAGTCCATGTTAGCACAGTAAAGGAGTCTCAAAGTGGATATCAATATAATTTATTATTATTGGTTAACTAGACGTTACAAGTGGTTGCCTAAATTCTGCTCTCTGTTTTATCCATGTGGCTCACATGCAAGTTGGTTTTCTCACTTTGAGAAGAGAGTTCTGAAAAGTAATGATTTTTCTCCCCACACATATATTCTTATTCCAGTAAATCTGCATCAGATGGATCATCTGGAATGGATTCTTGCACTGGACTGAGTCTGCAGCTGCTACCAATCATGACCAATCTGCTTGGAGCTAAACCTGAAGCTCACTCAGAAACTTCAGCAAGTGTGGTTGCCTGCCTCCTTAGCAAGACTTCTCACAGGGACTATATTACACCTGTGCTCTAGAGACTCCACTTGCTTCCAATACACTTCCAGGTGTAATTCAAGATGGCATTTTTGATACATGAAGCCCCCATGGCTTAGATCCTGTATTTCTTAGACACTGCCTCTCTGTTTTAACATCATGTTTCCACCTGGCAGTTGAGATCAGCTAATTTACATGAGCTGTCAGTCTCCAGACTATCAAGGCATTCTCAGTGGATATACAGCATGAGGAGCAGGAACAGAAGGGGTACAAAAATGGGAAAGAAAAATAACTGACCATGGTGAAAGCTTCCCATATGAAGAGAGAATGAAACAACTGAAAGTATTTAATTTAGAGCAGAAAGAAAGAAAAAAAGATATGACACAGATATACAAAATGGTGACACAAAGAAAGTAAATAAAAGTGCTTTTCAACATTCTATGTCATAACAGAAAAACAAAGGTAACATTCCATGAAATTAAAAAGCAGAACATTTAAAGCAGATGGATGGAAATAATTTTTATGAAATGTGTAATTATCCTGCAGAACTCATTGCCACAAGACATTATGGAGGGTCAATAAGATTTTAAAAAGATTAAACTTAAATGTGAATAATAACATGCATAATGACAGTAGTTATCAATACAATTTCTTTACAAAGGGACTAGACTCATGTTTGAGGGCATAAACCAACCTCTAACTGGATTAGGAGGAAACTCCCTCTTTTGGGATTTTCTTTTTCCATAATTGTCTGCCACGGGATTTCTTTACTTTCCTCTAGTCTAAGGCATGTGCTAATGGCCCTTCTCAAAGAAGGGATTCTGGACTAGGCAAATTACTAGGTCTCATTAAACATGATAATTCTTCTCTACCAACATTTCCTTAATTTTGGAATTTAATTCCCACTTTGTTCCAGAACGTCCTTAATTGGTTAACCTAGCAAGGTCTAGTATGTTTATCCAAGCTATTTTGAGGTGATGGGTGAGAACTCAGTTTTACAGACTAAGCAGTGAATGCATTGGTACTGACACTTGATCAACCTGAATGATTCTACAGCATTTGTTATTACAGAATGAATTATGCCTCACACTTTGACCTGAAGTTGTTTCAGTGAAAATATATGATATAATTAAAATTGAGTCACATTTGCTGCACTTCCTTAAGTTTTACAGGCTTAAGTTCAGCAGGTACCTCTCATAACAGGAGACACTGGGGAGGTATGGAACTCAACCACAAGGCCATGAGAGAGTTCTGTGTCTGTGGCTCCTTATTCTTCCACTTCTCTCTGTTGCCTTTCTCCTCCTAGCCCAGAGGTTGGCAACCCAAAAGAGTAGAAGAGCCATTTCCCCCCACCTTCCTACCACAACCACATGAGCCAAAGCCAGCCCAGCAGCTACGCCGCGGCCCAAGCACTGGCAGGAAGGGGTGTACGGGTGGCACACACTTCCTCCATCCCTCCCTCCATTGGCGGGGCAGAGCAGTGCTACCCCACCTACCCCCAGTTGGCCGTCCCTCCCAAGAGCGACCGGCAGAGAGCTGCAGCTTGCAGAGGCGGAGCCCTGGAACAGCCCCCTTCGCGGAGTTCAGGCTGCTTCAACCTGGCCACCCCAGGGCTGAACAGGCCTGATCCAGGGCCTGGGGGTGAGGCCACCTATGTTCAGGACTGGAGTTGCTGGGTCAAAGCTGCCTGAACTCCACAGAGGGGCCATTCCAGCGCCCCGCCTCCACAAGCTGCAGCTCTCTGCTGGCCACCCTTGGAAGGGATAGCTGGCTGGGGTAGGCAGGGCAGCACTGCTCCACCCCATCAGAGGAGGGAAGGATGGAGGGAGCACACGCTGCCCATACAGCCCCTGCTAGCGCTAGGGGCTGCAGTGTGGCCACTGGGCTGCATCTGGCTCATGCGGTGTGATGGAAGGGTGGGGGTGACCCTGGTGACCCTCATTTGGCCACCATGTTGGGGCCAGCTGCGAGTCCCTGGAGCACACCTGGCTCCCTAGAGGAGATTGCCAGGGACCCAGAACGGGATGCTCAGGGAGCCGCAGGTGGCTCACTGAGCCTGCGTTGCTGATCCCCGTCCTAGCCTCTCACTCCCTTTCCCAGCTTGTCCCAGCACACAAAGCTGTTTGTTATTTATTTTATGATGCTATGTACAAAATACAGTTTTAATTATAAGCAGAGAGAGAAGTGGGGAGTGAATTTATGAATACATAGGAGGAAAGCAAGCTTCATAGACAGGACTGGATGTGTTTAATCTTTCCTGACATTTCAACATATTCTGCTAGCAATTTGCTCAGTGGAGTAGGAGGTTATCCTTAACTCAATGGAGGTACATGCTTAGAGCAGAGCATAGAAGCCAGAATTTACTCCATTTTGCTGAATGACTTGAGGGACAAAAAAATTTCCATATAAAGAGAAAATGAAAAGATTGGGACTGTTTCATTTAGAGAGAAGAGTAACAGGCAACATGACGGTTGCTTTTCATCAGCAAAAGTGCTCTCCTTTTTGCTGAAATTATCAAAAGCTGGAGACAAATCCAATAAATATTTTGCATTCCTACAAAACCACAGAAGTGATTGTTTGCATAAGTTGCTGGTTTTCCCAGCAGCAACAAATACAATTTTTTTACAAAGTGTATTAGGCTCCATATTGGTGTAATTACAGTTAGGTGTGGTTTTGGGACAGCTTTGAAAAAATATATAGCATAAGTATGAAACATTTCATAAGACCACCTTGCCAACATAGAAAATGTTGTAAGCAGATTGTGGAAGGGGTGGAAGAGAACATTGTTTTAAAAAGGAATTGGTTGAATGTAGATGGAATGCGTGGTGAGCAGCTCCACTTAAATGTATACTGACCGAGGCTTAGGGCTGTTAAAAACTGCCCCCTTTAAAGCATCCTCATTGCCATGACCACTAGTTAAAGGACTTACTTGAATGTATTTACAGTAGCCCTTTTATAGAGATTCAGATTTGTTCAAGGAATTTAAAATATCCCAGTGAACGGAGATTAAAAAAAAAAAGTTTGTATGATAGGTCAAAGAATTCTGTCTGGCTGTGCAACCTTACAGGCGTTGCCATGAGCCAATATTCCACTTACTTTTTCAGTGCCCTTCAAGATCCCACTCCTCTCCACCCTCTCACTCATGTTTATAATATGATAGATGCCAGTGAGCTCTCCTCACATTATTTCTTCACCTGGTTATGGCCACTGCCCTTTTAAATCCTACCAAATGTCTCCTGAAACCTTATCTAAAATAGGAAAGATGGAGTTGCTGCACCAAGCTAATGTAACTTGATGGAAAACTTTGCTTAACACCAGTGTACGCACCATTTAACATTTTTAGTTTGATTCTGGCAGCTGGAGTTATAGCCAAGGCATGATTTTATTATGAGTCTCAAGATATTTGGTGGTTTTCACAAAGGCCCAGCACTTGGAGTTACAAGGAGCTCAGTTTTTGTTTTGTTTTTTAAAAGTACATTTCTAGCTATTGTGGTTGTGAAAGAAAGCTTGAAAACATGACCCAAGCATATACTAAAGGTTCAAAAACAGAAGGCAAATAACAACAGCCCTAAATTCCCATACTTTTTCTTAAATGTGATACTTAAAACAATATCATGGTGATTTTGGGGGGTCTTAACTAACAATTTGTGAATGGTTAATTCTGGCAACACTGCAGGTATTCCCTTGGCTATAAATTCAGCATGCTAAACTCAGAATTAAAACTATGTTCATTGGTGGTTGCGGAAGATGAGTCAAGTTAAACTAGCTCAAGTGAAAATCCCACACTGCTATTGTAGATAAGATCTGAGTGGAAAGGGGTGACACTATAGCAACTGGATAGAAAACAGCTTACTCTGATGTTGCTGGCTTCGCTGGCTTCACTGTCACTTAGGGACTTGAGGGATTCCTTGGATCCCTCAGCAGCAGTTGCTAGGAAAACATTTTAGGGAATCTTTTCCATAAATTCATAGTAATCGCCATTTCTCAGATGTCAAGGCTAATGACTCACCCTTTGATTACAAATGGGATTTACTACCACAGACTTGTTGGGAGCCTTCAAAGCTAAATTGTATTTTTTGGCATTTGAAGACTTGCAGTGCACCCCTTACCACTGCTTCCCTTGAGTGGGAAAAAAGTGTGGTTATAAGAATATTTGGCAGAACTTAGCCATTTGTTCTAAGTTTCTATGCAGAAATGCATACAGGGCTTGCTTTAGGCCTGGGTTATGGCAACAGAGAGAAAGGCCACTCAAAGATTGGATGGGGCAGTACAAGAGGCCCACAATTCCCATCCTGCTGATTCAGCACAAACTCTTCTAGACAGTCTCAGCCAGCAGTCTGGTCACTACTTAAATTTGCTCTTTACTTACCACATTGTTGAGGCAGAAATGTGGTGCAAAGCCATCTGCATTCAAGGGAGGCTGCAGGATTGAACACTCCCATACACTCCTTTGTGCCAGTCGGGATAAAGCTAGCTTATAGGCCTTTTACTAATAAATCTCTAACCAAATCTAATAAAGGAATAGTGCCAAAAATTTGAGTCATGAATTTGGAATCTAACCTGAAACTATATTTAAGGCCTGACTCCCTGCTACTTCACATATCATGAACTCATTTACCATCTATCTACCTGTATGTCAGTGGGGGCAGTTTTTGAGATACGAGTATCATGGAATATGACACCTTAAAGTATGTGATGGAACATCATCAACCTGAAATAACTTCAATTCAGGGGTGCTTTGCCCTGCAAAGCAGTTGATATCTAGGATAGGATTTTATCTCAGGAGTTAGAGCTCACTGAAGATGGACCTATTTCTAAATTAAAAGCCATTCAATTTTAGAGCTTAAATATTGAAAAGAGACTCAAAGATTACTTTCCAGACCTAACAGTACTGTTTCCATATACTCTTTTGCAAAAGAATTTATTGAAATTTTCCTGGAGTCTCATAAAAAGTCAATAGCATCTTGTGGAAAGCTTTTGTCACTGGGATTTCCTGAAATACAAATGACATCAGTGTAGATGATGTGACTGAAGAGAATCAAAACTCTAAATTTTATATTTGCTTTCTGTATAAATCACCTTCTAATACTACGCTGGTTGACAGAACTTCCTAATGTCCAAATTGCTGAGACAGAATAGAAGGTTTTTTTATTTTGGTCAACTACCAGTTCTAACCTATTTATTTTCCAACTAGCAGCTATCCAAAAACTAAACTCAGAAATACTTAGTTTTGAAAGTAAGTTGGCATTGAGGTAAAACACTTGTTTCCAAAATGTGGGTGAAGGAAGAGGAAAATAAGTCAATGGTTGTATTACCATAATTTTTACCAAATGGAGGAATTACTAGAAAACTCAAATTCTAGTTGAGCCACCAATACATTTTATATCCCCTATTTGGTTCACAGGTCTTCCTCTGTCTTAGCAACTGATACTTGAAGAGTTCTGCTGCTGCTCGAGAATATGGGGAAAAAATCCTAAGGAAGCTACCTTATTGGTTAGTTGTCTCATTTTTTGTCATAATTCTTACTTTAATTTAAACATTTTCTTCCTCTTTGTGGCAATAATCCTGACAATCTGACTTCAAGGCCCTGATTTTTTTTTTTTTTTTTGCAACTACCACCATGAAATTACCCCAATTATACATGCACATTTTAAACATCTGAATTGCGACTTATGGTTATTAGCTTGTACATTTACCTGCTTTTTAGGGTAACTACACATGAGGATGGATTTCTTTCCACTTACTGTATCTGAAAACCTAAAGACTTTGACAGGTGGATTGTCTAATTCAAATTAAGTTTTATTGCTTCCTGAGAGGAAGTAGCAATTAGAATATCATCTAAGTAGATTACCACTTTGATCCCCAGGCTTCTGGAATACCTACTATTAGATGTACAAGCATAGTAAATGCTCTTGATACCAAATACAGGCCAACTATTATTACTTTCCATAGATATTAACTCCCCATCCAACTGAACCTAGGGAGTTTCTTCTAATTTTGGCATATGTTAGTCTGAAAGAAGCATTATCTATGCCTCTCCTCTGTAAATTCTTATACTTTTGAGAAGCTAATTGAAAAACATTTGGTTATAGAAATATATTTAAAGTTTCTAGATTTAATACAGGTTAAAAATCCTCTGAACATTTTTAGACTACAAAGAAACAACATATCCATAATAATGAAGGAGTCCTGTGTCACTTTTAAAGACTAATAAAGTTATGTATTGCATGAGCGTTCATGGGAGAAAATCCCACGTCATCAGACACCATGAAGATGGGGACATCTATGTGAAATAAATTTGTTAGTCTTTAAGTGCCACAGGACTCCTTGTTTGTTCTGTTGAACTAGATGAACATGGCTCTCCCTTTGGAACTTGGCAATGTATCTATGCTGTCTCTCACAACAGAGAAGAACTTGATGCACTAGTGAATAGAAATGGAATTCTTTATTAAATTCCCTGGACATGGACCGTTGTGTAATTCTCTTTTCATCTCCAGCTCCCAGGTTAACTGAACACAGTTTACACAGCCTAGTATCACAGCACAAGTTCTCCCTAATCCCCATGTACTGATGTACCTCAGTCCCTCCCGTTCTTCCCTGGGCACCATCCAATTTAACATCTTTCTTAAACTGTGGATACCCAGATGAACAAAGTATTCCCATAGTGGTAACACCAATGCCAAATACAGAGATAATATAATAGCCCCTCTGGTCCTACTCAAGATTCCCTTCTTTTAAGTATTCAATGATAACATTAGCCTGTTACATCCAGAGTGTCACACTGGAAGCTCATGTTCAGCTGATTATCTGCCATGGCTCCCAATATTTAATTTTGCTGTTTGTAGTAAATGAACTATAAATTAAATATTTTGTGCAAAAGTGTACACTTAACAATTAAAAAGATTAGGACAATTGCATCTAGTGTAAAGCTTAGATACAATACCTTCTGCAATAATGATTTTTTCTGCCCAAATTTGAGGTAGATGACACCTGGAGTTTTTTGAGTTCTGAGGCTTCAAAAGATTTTTTAAATTTATTTGTTTTTTTAAAATCCATGTCTCAAAAACAGAAATACCTTGGTTCTATTAATATAAACCTATGGATGGAGAGGCAGTCACATTTCCTTAGACTATAATCAGCAATCCAAAGCTCAAAAAAGTCAATATGGCATCTTCCTTAATTGCTTTTAACTTGTCCTTGGCCCCTCTCTAACATGTCACAAAGAGTTACTTCTGCTTAGAATTGCTTAGAAGTGGTATATGCCCACAGAAGAATTGTTGGGCCATAGCTGAGGAAAACTAAAAGTAAGCCATTTTTGAAATATTTTGTTTGAATCCCACCATATCCAAAGAAGGGTTTGACCTAGAAGTTTTGGATCTTGGTGAGATTGATATAGGACATTTTTCCACAGTTTTGCAAGGGAGGTTGCATATCATGGCGATTATTCAGAGATGATTTAGGAATATTGGAATTGTCAATTGGATTCTGGCAGACTTGAAGTTTCCCAAATATCTGGCAAACCTTCTAAGAGTAGAGAAATGTATAATAGACTTTTAAGATCTGAATATGTCCAGATGAACTCTGGAAACTGGCAGACTGTCATGCTGTCTTCAAATTACAGGTGGCAGGAACTATACCCTCACTCTGGCAGATGCATAGAGCCCTGCATGGATACAAATAAGTGGATCCGTATCTGACCCGCATCCACAAGAAATGGTCCGCAGATATCCGTGTTGTATCCGCGCATGTGGATATAAGGCAGATATCTGCAGCTATCCGTGGATTTGCAGGGCTCTACAGATGCAAACTACACACACAGTACACCCATTCTGCCAAAATTTAAACTGGTTCTCCTGCTCTTTCTGTGTGTAGTGCACTAATTGCTTTTTCAAGTAAGTGCAAATCCAACTCTGCTGGAGAAGTGGGATGTATAGGCTTTTGGTAAACATTTAAAAGTGTAAGAGTTGAGACACTGGTATTGTTTGTCTTATCAATGTGGGGCTAATTTAAGAAAGCCTGTGATCACATAGATGTCCGTCCCATTTATAGTAAGTGTATTGCATAAGTACTATGGTACAGTGTAATTAATGTATGTGCTTTGCATTTCCTATGTTAAATATATGCAGCATGCAAGCATAAGGTTGTCTCCTGATTTTGAATGCAGGGATAGTTGCAGAGTAGGGTGTATTCATGGTACATTCTGGATTCACTCTGGATATGTCTATACTTAGAAGTTATTTTGAAATAAGAAGGCTTATGTTTGAAATAAATTTTTTCCTTTCTATGCATGCATTTTGTTATTTTGAATAAGCATCCTTTTTTTCAAAATAACAAGGTGCTATTTGAAATAATAAAACCTGCTTTTATTTTGAAATAGCATTTAAATCAAAATTATTATTTTGAAATAAGCCTTTCTAAGATGCAGAATAGGCTTATTTCAAAATAATGGCCATATTCTTTTGTCTGCTTTCCCCTCTTTCGAATTAGAGAGTCTAGTGAAGACTTTCTACTTCAAAATAATAACTCCTACCTTATTTTGAATTGAAGAGTCTTCCCTGGAATTTGAAATTAATTTGAAATAATAAATTCAAAGTAGTGCTAATTCAAAATGATTACTTCAAATTAAAATCAAAGCAGTTATTTTGGAGTAACTATTTCGGATTAATTTTGTAAGTATAAACATAGCCTCTCTGTGTTTCTGTAACTTCCAAAATATATCTTTAAGTATTAACTTAAAAATTCTGCTTTCCAGTATCATAATGGGGTTTGGGGGTTTGAGGTTTTAGTCCTTTAAATTACTGTTACATATTAAGACTGTAAGATTTTAACAGGAACTCTGTATGTAGATTATGCAAATAAAAAAATGATTCCTGGGACGTTATGAATTTAACAAAACCCCTTGTAAATTAATGAATTGTAGTATGGGGACAAATTTATTTATGTGTACATGCGAGTGGAATAGACAGGCATACAGCAGTCTGATCTGTGTATGCAAATGTGGAGGTGTGCATGCTCAGAGAACATGCAAAATGGCAGGTGCATTTAAAGACCTGGTTGAAGCCAATTTGAAAATGAAATCCCTTCTCACTAATAGGTTTGCAGACCCTGTGCCTAATTTTCTAACAGTTAACGTCTGTGTGGTTTTTCATGCTTCAAGATAACATCATAATCATCTTGTTACATATCTGACAAACCTATTTAAAGTATTATCTTTAAAACAGCCAAAAGTACATGTTCAAAACTGCCCGCATTGTGGGAATCTTAAATTTTCAATATTCAACTCGCAGCAGTGAGAGTTGGCACAATGAGAGCTTTACCACTGATTTGAGTGTAGTCAGGCTTTTGTACCCACTGTCTAATGCTGAGCACTCTGGAAACCAAGGTCTCACAACTAGAGGACACAAAAAATGCTTGCTTGCCAGAGGTTTCTGATTTGCACATTCCTGCCTCCTCTCACATTATTGTAGCACAGATCTCGTAATGTATAAATGTTACATGTAAGTTGCAGTCTTACTGTTGCATCTTTATTCAACATCAGCTTCCAGATGGGAACTATTTTTCATGGTTCATAAAGCCAAATCCAGCTGCTACTTTTGGACCTACATAAGGAATCCACATTTTATTGCCTTAGCAGTACTTATAAAACAATTGCTGTTGTTTCTTTCATACTAGTGCACTTCACATTTCATAATACATTTTAGCTATGTGAATTTTAAAAGCTTTATTTTTATAGGTGATCACTTAACTGTTTTCTGTAAGAGGATACTGCTTTTACAACATTTTCTAGATATCTATCATAATTGAAAGAAAAATGATCTTGGAAAAATGGTATTCAATATAGCAACCATATATTCAGTTACTTACTAAGAAAGTTCAGTCAATTTCTACCTAAGCCACAATAGATATTAAATACTTCTGGAATCTCTGCTTCATTAACAGACAGGAAGTGCCCAGGCAGTTTCCTTCCCTCTCCCCTTTACTAATCTGACTCTTTGATAGTCATGTGTTAGGAATAACCATGGAGTTTCTCCCAATGCATACTATTCCCACAGCAAAGAAAAATTAACCCTTGATAAGCCTTAAAAGAGACTATAGTCCATGTGTTTGAACAGAAAATACATTAGGAATAAATCTGTATTACTGGAGGAATTATACAACCCGAGCTGCTATTATATTCAGATGTAATTCATTTGGATGTTTAGTGGTATTGTCAAAGCAGTTACAGGAAAGCATATCAATTCCAGAGGCGAACTAGCCATTCTGTCAAAATTACTCATCTTTATAGCTGTTGGCTTTAGCCATAGATTTCAAGTCTTCTACATTCACTCAGTCATGTACATTAAGGATTTTATCTAAATTCAAACTGGAATATGACAGCGTATTTACTAAAAGAAAACACACACAAAAAGCAGAGGTGGTACACAGAGAGTTAATGCACGGGGATGACAGAGAAGCAAGTTTGCTGTGAATTGGGAAGCACAAACTATAGTAATCCCCACCCTGCTGAGTGGCTTCCCCAGAGGTCTGATACAGTGCCAAAGCCTCTTACGCATATTGAGACAAAGCTTATTTCAAGCAGAATTCAGCTCCTGAAGCCACCATACTGCTTCCTGACAATCTCCAATTGCACTGCCTCTGTATTTGTGTTTCCTGCTGTTTATATTTACTTGCTCCCAAAGCCACAATGGCTACACAAACAAGTAGTTGCTATTGCATGTTTTGTGTCAAGGCAGGTAAAGTGCTCCGCTTCCTTTTTGGTCTTACGCATATTGTGCGATTAGGCTTTTAATACCTTTGAGAGATTAATTTGGTAATTATAAACCAGTTTAGGAACACATGCTAAACAATTGGTCACATAATCAGCATCCTTATTTCAGACCATTACTGGGTCTGAGGGAAATGATTTTCAAAAGTGTAATGACACGCAAGCCTTCCATTAATTACTTCAGCATTATTTCAGTACTTCAATTAAAAAAAAACCCAAACCTGAACCATTAATTCTTTTCATCTGTCAGACCTCTGTTCTCTTCGGATATGTGTTCCTATCTCTTTGGGTTTCATATTGTGGGACTTTGAAAGATTTCAGATATCCTGATTCAGAGACCCTTTTTAATTGAACTCAATACACATATTTACAAGTCAGTTTTAAGAAGCTTAATGAAATGTCATTGTTGTTCCTATTTTACACCAGTGAAATCATTGTTGTGCTGGTGCAAAGCAGTGGGGGGGTGAGGCCTTGAAACTTTCTTCAGAGAAGCCCTCAATTTATTAAAAAAAAAACCCCACTATAATACAAGGTGTTTACTGCAGACAAATTAAAATATATATATTTAAAGCATAAATGAGATAGGTGTGATATTTTTAAATGCAAAAGTAATTTAGGAACATACATCTCACTGAAAGTCAATTGGACTGAGACTCCTCAGTACACCTAATCAAAAATTCTTGGACAGAACACTTTTCCTTCGGAAAATTCCATGCAGTTGAAATTAAATCTTCATGCAGGAACATATCCATGTTGGCAAACTTCCATTTAGAAGAAAATTGGAAAAAAAGTTAATTTTCCATTTGAAAATTTTATCAAAATGGAACATTTGTTGACCCCAACATTTTTTTCCATAGAGTTTCATTTAATGGGAAATTTAGATTTTGTTGTATTTTCATTCTGATTTGGAACAAAACAGGTCTTGAAATGTCAGCATTTCCCACATAATAGAAATTATGAGTTCTGACCAAATCAACTTCTGAATTACTTGGATTCTTTTAAAATTTTACCCCTTGTATCTGTCTATGATGTAATTTGACCGGGTGATTATTGAAAAGCCACCACCCCACAGAAAAGATGTTGGGATGTTTTAGGGGACCAGGAAATGCCAAACATCTCCTCAGGTGTTAGGGTTTGGGAATCACAGAGAGGAGAGGTTTCATATCCCCACAGGTCCTGTGGAAGATAATCCCTGAGAACTGCCATTCCTTTTGGCAGCAAAAACATCACCAAATGTTCTCATCTCCTGCAAGGAAGCAAAGAAGTGCATGTGAACCAGCAGTCAGGCATGGAAGGGGGGGAATGGCTGAACGATATGCTCCCTTCTCTGTGAGCAGCCAAAGCTTCTCTGAGTGACAGCCATGCTATTCGTCTTTGAATGTTTCAGTGGTCATGGATGGGGGGCTACATACTGAAGAAGACAGGGAGCAGTTGCCATATGTGGAATGATTTTCTTAGCAGCAATGGATTTACAAGCAAAAAGTCCACATGGAAGATTATGGTACTCTCAGCAGTATTTATGTATTCTCCATTCTCTGTGGCTTCCCAAAGCTTTCTGATAGTGGGATGGTAGATAGCTCCTGTGGAGTAGCTAATGTTTGTATGGTCTCAGTAAAGACAGAAGCCAGGATGCACTGGTATGGATATGGCTCATAGTGACACCCTAGGATCTAGAAACATGGGATTTGATTTTTCTTTGGATTCAGTCTCTGTGCAGTTTCAGTGATGATGTTTATAACTTTATGTATTGACACAGCACCAGAGATTTATTGTACTTTCATGCAAATGACAAATAGAATCACTGTCCCACGGATTTTATAATTGCTGTCCTGCAAAGGGATCAGTCTAGAATCTGGACCCTTATGATGGTATAGAGTATCAGTGATGCTACTGGGTTCCAAGTGAGCATAAGAACTTGCCACTGCAGATTCCTTTACTGGATTACAGTCTCTGCCAGACAAGGAGGGTGGGGGTGGATGGTAGGGCTCAGAAGCCTTAGGTTCACTTTGAGGTTGTTACACATCGCTTTAGGGTTTCAGCTAGCCACCTGCTAGGGTCAGGAAGATATTCCCCACCCGCAATATATTCTGTGTTGTTTTCTTTGTTTGGTTTAATTTGGTTTACCTCCTGCCTCTGAATCATCAGTGCTGGCCACAACTAGAGATGGGGTGCACCAGGTCTTTGAGATGTCAGTGAGCATTCTCTCATGACTGGCTGTTTCTTGTTCCCAAGTTCAAGATCTTACTGTCTGACAAGTGGAGGAAGGAAGAAATTTTCCCCTAGGTTAGATAACCAGTGACCTTGCGTGGAGGGGAGCATGGAGTTGCCTTCTTCTGTAACATGTGAATGCAGGTCACTTGCCAGAATTATTTGAATACATCTCATGTAAACATCTTCCTACCATTGTGTCGGGCTCAGAAACTGGTGCACCTTGGTCAGTTCTAGTCTCTCCCTGGAGAACATAACAGTCTAGTGTACTGTGGGCTGTAGTTTCAGAAGCATGGATTAAAGTATAGGTGCTGGGGATGTTGGCTTATGAGCTACAGGTTATTTAGTTCTCCTGTCTGGCCTTAAACTCTATGATGAAGAACATGTAATCTCATTTGGGAAAGATGCTATCAACCAGAAAAGAAAGGTGGCAGAAGGTCAAGGATCACATGACATGGGATACAGAGTGTCTGCAGATTTTTGACTCTCATTTCTGTATTATCACTTTACTCAGAAATAGATACCATTGATTCTTTTCATTTAAAAATGTAATTCTCTTTCCAGACTTGTGCTGAACATCAAATTTGAATTCTGCCTGAAAGAAACAGGTGTAGGAGAAGGATTTGGAGGAGATAAGAGAGCTTGCAAAACAGTTTTTGTTCAGGGAGTTTGTTCTTGCCATATGGGCAACATGGGAGAAAGCACAGGCTCTTGTAGAATAAACTGTGCAGGGAGTGAGCAGGATGGCTGATGGAGTTGATGCTACATGGGCTCTGAAGAGAGATGTAACAGGAGACAAGAGAAATAGGGCACATGACACATTCAACCCCATGGTTCAGCCTCAAACTCCTCCCTGTGTTGGGAGATCCTTTCAGGGACTTTCTGGCATAAAACTGTTGAGTTTCCTGACCACTTTCCGCCCTTTCTTTTAGAGTACTCTGTGGGAAAGTAGAATATAGGCAAAAGGTATTAATTAGAATCAACTCAGCTTTTTTGTAGGGATACATTTTGCATTTCATTTGAACTTCAGAGCATAATTAATGAAAACATAAATATATTCATAACCTGGTACTCAAACAAAGCTTTGACTTTCTTTTTGAAATCACCTATCCATCTGTGTGGTTGATAATTAGAGCTGATTTCACAAAGGAAAGAATTAGGAGGAAAAAATTTCAGAAAGCAAAAACTTGATGTAGCCATAGATCCTTCATTTAAGAAACAGATCCACAGAGATAAACTCAAACCGTATTTATTTGGAAATAAATTGCAGTACAGTAATTAATGTAACATGTACAGTGCTTTGTGCTATTCAAGTGTAATTGCCATTACAAATTTTGATTACTGGCATTTAATACGATGACAATCTAACAGGCATTGTTAACATCGGTTTTGCATAGGAGTTTTTTATTTCTTGAACTTACATAGTTATTGTTTCAAAGAGGTAGCTGCGTTAGTCTAGTTCAGCAAAACAAACAAGGAGTCCTGTGGCACTTTTAAAGACTAACACATTTATTTATCAACTGAGCATTCATGGAAGAAAATTCCACTACAGAACTTACACAAAGAACAACAACAGTGACACCCTCAACCCACCCGACAACACTGTTAATCTTGCATGCTACACACTTACTCCAGTAGAGGAATCTGTGCTATCTCAGGGAATTTCTTTCTGCCCCACCACCCCCAACACATAGGATATAGTTCTATAGTGACCTGGAGGCTACTTTCACCATCTCAGACACAATCAAAGCTTCAAAGAGACACAGCAGAATTGGAATTCATATGCAGATTTGACCATTGCTTTAGGGCTAAATAGGGATCTTGGGTATTTTTCTTATTATAATGGGTGATTTGACCTCACTTCCCTCTATACACTGTTGTCCACTGTTTGAATCAAAACAACTGCTTTGATTTGCTGTAAGGATGACCTGATCCTATGACTGACAGTTTGCTGCATTTCTTTTCCTTCCATTCTGTAAGTTCCCCATCTTCAAGTGTCTGACAAAGTGAGATTCTCTTCCATGAAAGATTATGCAATAAATAAATGTGTCTTTAAAAGTACCATAGGACTCCTTTTTACACAGTTGTGGGTTTAAGAAACAGTGAAAAGTTTGCTCAAAAAGAAAACTGCAGGCAATTTCTAGAAGTTACTAAAGATGGACTCCAAGCCATCACAGATGAATCCAAAGATCAGATTTCCAAGCCTCCTGGTTCATGCTGTTCAGACCTAGGACCCAGTTTGATCATTGTAATGACAGAAGCCAGCCCTAAATTTCAGGTCAAGTTTTTTTTGTTTGGATTCTTCTGGTTATGGTGTTCTGAACGGTTTTCATAAAAGGCCATTTCTAATGTTGGTTTAAACCAATAATTAGTATCATGTTCACCATGTCACTCTTTATCCCTTTTGTGTCATTTCCTTGACTCTCCATTGAAGTGATGATCAACATCAAACTTCTTGTCCTTTCCTTGAGACTTTATATCAAGCAATTCCCTACCTATATCTCTAACTTGGTCTTCTTTGGGGTGTTCCCTCTTGCCCTCATCCTCCTTCTGCCTTTGAAGCCATCATCAATGCCACCCAGTAATTTTCTCCTCTGTCAAAGACATTCCCATGCCTTCTGAGAGGCCACCCCATATTTTTGAAACATCCTACCCCTGAACTTGTTCTCTAGTAACATAATTATAATATATTTTATGCTGCTTGTAGCCTCTGCACCTTTTGTGCCCCTGTCCACTGTTCTTTCTCAATGTAATGCTGACAGAAATCATACAAGCAGGTGAGCGTGGAACAGTTGGAAATAGCAGAAAATCCTGCTTTGTGACAATGACCATAATAACTACATGTCAGAAAATGAAGACTATGCTCCTGTTCAGTTCTCCATTAATCTTGTTTCATCCTTGTTCTCTTGCTTCCTTTCCTTGACACTGTTACATTATTTTGTGAAAAGTTACTTCAACTCTGAATTTGGGTCTTTATGAATGATCAGCCTGCTGGGATTAATCTCCAGATCAAGAGCAATTAATGGCTGCCAGCTCTACTGCTAAATGATACCCAGGGCCAGTCATTCTAAAATGAACACGGCAGGCAGGAAGGCATGCACACATGCACCAAACGTAAGTGACACATATGTCTATGTTTTATTAGTTCCCTTCACAAATACAGAAATTTACCAAAAAGTACATTTTGTTAACATTTGGAATGTAAGTATAAAACTGTCAAACAAAGGGGAAGATAAAGGACAGCTGACATGTGACTAATGTGAGTTCCATTCTGCCCACTGATGCTTGAAAAGATAACACAGAACCATTACAAAATTATATTTCCCCTACTGCAACCCTTCTGCCCTGTCCCATTGTGCTATCCACACAAGATAACATAGCTCTGCAATCCTTCCACATCTGCCTCAAGTATCTATCAATCAGGGCACAGTGGGTGGGAGCTAGGGATAAGCAATAGAGTCAGAAAGGAGTGAATACAGAAAATAAAGACAGGCTCTCTCCTCAACCTACACTCCCTTCAACACTGATGCTTTCATTTTCTCCTTCTTCCGCTTCAATATTTATTTTTCCTGTGCCCCAAATTTCTTTCTCTGTTATTTTTTGTGCAACGTGATAATTGTAGGTGGGCAACATAGCACGTTTTGTTAATCCCACTTCCCCACCAAAAAACTCATAGCAGAACAATGGAATGTTGGATTTGCTCTAGCGAATATTCCTCGAAGCTCCTGATTTGTTTCTTAGACATTCTTCTCCAAGTAGGCATATCCTGGAGGATAGGTCTATTGCTGGCTATTAGCCAACATGATCATGGATGCAAACCCATGCTCTGGGTGCACCTAAACTTCTGCCTGTCAAAAGCTGGGATTGGATGACAAGCCATGGATTGCTTGACAGTTGCCCAGTTCTGTTCATTCCTTTTGATGTTTCTGGCACTAGCCACAGTTAGAAGACAGGACTGGGCTAGATGACCATTGATCTGATCCAGTATGGCCATTCCTGTGTTCTTACATATTTCTAGTATAGGACTCAACTCTCCTACCTTTCTCAAGTTGCACACATTCACACATTCACTTCCTAAATCGAAAAACATTTGAGTTCTCACAAGTATTTTTACACTCCTCTTCATTTCTTAATCTTGTAGGAAAGGCCTTTTTTTTTTTTTTTTTTTTTGCAACGAACTCAAAGTGCACGCTTCAGATGTTCTGTTGCCCTCACTGGGGATCAGATTTTTGCTGCAACCACCCTTTCCCCAATTAAAGGTAACGTTTTTTGTACATGAAAGGTGTGGAGTGAATATATTGCTGGAAGTCATGGAAACTTGATTATCTGATAGTTTTATATGCACAGCACTGATTTATTTCAAAGGGAGTTATATGTGCTCTCGGGGTATCAGGCCCTAGAAATCTTATCACTCCTTTCCTGCTGACTCACTCTTCCCTATTAGTACCACAATACCTTAATGGTCTGAAACACAGCTGCTTACAGCGGTGACACGCAAACGTGGAAGGTAATGCTGTGGAATACTGTGGCATTTTATGAGGGTGCTTGTGCCTCAATGTCTGTAAAATGAGAATAACACATAACTGTCTACCAGCCACAGAAGTGTTGTGAGGATTAACTATTTAAATTTGATTATGCCTTCTGAAAACGTGATGCTTTGAATTTGAAATGTTAATAAAACAAACATTTCTAATACCTGAGTTAAAATAGGATTTTTATGCAAATAAAAGAGCATCCTTTGTTTTTATTTCAAATTTTTTTGACAAGTTGTAGTGAACAGGGATGCTAAGGTGACCCATTTAAGTGGTCAGTGTCCATGATGATTGTGTGATACATAGAGGCATGCATAATACCAATAGAAATTGTGAATGAACACATTTTTCTACTCAAGGAAAAGACATATTGCCGTAGAGTCTGTTGTACTAATTAATGGTGCAAACACATGTCCACAATAATCTTATTTTCTGCCTTGAAAGAAATAAAGAAAGAGCCTAATGAAGCTTCTATGGAGACAGAAAGGTAACACAGAATTGCTTCTCTCTCCCTTCTCTGACTGATGTCACAGTTCCTGTGGCCAAAACATGTTTGTTGCTAAGCAACTCTATGTATATATCACACTCCTCTGCTTCCATTTGGGATTTAACATATGCATTTTCACTTTCATCTCTGAGGCATAGTTACATTTGTTTGCTTTGGGTGCCAGAATGAATGCAAGCTGTCCAGTATAGGATATGCATAAGAACTGAAAAGCACACAGAATAATTTACCAATGTGGATCTTCTTTGTGTTCTGTAGATCAGTTGGAAACCTACTGAGTTCCATTCACCAGTGGCTGGGCCAATTTTTCTATTCAGGAATGATGCTGATAGCTGTCTAGCTGCTATTGGGTCATAACATGCAGTAATCTTTGGATGTCACTAAGTAATGTTGTATGTGGATGGTCTGACCAGTACTTATTGCAGATGGAGTCTCTATATGATGATAAGTGGTCTTCTCTTGTGCTTGAGTTTGTGTTTAACGCATAAACCTACACTTGTGTACATTTATTCCACTTGCTGGTGGGAAATGAAAAGAAGTCACCTTTTTCTTTTTGAATTGTACGCAGATGATCCAAACCAATAGCACGCATCACTTTGATTTTTCTTTTACTTCAATCTAGGAAGAAATGAAAAGAGAGGGGAAGAAAAAGGAGGTAGGATAAGAGAGTTAATTTTATTTCTAACACTGTAACAGAAGAAAACAAATATTTCCATTTTAACAGTCACACCCATCTATTACACAGTAATGGAATTATAAAAGAAAGCTATTCATCATATCCTTATGTTTTTTCAGATTTTGTGCTCAATAATTAAATTTTGAGATCTGACATGGACTTTACCAAACTGGACTCCTTGAGACAATGAAAAAGAACAGGATATCTCTAGCTTCCTTTAGGTTTTAGTATTGTCTCTATTAATAACCATTGAAGAATGAGAAACACTGGAGGAATTCTCTCAGAATAGATGATTTGGGTTTTACTGTGCTTTACAGCTTAGCTTAATTTCACACTGAAAGCTTACTCTTCATAAATATAGGCCTAGGGTTATTATTATGTAAGATAAAACTCTTAAGCTAGGCTTGTTATTGTGTTTTCCCATTTCCTCTGTGCAAGAAGGACTGTAACCCTAAAACATGACACCCAAAACTATGGAAAAGAGACACTGTACATATTAAATCAGTTTCAACTGCTTGATATTTTGAGAGAAGCTGAAGTTTTTTAAATAAATACTAACAAAAGAAAAACATAAAAACTAAGAGAAAGCAACAGCACAATTTGCTCTCCTGTTTTCACATAAATTAAAATTTAAAACAAAGGCACAAATTCTGTTCTCTTTCACACTGGTGGAAATCAATTGAAATCAACAGTGACTCTGCATGTATGCTGGTATAAGGAATTAGGGATGATTGGGATCAAGAAGAAAGTAACTTACTATGACATCATCCCCCACAGAAGTTAAGATAATGATATCTCAGTCAGTGATATTTTACTTGCTGCTCCCTTATGCCTTCTACAGCCCAACAGTCATAGTGGGGCCAGTGGAGGATCCATCTAGGGCAGGGGTCTCAAACTCAAATCACCCTGAGGGCCGCATGAGGACTAGTAGAGGGCCACATGAGAACTAGTATGTTAGCCCGAGGGCCGCACACTGAAACCTTCCCATACAACAATATTACCAATATCAGTAACAGTAGTGTCATTGCAGGATGCAGGAAATAGCTTTAGGGGCCACATGCAGCCCATGGGCCACATGTTTAAGACCCCTGAGCTAGAGCATTCCTCATGTAAAAGCCATGCAGTCATGATATGTAAGAGATGGAAACAGTCTTAGGTTCAAACTATGCATGGACTGACTGAAATCCATGTGGATCTTGGAGATTTTGCAAATGTCAGGAACTGAAACTCCTGCAGGGAGTCATTGGGGGCTCACCTATCTGAACCCCACAAGGCAGTGAAGAGGTGAAAACTCAGTCTGAACTTGAGCTCTTATTTTCATGTACACATATGCCCTTTATACCACTCTGGCACAAGAACTTATTTAAATCCATATTAAGACCTCATTACACAGTCATGGTGGTGGAAAGGGACCCCTGTGAAATGAAAATTAGGTCCCTGAATTTTTGCTTCATTGGAACTGAGCTGGCCCATGGCTTAGAAAAAAAGAAAAAGACTCATTTATAAAATTGTAATTTATCAAAAACAAGCCCACTCTATTTTAGATAGCTTTATATCTGGAGCTAGCTGTTGGCTAACTGAAAAAAAAAAAAAAAGACAAAACCCAACTATATGTTTTGACTAATGTGCCTTTAGTACCATTCCCACCAGAGCTCCTCAGTGCCATTAATATTGGTACAGAGTGGATATAATGTAAGGGATGGAGCCGCAGAATTCACAATACAGAGATTCACCTTGATTTGTCATTTGTGCGTGCAGCCCAGATTGCAGCCTAAGGTTACTAAAGATTTGCACAAAAACACTTTCAAAAGTTGTAATATACTATAGAGGTGAAGAGCTGACAGCAGCTTCTCTGTTTAACTTTTGATCTGTGAATATTTTGCTAACCTCCAAGAAGAACAGCTTTTCTGATTTCCTTTTCCCACTGCATTTGAGATTTCACATGTTTAAAAGGTGTAGTTAGTCCAGAAGTAAAAGAGGCTTTACCCTAATATGTAAATTATTTTAATGCCATCTTCTGAAACAAGGAGAAATGGAGTCAATTTATTAACATACAAGTTATTCTAGACCTTAGTCTGAACTGATGATCTTGAACTTTCTTAAAAACATAGTAAATGAGAAAGCTGAATAGCTACTTTTTATACAAATTCAATTTTTGTTTCAGTTGAATGGTGTTGTAGGCATGACATTCAGCTGGTGCCCACCATGACAGACTTTTCAAGCCTATCATATTTGGCCCAACACTGGAGTAGTTATGTCATTATGATTTAAAATCACATTGAAAAATTAGTGAATGTAACATTTTGAATTCTCCCATCATCCATGAACACACCATCACTTATGTGATTCTATGAATTTAATGTTTAAGGTGTTAAGACTCCCCCCCCCCCCGGGAAGCTATCCAGAAATATGGAGTTTAAAGGAGATTTTTCATTTATTTTCCCCCACAGTCTGATCTTTGGAGAATATTATAAAAAGCTGAAACTAACACACGTGCATGCTTTCCCGGGATACATACAAGCTCTGCAATCACATGTCCATCTGATGGGAAATGGACTTTTGTGGCCCAGGAAGCCTGTGAGTTTTGTGGCCAAGTTCAAACTGCTCTAAATATAGACAGAAATGAGATCTCCTGGTATTTATATAAATTCCCATGTCAAACATAAATGAATATATCTTTCTCTACTGTTTGGCACATAACTTTCACGTATCTTTTCCAAAATGTAAAATTGGTGATATCATTACTGTGGCTAATCTGATTTTTTAAAAAAATAGTATATGACATTGAGATTGGTGCTGTTTTGTTACATTACACGATATAAGATAAATTATCTGAGATTTATTTTAAAAAATGACTATGATTTTTGCAATAGCATGTATCTTAATTGTAATGGAAAATTAAAAAGAAGATATCCAGAACAGAATTCATTCCACTTTTGGATTTAGCTTAAAAAAAATTCTCACCCAGCCTTTAGGAAAATATTCATGAGGCAAAACTGGCAATAGAAAAATAATTATTTGAAAAACATTATATGAGGTGAGCTGTTGCTTCCCTACTGGATGCCAGTTTAAATTGAGCTAATTTGTTTTACCAGTAGCTTAAGAAAACCCCAGCACAGCAGCATGACAATTACATCCAGGTGCAAGGACTTAATTCAACAAATTCTAGGTGGATCCTTCTAGTCTGCTCCATAAGCCCTATCCTCAGCTGTAGCTAAGAACAGATGCCCTTGAAAAGAGTCTGTATACATGATCCATTCAGTACTTGAACAGAGAAGTTGAAATGTTTCCAAAAACAAACAAAAAAAAGGGTGATATTCTTATGTCCAGGATATTAAGTCAAGCACGAATAAAAAAACAAGAGTACTGGTAGTAAAAAGTAAATCTAAAATCTAAAAAAAACCACTTCACTACTCCTTTATATTATTTTCTATTCACAGCATACGTGTAAAAAACTGTAGCTCAACACAGCGAAATAATTGCATGTGTTTAAATACATTTCCAGAAATTTTTTAATAGTGAAAAAAATCAAATAAAAAATGAACAGTGTATCATTCATTCTCAGAACATTTTGACAAGGATGGAGAGCAAATTGTTGCTATACTTTATCAATACAAGGGTTTTTATGTAGTACAACTTAGAAAAATAAGTTCATATTTTTGAAGGCAAGAATTCAAAACTAACTGCCTTGATATAAATATTGATTTAACATGAAAAGTTTAGACTTGTTAGTTTTAAAAGAATCAAAAAAACCACATAACTTACCCTTGCACAAACATAGCAATTGTCAAGCTAGGTTTCTCAGATATGCAGCATCCAGTTGCGCTGTGGTA
Organism: Podocnemis expansa; assembly: GCA_007922195.1. Taxonomy (NCBI): domain Eukaryota; kingdom Metazoa; phylum Chordata; order Testudines; family Podocnemididae; genus Podocnemis; species Podocnemis expansa. The sequence goes on from ML682006.1 coordinate 11,849,717, forward strand.
AAACCTTCATTTGGGAAGTGTTGCCTGAGTAAAGACTGAGGAATCTGGACAGATTCTTCAAGAACACATTATTTGCATTCAGTTATTACAGATGAATTAGAACTAAAAAAAATTATATCTAAATGTTGAGCTAAGAGGTTCACAATTATTTGAAAATTGCTGAAATACTCACAGATGTGTCCATATTTTACTGAGTTGGGTTTAATTTATAGTTAATTAGATTAGTATGGCCAACTGCTAAATTTATGTATGAGTTCACATGTGTGGATCTACAAAGACAGATATGCATACATATTATCTGCATAGAGAGATAATTCAAAGATTAATTTATGGTACATTTTATATCAGGTTTTTTGGGGGTAATTTTGTTACCAGTGTATTAGTGCCAATATAATTTTATATTAAAATGACTAAACAAACCACCATGATAGATGATTTTTTCTTCTATTTTTACAATCAAGAGTTTGCGAAATAGATCCCAAACAGCAACATTTTGTATGTTGTTATGAATTTCAACTTTTAACTAACACTAATTAGAGTTGTACCAGATGACTCGGATTAAACTAGCGGGCAGTGCTTATTCAGATTTAATGTGAGCAATCTGGACATTTTGAAAAACAGCCAAGCTGGGCTCAAATAAAAACCTGCCAAAAATCCAAACTCTGAGTTCACCCAGGCATGTAAGGCTGGTTCCCATGAACATTAAAACTACAATTAAAACCAGTTGTAAATCTTGGTTTTCTTTAAACAACAGAATATCATCCCCACCCTCAAGAAATATTTTCCCCTAAGATATGGTGCCCTTTTAAACCACCTTTCTGCACCAGCTCAAAGTGCGGATAATGAAATGAAAAGAAGTTTTATTTCTGTTCCAAATACTGACTTCTCTGGCTACTCGTTTCTTGATGAAGGTGGGGTGAAAAGAGAAGAGAGGAGGCAGCTGCCAAGGGAAACATTTTCCGAAAGGGTATTCATTTCATAACTCTGATTCAGGAATCAATAGCAGGTTTTTTCATTAGCTCTTAATTTAAAGCATACTTTACAGAGGCGTAGTTTGTTCATCTGTATCTTTGAATTTCTGGTTTAAGATGAGTTTTTGGAGTTAAATACATAGGGCCAAATTCACTGATGGTGTAGAAGGTGTGACACCACTAATGTAGGTGGATTTATAACAGTTTATACCTGGTTTGAATTTTACCTTTCTAGCCTCAGATTCTTCTCTTAGTTACTTCAGATTTATGCCTGTTGGTCAGTTGAATTCACGTGTCATCCTCTCGAGTTACACCACTGTAAATAAGAACAGTCTCGCTGATCATATTTACCAGTAGTTTAACAAATATGCAATAAGATGAAGACTTGGAATGGATCAATCACTTCAGATAAAGTGAGAATCAATCTGGGCCTTACCTCAAAACTCACAGAATAGCAGCCATTATTTTGAATTTGAAAATATGTGGTAGTCACTTCACATAGCTCCTTCTTCACGTTCATCTGAAATGCCTGGGTTTCTTTGGAAGGAGGACCACGGAAGTATCATCAGAAAAACTTATAATCAAACAATTTCTAGCACAACTGAATGCAGAAATCTGGATAAATCTTTCTAGAGAACATATTTTCACAAGACTTCCAGCTTGATTCATCTATCCAAAATGTTTGCAGAAGCATATGAAATTTTTGGATGCTTGTCCAAACCACCAGACCTTTTAAGATTTGGCAGTCAAAAGTGAGAATCTGTCTCCTGGGGTGTAATTCCTTAATAAGAAAAATTCCCATAAAAGTCACAAGAGTTTGGTTTACCTATGGAATATGGGATTGGACCTGTACTTATATCACTAAGTTCAATGTTATGAGATTCATTGGGTTTCCCTGAGTATATATGTGGCCAGAATCTGGTTCTTAAGGGCTGTCCCAAATCAATATTGAAAGACACTCCATCAACTTAAGTGGGTTTTGGATCAGACCATTAGAATGAAATTCAATAATTCCTAGACATCACTGATAGACAGTGTCCAGCTCTGCTCCCAGGGAAGTTAATGACAAAACTCCAAGAGTGAAATCCTTCAAGGATTCTATCCCAAATTTCTTAAATGGAGGCATCAGGCCAGAGAGGAGTGAAATGGGAAAAAATGAAATTAAAGGAATATTATTAGTTTAAAATTATATATTAAAAATGTGCATCAACTTATCCTAGATAACACATTGGATTCTTAGAAGTCAAAGCATTTAAAAAAATATGATGTATAATTTGTATTTCCCTGTGTGTGGACAACAAAAACAGGCTAATCAATTTCATTTTTGTCCTACCGGTTTCATTTTTGTTTATAATGAAATTCTGCTCCATTGTTCTTTCTGATTCTTCTGTGCTATTCTTTTGTGGCTTTTCTGTTTAAAACTGAAGTGTCTTCACCTGCATAGTGAGAAAAAGGAAAATAATGGAAATTTGAAGTTTCATAAAAGGTTTATTTTGACAAAATCTAATTTTGGGTCAAATTTTGCCTCAGTATTTTGCCTTTAAAATAAGCATAGTCATTAGTAAAATGAAACATTAAAGTATTAAAAAGTGCAGTGTCCAATTTTGAATTCCAGAGTGAATGAAAGATGTGAACAAACCAAAAAGAGTTCACAGGTGAGCAACAAAACAGTATCAGATTTAGAAAACCTGAGATAGGAGGAAATGTTTAAAAAAAAAAAGTGGGCATGTTACGTCTTAAGAAAATAAGAGGATGGTGAGACCTCATAACAGTCTTCAATTATGTTAAATGCTGTTAAAGTGGATGGTGGTCAATTATTCTCCATGTGTACTGAATGTAGGACAAGAAGTAACAGACTTAATCTCCAGGAAGGGAGATGTACACTACATATTAGGAAAAGCTTTCTAACCATATGTGTAGTTAGGCACTGGAATAAACTAGACAAATGCCTGTCAAGAATGATCAGGAGTTACTTAGTCCTACCACAGTGCAAAGAGCTGTATTTGAGGACTTCTTGAGGTCTCTTTGGGCATGTCTACACTATGGGCTTAAGTTGACTTAGGGAGGTTTACGTCAACTTAAGCAAAGCCCTGGCTATATTTGTAGTTCATTAAGTCAACTTAAGAGCTTTCCTAAGTCGACTTAGTAACTCCTGCCTTAAGGTCGACTTTAAGGGTTAAGTTGACGTTATTAAGTCGACTTAACACAATGTGGCCATTAAAGTCGACTTAATAAAGTCAACTTAGTGCAATGTGGCCTCACTAAGTTGACTTAATAAGGTCAACTTTAAGTAGACCTTATTAAGTCGACTTAACTGAGCCCTGTAGTGCAGTCATACCCTTTCAGCCCAATATTTCAGCACCACTGTGATTTAAAAAAATTAGATCTCTTTACAAATAAACCAAATGAATTGGTTTTATACTTGTTCTTTGGCTGCCTATTGAAGAAATGATTTGAAACAAAAATAAAATATGACTTCACCACTAGTATATGGTTGGGGAAAAGAGCTTACTGTATTTTTTCTGATGAATTGCTAAAGTGATTTTATCATTGTTTAACAATACAGTTTAATTTTAGCTTCAAACATGCTTTTGCTTCTGATTTTTTTCTTATAGTTGACAATAGATAATTACTAGTGTAATCATTATTGGTCATTGGCCATTAATTTGTTTCAGAGTATGTACCTCAGTTGGCAGTAATTACTGCACAGCCTTCAATAAGATATCATTAACAAAATGAGAAGACCAGAGAAAATATGTTAATTACTGTAAGTGCTCTATTGGTTTCTCCGTGGAATAAACAAGTCTAACAATTAAGATCACACATACTTCTTGCCAGACTATGTTATGTAGTATAAAAAGAAAAAAACTCCAGTGCAACATAACAAGGAAATAAAGACTTGTTATTAATGCACATGTTTTTCTCTTTAAACTTATATCACACTCGTGAATCAAAATGAAATGCAACAATATATATGTCATCAAGCCATTGAAGTCATGGAACTATTCACATGCATAAAATTAAGTGTTTGCAATATTGGAGCCTGTATAAGCATCTCCCTTGCCCCCCACACACAATAGCTATATGTTGTTGCGCCTTTTACACTGACCAATGATCTAGTATTAGGGGCCTTGCCAGCTTGCTTCCATTAGAAGAAGAATCATAGAAATTGGAAGGAACCATGAGAGGTTACTGAATCCAGCTCCCTGCACTCATAGCAGGACCACATACCCTTTTAAGTGATCCCTGACAGGTTTTGTCTAATCTGTTTTCAAAAACTTCTAATGTTGGAGAGTCCACAACCTGCGTAGGCAACTTATTCTAGTGATTAATCACCATGGCAGTTAGCAGTTTTTTCCTAATGTCCAACCTAAATCTCCCTTGCTGTAATTTAAGCCTATTGCTTCTTGTCCTATCATCAGCAGTTAAAGAGAACAATTTTTTCCCCTCCTCCTCACAGGTACTTGAAAACTGCTATCATGGCCCTTCTCAGTCTCTCTTAGGCTGTGTTCACGCACAGGGGGTTATTTCGATATGGTTGTTTCAAAACAACTTGTATCGAAATAACACCTTATTTCGAAATAACTGAATTTGAATTAACAGTTAATTCGAATTAAGGAAAAAAGCTCAAAGCGAAATAGCAGGTTCAGGCAACAGTTATTTCAAAACAAGTCACCGTTGTTTTGAAACACCATGTTCGCACGGCGTTGTTTCGTCCCCGCATGGGGTTTAACTTGTTTTGAAACAAACGTGCGTCATGTGAACAGGGTATTTCTTATTTCAAAACAACCTCTGTTGTTTCAAAATAAGAGTGCTGTGTGAACACAGCCTTCTAGACTAAACAAACCCAGCTCTTTCAATCTTCCCTCATAAATCAAGTAACTAATCATTTGTGTTGCTCTTCTCTGGATTTTCTCCAGTTTTTCCACCTCTTTCCTGAAATAAGGCACTCAAAACTGAAATAAGGCTCCAGTTGAGGCCTAATCAGGAGAGTAGAGCAGAAGAATTACCTCTTGTGTCTAACTTACAATACTCCAGTTAATATATCCCAGAATGGTGTTTGCTTTTTTTGCAACAATGTTACACTGTTGACTCATATTTAGTTTGTCCCTTTCTACGGTACTGCTTTCTAGGCAGTCATTGCCCACTTTGTATGTGTGCAATGGGTTGTTCTTTCCTAAGTGCAGTACTTTGCACTAGTCTTTATTGAATTTTGTTCTGTATACCTAAGATCATTTCACCAATTTGCCCAAATCATTTTGAATTGTGATCCTATCCTCCAAAGCACTTGCAACCTCTCCCAGCTTGGTATTATGGGCATAGTTTATAGATGCATTCTTTATGCCATCATCTAATTATTGATGAAAATATTGAACAGAATCAGAGCCAGAACCAATCCCTGTGGTACCCCACTCTTTATGTCCTTTCAGCATGACTGTGAACCATTGATAACTACTCTCTGGGAGTGGTTATCCAACCAGTTTTGTACCCATCTTATAGTAGGTCTATCCAGGCTGTACTTCCCTAGTCTGCTAATGAGAAGGTGATGAGACACCATATCGAAAGCCTTACTAAAGTCTAGATATGCCACATCCACCACTTCCCCTCTATCCACAAGGCTTGTTACCCAGTCATCGAAAGCTCTCAGGTTGGTTTGACATGATTTGTTTTTGATAAATCAAGGCTGAATATCACTGAGCACCTTATTCTCTTCTAGATGTTTGCTAATGGATTCCTTAATTATTTGCTCCATTATTTTTCCTGGTACAGAGGTTAAACTGACTGGTCTGCAATTCCCTGGATTCTCTTATTTCCCTTTTTATAGATGGGCACTACATTTACTCTTTTCCAGTCCTCTGGGATCTCTCCAGTTTTCCATGATTTTTCAAAGATAATAGCCAATGGCTCAGTTATTTCCTAAATCTGCTTCTTGAATATTCGAGGGTGCATATCATCAGGCCCTGGGAACTTGAAAACATCTAACTTGTCTAAGCAGTTTTTAACTTGTTATTTCTGTATTTTAGTTTCTGATCCTATCTCATTTTTCCTGCTCTCCCCTATTTCAGGCATCCCGTCACCAAAAACCTTCTCAGTGAAGACCAAAACAAAAAAATCATTTAGTTCCTCTGCCAGTTCCAAATTTTCTCTTATTGTTTTTCCCTCTTTATTGAATCATGGTCTTACACTGCCCTTGGTCTTCCTAATGTTTCTAATGTATTTAAAAAATGTTTTCTCATTACCGTTTGATCTCAGTTTATTCCTTGGCCTTTCTGATTTTTCCTCTACATAATTGTGTTATTTGTTGATAGTCATCCTTTGTGATTTGACCTAGTTTCCACTTTTTGTAGGACTGTTCCTTTATTTTTACTGCAAATCTCCTGGTTAAGCCAGGATGGTCTCTTGCCATACTTCCTATGCTTCCTGTGCATTGGAATAGTTTGCTCCTTGTGCCCTTAATAATGTCTTTTAGAAAAGCTGTCAACTGTCTCTAGTTGTTTTTCCTCTTAGACATTCTTCTCATGGGATCCTACTTACCAACTCTCTGAGTGTGCTGAAGTCTGCCTTCTTGAATAGTCTTTATTTTGGTGTTCTCCCTCCTACCATTCCTTACAATCATGAACTCTACTATTTTGTGATCACTTTCACCTAAGCTATCTTCCACTTTCAAATTTTGAACCAGTTTCTCTCTGTTTGTCAAAATCAAATTGAGAACAGCAGTTCCCTAGTAGCTTTCTCCACCTTTTTTAAATAAAAAAAAAAAAATTGTCTCTAATACATTCCAGAGATGTTTTGGATAATTTGTGCCTTGCTGTGTTTTCCCAGCAGACAGCTGGGTAGTTAAAGTCCCCCATCACCACCAAGTCCTGTGCTTTGGATGAGTTTGTTAAGTGTTGAAAAAAAGCCTCATCCAAGCAGAAACTGATGATACATATCACCTATTTCTTTGGTGCATAAGAACATACGAATGGCCAGACAGGTAAGTCCTAGCTTTTGTGTCATGAGAAGGAGTAGGTAACATTTCTTTATTTACTTTTTCCACTGCCAGTCATGATTTTATAGACCTTTATGATATGAAAGGATTGATATATCATATGATCACTTACATGTCGTTTTTCCAAGCTGAAAGGTCCCAATTTTTTTCATCTCTCTTCGTATGGAAGCCTTCCACACTCCTAATAATTTTAGTTACCCTTTTCTGTACTTTTTTCCTGTTCCAATATACCTTTTTGTGGGATAGGGTGATGAACTCTGCACACTGTATTCAAGATTTGAGCATACCATGGATTTATAAAGAGGAAATATGATACTTTTTGTCTTATTATTTATCACCTTCCTAATGATTCCCAACACTCTATTTGCTCTTTGACTGCCCTGCACATTTAGTTGATGTTTTCACAGCCTTATTCATGATGACTCCATGCTCATCCTTGTCCACACACCTGTTGAGTCCCTCGAAGAATTCTATTAGATTGGTAAAGCATGATTTCCATTTACAAAACCAATGTTGATTCTTCTCTAACACATTGTATTCATCTATGTTTCTGATAAATCTATTCTTTACCACACCTTCAACCAATTTGCCTGATACTAAAGTTAGACTTACTAGTTTTTAATTGCCAGGATCACTTCTGGATTTTTTTTTTTTAAATTGGCATCACATTAGCTATGGTTCAATCATCTGGTACAGAATCCTATTGAAATGATAGGTTACATATCACCTAGTAGCTCTGCAGTTTCACATTTGAGTTTCAAAACTCTTGGGTAGATACCATCTGGTTCTGGTCACTTATTACTGTTTAATTTATTAATTTGTTCCAAAACCTCCTTGAATGACACCACAATCTGGGATAGCTCCTCAGATTTGTCACCTAAAAAGAATGGTTAAATTTTGGGAATCTTCCTCATACCCTCAGCTGCAAAGATCAATGCAAAGAATTCAGCCACTTTCTCCACAAGATCCTTATCTTCCCTGAATGCTCTTTTAGCAGCTCAATCATCCAATGGCATCACAGTTTGTTTGGCAGGTTTCCTGCTTCTGATGTACTTTAAAAAAATTTTGCTATTGCTTTTTGAGTCTTTGTCTAGCTGTTCTTTAGATTCCTTTTTTGGCCTTCCTAATTACATATTTAGAGTTCAATAAATAAGCAATAGTGCTTGTTTACAAAAAATGTACAGAAAATCCTGTTTTCTTGAATGCAGTATAAACAAAAACAGGACACAGCTTTCTTGTTCAACATCCAAGTCTGCCTTTCCAATTATTCCTACCTGCATCCCATGGAGCACTGTTACTCTAAGGGCCACACTCATGAGTGCTTCTCTTGATGTTTGCTGGCTTTCTTCCTCCCTCATACACAGCTTGCCTACCCATCCTTAGTCACAACATTTGGAACTCATTCCAGGCAGGGCTGTCCCAAGAGGGGATGGGGCCCAGGGCTAATTGGTCTGCTGGGGCCCCTGATCCTCCCACACTGGTGGGTTGGGGCAGGGCGGGATAGGGCCCGCCAGCCCAGAGACCAGGCTCAGCTCTCCCATCTTGCCCTTGGGACAGCCCACTCCACGCTGGGGATGGGGAAGGACAGTCACTTCCATCCGTCCCTTGCCTTCAGCTTGTCACCGAAGGCAGTGGGGAGGCAGTGTGGCAGTGGGCGAGGTGACAGCATGGGCCCCTCACTGCCTCACTGGCAGTGGGGCAGAGCAGAGCCACAAAACCTTGGGCCTGGGATGGTTGCCCCACTCACTCCCACAAAGGATGGCCCTGATTCCAGAGACTCATGGCTGAGTTTAGTTCGGGATCTGCCATGCAAACAATTGCTTTGGATAGTAATTTCTATTGTTTCAGCCATCACTGCACAAATGGGCATTTACTTGCTCCTTCAATTTAGCTTGAGTGTAGTTAGTACATCCATAAATGTTAATCAGACCTCTGATTGACGGCAGCCATAAACACCTGACCATATAATAACATATTCATGGAAAATGCTGAATTGGCAAACTTTCCTTGCATCCTGGAGTTGGCTAGTGCCACTATTATTGCCAAAATGCATTAGTCTCTTACTGCCAATCCAGAAATACTTATGGCTACCTTACACTGCTACAGCCTTTTTGCTAAAGCTAGTTAAAATTTCCTAAATATCCATTTTTACATTAAATTAATTGAAATTTTTATCTTCAATGAATATTAGGGTAAAATTTTTCATTCATGATATGAGAGTCCAAATTGGATTTGCTTTCAAATCTGTTCTTCCATCATATCTATGCCTTGACTCCCACTGAAATATTTTAAATAATGTCATTGTGTTTCTTTCCAACTTCCTTTACCCATTCTTGCATTGATTTTAACACACTAAGTTTTACAACAATTATAAAATATCTTTCAATTCTAGTTTTGTTTTAATCCTTTCTTTCTCCAATAAAGAGACATCCTGAATCCTCTAACTCTGTGGAGTTAAGCATACCTACCATAGTTCAGAATCTGACCCAAAATTGTCTGCCCCAGAACTGAATGGGAAACTAAACCAATAATTCACTGTAAAGATGTTTTATCTGAAATTTTATATTTTTTTTTAAAGAAAACATCTTCCACTAAAGGCGATCAGGAAGGACGGAAGGAGGGATATGTAAAGTTACCTTATATTCTAGCTGAAAATAATGGGGACATTCTAGGTTTACACTTGTATAACTGATAGTGGAATCATCACTGGCATAATCATCATGGAAAACAAAAAAGACACTAATATTACTGAAGTGGATGTGCAAGATTCATTTGCATAAATGTTCAGCAACATGTTTCTGAAGTATTCATCCAAATCTAAGAGCTATCACTATGTTGTCATGTTTCCTGTGCAGTAAAAATAGCTACTACAAGAATATTTGACCAGAGAATTGGCTATGGTAACAGCACACACTACCACTGCCACATCTTTAATGCCCTTAACAAATCTATAAACTGGCTGTTTACCTGTCACCAAAATAGTACAAAGTAATAATTCTTGATCTAAGAGGCCATCTCCAGTTCTCCTTCAGAACTGAACAGATTAAATACCCTCAGCTGGCATCCTTTCTGACATTGTCACACTTGAGTGGATCATATTGACTAACCATGACAGACTAGACAAATTCTTAGCTTTTGAAATAACTTCAGCTCAGCTTTTGAGCTCTCTGACATAACAGTCAAAATGCTAATATGATTTACAGTTGAGCATAAAGATATTAATAAAACAACCAAGATAAAGTTAAGACTTAATAACCTAAATGCATTCAGGACACAATTATATTGGTATGCTGTGCCTAGTTGGGACACAATTACTATTGGGCAGTGGTTCCCAAACTTTTCCAGGCTGGGTACCACTTTTTTATTAAAAAAACGTCTGCAGCCCCTCCAGCTGCATTTCTATCTCAGTGGCTGTGCTGCTGCAGGGCACAGTGCGGCCCCTGTGGGCACCATGTGGCCCCAACCACTCTGGGGGAGCCCCTGCTGGCAGGATTCAGCCCCTGCCACTCCAGGGAGCCTCCCTATCCCTGCTCCTTCCCCTGAATATCCCCTCCCAGCTGTTCTCCAACCCACTCCCTGGTTCCCCCCTCAACCCCTCCTCAGGGCCTCTTCCCATGCTCCCTGTAACTGGCTGGAGCTGCTGCACCTGGCCTCCTCTCAGACTGCTCTCCTGAGCATGGTCTAAGCATGCTCAGGAGGTGGGAGTTTTAAAAACTCCCTGCCTGGGGAAAGCTCCCTGCCAGCTGGAGGCTGGGGTCTCTATTGACTCCAGTGGCATCTAGCCCCATGTCCCAGCCTGTCTGCAGACCCCCTGGAGCCACTCTGCAGCCCCCCAGGGGTCCATGGGGCACAGGTTGGGAACCACTGCTATTGGGCATGCTGTGACGAGATAGCGCAGTATCTAGGAGGAGTTAATAACTAGAGATTTGCAGAATATGAACATTTTTATTTCATAAAATCTTTACATTCTTTTCCTCTCCTTTGGAATATTCTTCAGATGGCTAGATATGATCTCTTTTCTACATACCTTCTACTGATGCATCCTTTTCTATTTATAAAGGACCAGTTGACTGCAATATTTGATATATTTAAACATAGTGGATAGATTGGTACTGCTGGCTAAAATGTTGAAATTACATTTGTTGCCATTACATTTACAAAAATAAAAACATGTTACTTTTGCACTTTTCCACAGTCTGACATCATGAAAGCGTAATAAATGTTTAAATATCACATATTGCACTCAGCTGGTCCTTTACATATATGTATTTCTCAGGAGAAAATCTACCCAAAGCTTGGATGCAAAGAGCATTATAAAAAATTTATTATCTTGAGTTGTCTTGAATACCTCTGGAGCTCATCTTGCTTTCACCTTTGGAGAAACCACCTTTGGGGAACACTGCAAAGGCACTGTAATATCTACTGGTCAATGGTCTGGCTGAGATGGAGTCTTAGTGTACAGAAGCCCTATTCATAATTTTAATTGGAGATGTGAGCAGTACAATACAGTGGCAGAATTCTAAAAAGGTAAGGTAAGATCCTGTCAATACACATCCACCATTCCAACTTACCTCTTTGCTAACATTTGCTTAGCAATCCACGGGAGCATCTTCATTTGCATCTAGTGAAAATTATTATTTCCCATAGTTATTGTTTGCCAACAGGACCAATGTTTTGACCCTTATATTACTAATGAGGGGTAGCCAAACAGGCTTAGAAAATAAACATTTTCCTTCCTTCACTCTCACCATTTAAATCTTTGCTGGTTTTTAGAAATGAACTAAAAAATTCTAAAATTTCCAGAAAGTCAGGGAGTTATTTTCATCAGCTGTGAATTGGTGTAGCTCCTTTGATTACAGGATGCCTGAAAAACATGATTTGAACAGGGCAAAGTAGCCAAAGAGTGCCACAAAGAGAACCAGAGGAAGAGGATAAGCTATCCACACCTGGAAAAAGATGAAGACCAGAAACAGGCATTCCAGGCTAGCACCCTAGGCTACTCCTTCAAGGACTTGTGAAGAGGAGTCCTCTAAGTCACCCTTGAAAAGATAGAGAAAGACACAGATGCATGGAATATCATTCTCATTCTCTTCTACAATTGTTGCAAGGATGGGAGAGTATTCCACAGTGCCTTGACCCCGTCTACTGTTAACCAAAAGTCATCAGTTAATAGGAACTTTGGCCTGCTGGAGCACAGACAGAGGCTTATAGAAGCCATACAAAGGGCTCTCTAAATTTCCATAACCAAATCAAACCTAAGGATCAGATCTTTGCAAGTTTACATTATTATTGTGGTAAGGCTGGTGGTCCCTAAGAAAGCACTGGACACCCTCTTTTAGGAATCACTGAAAAATGCTCTGTATCAGTGCTTTGGAAGGAGTCAGAAATGTCTCTAAAAATTCCCCTAAATAAAACATATGCTTACTCTTCCCTTTCTCCAAGACTTTACATTACCATCATCTACTGCTCTCACACATCCTCCTCCTTTGAATGTCTTCAGTGTCTCCCACATCATTTGTTGTATTATATCATATTCATTTGCAAGGCTTTGCACTACACAAGTCCTCCCTACACATGAACCCTTATATATTCCTAACTTGCATCCCCACTGGCTGTGCTCTCAAATTAGCCTCCCAAATCCATTTTTCATACTCTTTGATCACACTATTTTTTGTAATGCTGTCACTTATATTGGGAAGATCTCTTTCAACTCTTCAGTACCAACCAGTCTTTCTTCACTGATTTCGCCTTATAAAAACACACTCTGTCCATAAAGCTTATCAATGCTAAGTGAACTAAAGACAAAGTGTCTAATAGATAAAGAGGGGGATATGATTGTCAGTCATACCTGACACAGATGAGTCCTTCTTTTATAAGAAAAAAAAAGAAATGATGGTTAAAAATCCCCTATCCCTTTAAAATTAAATCTAAGGTTGGATTTTCTGATCTTTTGGTTGACCATACAAGATAAAGACAACCACTAACTGCCTTGGGAGATGAGACTGTTAACATATAAATGAATGTCATTCTAACAAAGGTATATACAATAAAAGTTAATATGAATACTGGTACAAAGGAGCTTACGAAACGCTGACAGGAAACTGAAATACTAAGACCGTGTGTCTGGAGAGGTGAGGTAATTTAATTACATATAATAATTAACATACTTTCAAGGCATTATATCTGAACATACATTATGGTACCATTGCAGAACATCATTTGTGTTAGCTACGTGACTCTATGGCTAATATAGAAATTCAGGATCACACCTTGAATTCCTAAGTGGCTTGAAAAACTTTAAGTATTATCGGGGGGTTAGACAGAGTTGGACTACTGATATACTGTGATGTCAATGCAAATGTAAGATTGGAACAGTTTAGAGAGAACACAGATTGTAGGAGTCTTCATTAAACTGACTTATACAAGATTGTACATTATTCAGCTAAACAGTTATCCAGAGTTGGATCAAATGCAGTTTTGCATTCTTTAAATGACTCTTTCTTCTTTTTCTAATAGATTGTGTTTGGGATCATTCATTGTATTTCATTTGGGGATAAGGTGGATGATCCTTTGGCTTCTGAGGGCAAGCTGAAGTAAGCAGGGTACTTGAAGCCTATGGTGTCCTTGCGTTCTCAGGATATCATTCAAAGTCACACACAAGTTCTGAAGCAACAAGCTACTGCCAGCACAATGGCTGTAGTTAACTTAAAGTATAAGAATACAAAGCCACAGATGATAGGCCAGCCTTATGGGACAAGGTCAAAATTATATATTTAAATGTCTATCCCTCTAGGAATTTCCCTCTTCTAATGTTTCCTTTATTTACTGTACTTATTTAATGTCTGTCTAACCTAAATCATAAACAGGTTATTATCAATGGTCATATTTCCCCTATGTTTTATATCTCAGTAAGAGGCAAGTATCTTTCTCACCATTTTGTAGCTCACATAGTGATCAATACATACACATTTTATATTTTTGAAAGTTAGTTAGTTAGTTCTGAAAGATCTCCAAAACAGTAAAAGCTGGAAACGCAAAATTTTGAATGTATTCTTCTGATTTCCTAACTTAGATAGGAAACTGGTTACATCTCAAAATTGGTTCCCCCAGAGCTCCAGTTGGGCCTACTGATAATTTGCTTTTAGTAGCACCTGATCATAGGCATTTGCTGGACTCTTCTGTTAAGCAGGTCACAGACTAATACCAAGACGTACTAATACCAAGAATACCGATGGTACCTACAGATATGCCATTCCAGTTCAAAAGATTACAGTTCCCCCTCTGCCTAGCATTTGCCATTTCTATTTACAAATCACAAGGACAAACATCCAAAGTTGCTGGAGTAGATTTGAGGTTTGACTGTTTCAGTCATGGTCAACTATAAGTTGCTACTTCAAAAGTTGGAATGGGGAAAAAATTGTATGCTTTTGTTCAAGGAAGAAAAACAAAAAAATATTATTTATTATCAGGCAATAAGTTAAATGTAAATGCATTTTAGCACAGTACTAGCTATGTTAATTTCTTAAAGTAATATGATAAAAAGTATTTCCAATAAAATATGCTATGTTCAAGTAGTTTTCATTAGTTCATTCACCACACCTTTTGTTATCACGAAATGAGTTAAATGTCAATACATTTTGTAAGTGCACCACTAGCTATGTTACTTTCTTAAAGTAATATATAAGCGAAAATAGTTCCAGTAAAATATGTTATGTTAATGTAATTGACAGTCATTCATCACATCTTTTACTATATTTTCCCAAGGAGATGTTGGGTATTTCTGTTAGTAAATAATAAAATCCTGTGCTGAATTAAAGCTGAAGAAAGGGGAACAGATTATGCAGGATGATGGGATTTTGGCTAGTATGCAGCAACCAATATACACTTGGAAGAACTCGTGTATCAAAGAATAACACTTCACCTAGCATCCTGAATAGACAGGGTGTATGGCAGGTCATAGCTGACCTTTATGAAAGTAATGGATATACAGTCTTTTCAGATCTCATGGGGAAAAAAAAACAAAACAAGGATTGATCAGATTTAAACTGGTGCAATAATTTGAGTCAGAAAATGGACTGTATAAGTAGCATGACTTACTACAAAAATCCTCTGACTGATCTGACCATAACTTTGGAAAGAATAAGATTCAAATATTAGAGGCATCAAATCTGCATCTGCTAGTACCTGCCAGTGATTCCACCACATTTAAAAGGAGGTTGGAAAGAGATGGCTGGAGGGTAGACACATTCAAGTGTGCAGCGCAATAAATTTAGGGGAATGCAGCTATGAAGGATGTTAAATGAAAGTTATAGTAAATGTAAAATATTACACAAAATATACTGGATGCTCTACAAAATGTAGAGGTGAAGCTAATGAACTAGAACCCTTTGATAGAGCTGTGTGAAATATGTGAGTGTCTTCTATTGTCCTCTATGCTCTGGGAATGCAGAGCAATACATAATTTCTGGAATGAGGTGTTAGGCAAGCGTGTGGTTTTTCTAACCATAAGCATTCCATTCTCAGCAGCAGCATGCTTTTTGAAGGGCACTCACTATAACCTAAAACATTCCCTCTGTGAATGGAGTATGAGAAGCTACTGGCTAATACTGCAACATTCACAGAGTAACACAAGACAAGCAGAGGAAGAACAAGTAGCATAGAATCATAGGGTTGGAAGGGACCTCAGAGGTCATCTAGTTCAACCCCTTGCTAAAAGCAGGCCCACTCCCACTAAATCATCCCAGCCAGAGTTTTGACCAGTGGGGCCTTAAATATCTCCAAAGACGGAGATTCCACCACCTCCCTAGCTATCCCATTCCAATGCTTCACCACCCTCCTAGTGAGAAAGTTTTTCCTAATATTCAACCTCAACCTCCCCAGTTGTAACTGGAAACCATTGCTCCTTGTTCTGTCCTCTGTTACTACTGAGAACAGCCTGGCTCCCTCCTCCTTGGAGCACCCCTACAAGTAGTTGAAGGTTGCTACCAAATCCTCCCTCAGTCTTCTCTTCTGAGAAGTAAATAAGTAAATAAGTCTAGTTCCTTCAGTCTCTCCTTGTAAGTCATGTGTCCCAGCCCCCTAGTCATTGTTGTTGCCCTCCACTGGAGTCTTTCTAATTTGTCCACATCCTTCCTGTAGTGGGAAGCCCAAAACTGGACACAGTATTCCAGATGCAGCCTCACCAGTGCCAAATAGAGGGGAATAGTCATTTCCCTTGATCTGCTGGCAACACTTCTACTAATGCAGTTCTGATCTTTTGTATAATATAGGCCACAGACTTTGTTCTCAAGACACTTGTATTGCACCCAGTAACTTGTGTTTCCCCAGGGGTGCCCCTGGCCCTGGAAAAGACCCGGAGCTTGGGCACCGAGACTCAGGGCTAAAGCGCTTTAAGCATGCTTCTGCTGTAGCCACTGCTGCAGTGGACCCGAGGCTTTGGTGCTGGATCTCGGGGCTCAAGCCCGGCACCAGTGACACCCCCGTGTTTGCCTAAAGCTTCTCTTTCAGATCATGAGTTCCCCTTTTATAGCAAAAGAGAGGGGCTATTGCACTATGAGAGAACAATCTACACAAGACACAGTTGTGCTACATGTTGTTGCAAATAATAAATCAGAAAGGTAAAAGCCAAAACTCAGAGTAAAGGTGTAATACGTGGCCTACTTCAGCCAAGCCTAAAAGAAGGAATTAAAGTGAAGCACCCCCTCACAAATTTCTCTGCTTTACGACTCTTTCAACTACAGGTCACTTTCTAAGCAGTCCCTCTCAGAATCGTACTAAATAGCAGTAGCTACCTTTATAGAATGCTGGATTAATCAATTAAACCACCACAGCTGGCTATCCTGAAAAACCCCTGCACTTAGTGAACATGACTGTGGCCCTTATCCAGGCAATAGAGATAAGCTTAGTCCCATCCCTGCCATATCTTGGATATACATTTTATACCACGCATCACAAGCAACACAGTCACTAAACCAAAGCTTAATGTTTGAGTAAAATATCAGGAGAAAAATTACCCTGTGCTATCTCTGAAATATTCGGCTGTGGAGGTTCTATTGTATTCTATTGATTTCCATTAAACTTCTAAATTTGATTAATAGATAACATTAGAAAAAGAAAATGCAATTTTTGTGTAGACTTAGCAAAGACAGACTCACAGCTATTGTGGAGTTAATAGCAGTTTACGTTAAAACTAGAAATGTTACTATAATTATGAAAATGAATGTATAATTTATGCACAGAACATGGAAAATATGCAAGGTGTGTACAGTATATGATTATATTACATTTTCTTGTTTCTATTGATAGATGATAAATCTTTAGAATATGGTGAAACTATGCATTAGTTTGCATTACTTTTGATGGCCATGATTTCTGGAAAAGTTTTTGTTGTTGTTGTTTTTAATTAAACTACTTTTTAAGACAGCAGCCTTTCCCCTGCTTTGTTATGCCAAGGAAGCATATGGAAATATAAACTTGGAGATCTTACTGATTTATTTTGATGTTGGAGCATTTTGCTCTTGTGTAAACATTTCTTGTGACATGAATATGGATCATTTCAAATCTAAGAAGAGTTCATTACTAAAGGTAACATATGTTTTTGACTCCTGAACCATGAGGGAAATGAGAATACCCAGCTTGCCAAACAGTAAATTGTAAACAGTTGGTACACCCCTAAGCAAAAAACTGAAATAATTACTGTATCTGTGTTTTAGAGTAGCCAGCTCATTTTTATGTCTCGTGTTTGTTTGTTTGTTTGTTTCATTTTGCTGATTTAATGCTTTTCTGCAGGGTTTGTAGATGCAGACTAAATATATCTTTTGGGCCTGCAGCATCATGATTTTCTGTGTACAGATGTCACTATGGATTCATGAATTGTACGGTATTCCACCATCACACATCAAAGTCTATACTAAAGGAGGCAGTCAGCTCTTTCTCATATTTCCATTCCTATTTATAAAATATATACTTCTTGGTTGTCCTGGAGTCCCACCCTGTGAAGTGCTAAAGCCCAGAGCCTCAAAGGTATTTTGGCATTGGTAATTCACAGTGAAATCAATGGGAGATAGGTGCCTAAATATCTTTGAGAATCCAGATCTACTAAGTATCTTCTGGTACATTCCAAGTGTCCCTTCCCTCTATTTCTTCAACTCATATTGGAAGCTAAGATCACTCCCAGAACCTTCACCTGCAGTAATTCAGCTATAGCTGGATTGCATTAATTGCATACATTTGAATCTATCTATTATTCTTTATTATCTGTGCCAAGATATTCAAAGCGACCCAAAGGATTTGGGTACAGCTCCCAGTGAATTTCCCTAATGGTATTTAGGTGCCTAAATCCCTTAATCAAATTCTGAAAATCCTATTTGCATATTGCAATAGTGCCTAGAGGGCCCAGCTGGCACTGGTGTTCGGTGTTATACAGAAACATGGCAAGAGAGAGCTTCTGCCCCTGAAGAGTTTGGTATGAATAGACAAGATACAAAAAGGGAGAGGAAAAGAGATTCATCCAAATCCATATGACAGGTCATTGGCATAGTCAGGATGAGACCCCCCCCCTCCATCTCCTGAATCCTAGTCTATTGCCCTAGCCACTGGATCACATTGCCTTTCCAGCAAGCTATTTGATTTCCCTTTGAACGACTGAATATGTAATCAAGTCTCTGCGCAAAGTAAATGTAAGCATATTTTCATAGACATGTTGGTCACACATAGACTTGAGCTTAAGAAACCATTTGCTTTTCTAGAAATCCCCAATATGTCATAGACACATAGATATATGCATATTTAAAACAAAACAAAACAAAAACCCTAGCAAAATGAGACACCCCTCGTTTTGGGGAGAGGACTCAATAACAAACACCACCTGACAGATGTGAATCGTGTCATTTAATGCACTACTGGAAAGCAGCAGGGCAGGCTTAAGGGGTGAGCCAGTGTGGCACCAGCTTTGGGTGCTGAAGCTTAGGGTGCCAGCCTCAGAGTTGTGTTGACTTTGCCTACCGCCATATGACTGCCCGCCCAGCACCACCCCTCCCCCCCCCCCACAAGCACGCTCCAGGTGATGGGGTTTTCAAAGCAAAAGTTGGCTCAGGGTGCCACAACCCCTTGAGACAGCCCTGGAAAACAGTCAGACAAATGAATCTCATTGGTGTCACAATGAAACCAGATAAAATGGCCAAATTTTACAAAACTTGGTAGCGAATGTATCAGTTCATTTTCTCTTAAATTGGGTTAAGGTTTTCTAAGTACTGGGCCCAGGTTCAAATGAAAAGTTTGAGACCCTTGGCAAATTTGCTTGAAATGATATCCAAAGTCACATATGCATCATGAACCTTTCACGCTTCACTAAAAAGTTCCAAAGGTGTAGCCATGTTAGTCTGCTTCAGCAAAACAAGCAAGGAGTCCTGTGGCACTTTTTAAAGACTAACAAATTTCTTAGTCTTTAAGTGCCACAGGAGTCCTTGCTTGTTCAATTAAAAATAATTCCTTTTGTCCCTGTAAGAATTGTTTGGTATTTGTGGCCAATCATTCCAAGGAACATCTCTTGTGTAATCCATTGTCAGACAGCCCCCCAGCCTCAAGCAGATACTCCCCAGCAACTACAGACCTAACAACAGAACCACGAGAGCAGGCACATATCCCTGCAACAAACCAAGCTGCCATCATGGTCTACATATCTACACAAAAGACACTATTACAGGACCTAATAAAACCGGCTACTCTATCAAAGGCTCATTCACCTGCTCATCAACCAAAGTGATTTATGCTATCATGCGCCAGAAATGCCCCTCTGCCTTGTATATTGGACCAACAGGACAGTCTCTGCACAAGAGAATAAATGGGCACAAATCTGACATCAGAAATCACAATATTCTAAAACCAGTGGGTCAGCTTTTCAATTTTCCGGATCACTCCACTGACGATTTACTAATTGCTGTGCTTAGACAGATGAATACCAGATCAAGGCTTCAATGCGAAGCTGCAGAGCTTGAATTTATTTGCAGATTTGACTGCATTGCTTCAGGGCTTAATGGAGACATTGGATTTTTTTCTCATTACAACAGGTGATTTGACCTCATCTTCCTCTATGTGTGCTGTTCCCCAGTGTTTGAATCTTAACAACTGCTTTGATTTGCTGTTACAGTGTGACCTGATCCCATGACTTACATTTCCCTGCATGTATTTCCTCCCATTCTATAAGTTCCCCCATATGCAAAGTGTCTGATGAAGTGGGATTTTCTCCCACAAAAACTCATGCAATAAATAAATTTGTTAGTTTTTAAGTACCACAGGACTCCTTGTTTGTTTGACTGAAGCAGAGTAACCCAGCTGTTCCTTTGGAATGGTGCAGTGATGTAAAGAATGAATTAATCTTGTTACCATGATCTTTATAAACAAATAATGGAGACACAGCCAATGAAAAATTAAAAGGGTCCAGTACTTAGAAATTGAAACAAGACAAAAACAACTTGTCATATTTACTCTTTTAATCTGTTAACAAAAAGTATCAAGGATCAGGAAAATGAATACAGCTCTGAGCTGCAATAGATCTTACATTTTCAATAATCATAGTGGTATTGAAAAACAATAACTTGATCAAGCAGCAACAAGTTCATTCTTCTGACATATAACCTGTGTAACACAGCCCCTTTGTTCCACATTAGTTCCATGCAGTTATCAACTAGCATCTACTCAGGCTTTAAGTATTATTGTGTGGACTCATTCAAGGAGTAGGAAAAGAGAGATGATGCAGAAGCTAAATGCCATATTTTTTTTCTCTTCCACATACACGCACAACAAACATATCTCCAGTCACACTCCATCTTATCATTTAAAATTAATTTGTAAAATGGGGGGGGGGGAATGGGAAAGATAAATTTTAAGAGAATTAAGGTAGGAGTCAAGATTAATGAATTTTAACCTCTCTTAAGAATTTCAGGTTTGAAATACCCCCCAAAAGAACCAAAACACTTGAGGATTACATTGCAAATATAATAGTGTCTCAAATTTTAACTTATCAGATAGGCTGTGTTCAGGCGAGAGTTTTATTTCGAAACAACAGCCATTGTTTCGAAATAAAATTTATGTCCACGTGACATTCCATTATTTCAAAACAACGGGACCTGTTGTTTCAAATTAACGGCTGTTATTTCAAAACAGTAAAACCTTGCTTGAAATTGAAATAGCTGTTGTTTTGAAATGGGTGTTTCGAAACAACGGTGTTTGGACACTTTGTTTCGAAACAACACCACTGTTCGAAACAACTGTTTCGAAACAACATGTCCAAACGGCCTTATTTCAAAATAACCATTTTGAAACAACAGCCATTTGGTTAACAGGCTTTCCCTTAATTCGAATTAACATTTTCTTAATTCGAATTAACTTATTTTGAAATAACTTATTTTGAAATAACAGTTTACTTGTGAACATAGCCATAGAGTATGTGACGGTTCAGTCCAATCAAATTGTAATGAACAGGCTTGGCTCTTTTCTAAATGGTTGATGGTATTTCTTTATCTGACTGTGGAATCTTCTCCATGTTTCTACCGTCCTTCTAGCTTCTCCATGTTGCTTAAGTTAACATCAGTGTCTGTACTTCCTAAGATCCTCAGGCAAAAGAACTTTGGGTTTGATTCATCCCATCTACTGTTTGGAAGGTGAACATTTTATTGCTACCTTCCTAAGTACAAATGCTCCATTAAGACCTGCTGATTGAGTCAGAGATGGGGAGGCACTTCTGTGGGAGAACTTGCAGCACCCTCCTTGTTGCATTCCTCTAAGTGTTCCATCCAAAAAGGGCAACTTTAAACAGGAGATAGAGTTCAACAGGAGTCTTTTTAGTGGACTCTACTTGGGAGATGTAAGAAATGAGAGCAGTTTGTGCCTGTCCTAGCTATAATCCTCCATGGCCAGCACCATTTACAGTTCTGAGTCAGCAGAGGCCTACCTGTAGGCTCCTCCAACAGAGTGAAAGTTGCAAGTCCCTGCTTTCCAAACCCTGTCCCCCTTTTCCAGTAAGATTTATCTCCTTTTGGAACCACCATTCTGGGATAAGATAGGAAAACTGGTCAGATCTGGCTCAAGTTTTTTGCACTTTTTTCTCCTGATTTGAATTCTACCTCTCTAACTGCTCCTGTTTACATTTCAGTGAAATTTTCATATCTTCCAATTCTCACTGCCATTATGAAATGTCCCATAGCACTTTCCTGCCTTCTTC
Source organism: Podocnemis expansa (assembly GCA_007922195.1). NCBI lineage: Eukaryota > Metazoa > Chordata > Testudines > Podocnemididae > Podocnemis > Podocnemis expansa. The sequence continues at coordinate 11,871,900 of ML682006.1, forward strand.
TCTATATCTTTACTCCTTCTGGAGTATCTCCTTGCTATCTTCAAGCTTAACAATCACTGCTGGGTACTGTGAATAACCCAGCAATACACTTTCTTCAGCTTTCCCTATATTCCCTAGAGCTGTTTGTTTGGACTCTTTCAGACCCTTTCTACCCCATCATGTCTAACTACCAACTGGTGCCAAGAATTAAGTCCTCCTTCTGGATTAAAAAGAACTCTTTACCTACTTACTCTGACATCCATCTTGATCTTTACTGTACTCCCAAGGACACACACTTTGAAATCACCCTTAATCTCAGTATAACTTTTTCTTCTCAGAACATCTTTGCCTACAGGTTTGTTTCTCATCATACTTGGAACATTGCCAGAATTCTGTCTTAACTTGATCCTGCTTCTGGTAAAGCCCTTATTTGTACCATTATATTTTAAGCAGAACTCTCATTACCTTCCTGAATCAACTGGAATCTAATTCAGACAATCAAACCTTTGCTGTTCTCTAATTTTCAAGAGTACTGAACACTCTAATCAGATGTGCTCAGTCACTCTCTCTTTCAGGAGTGTGATCATATCACCTCTAACACTTTTCATTGGCTTTCCATCCAACTGTGACTCTCGTTTAAAGTAGCTCTTGTGGATCCCTATTTTCCCTTTGACTCAATGAGAATTACAGTATTCATATCTCTCAGGGGAGAATAAAAACAACCATGACCTACTTTTTGATTGATTTGGCACTCCCGATTTTTCTCACTTCATTTTACTTAGTTCCTTCAGGCCTCTTCTCTATCAATCCATCTGATACAGGCACTGTTAACATAGTATCTGACCATCTCACATTCTTCATGGTGATTATCCTCACAACATCCCAGTGAGTTCAGGAAGTACTATTCTCAAATTGGCAAAATGGTGGCACAAAAAGATCAAGGTGACTCATCCAAAGTCAATAGGCAGCCTGTGGTGGAGGAGGGAAATGGGTATAGCTGCCCAAGTCCCAGGCAAGTACCCTAATCAATGAATCATCCTTTCTTTGTCGTTTCCTATTGTTCATAGTTACTCTTTCAATATTCTACCTTCCTGGAATTCTTTGCTTCAATCGAACCACTTCCTTTCTTCAAATCTCATTTTAATATGCTCTCTTCCTTTTCTGTTTTCTTGTTGTTGTTTTATGACTCATCTCTTTTTCATTCTCCTTCACCTCACAGCTCCAACCCCATATATGCAGGAACTAGATTTGAGGAATAATTGTGTCTGTGTTTCTTGTATATTACTGATTTCTTTACTTTTATGATACTGCATCTTCACAGATTGTTTTCCCTTTTTTTCCTCTTTGAGAGTCACTGCAGCAATCTGTGTAAAACATTCTCTCTTTTCTTCATCTTTCTCTGCAAAGCATTTTGTCGTACTTTTTATGGAGGGTGCTTTATACAAATAAATTAGATTCTGTTTGGTAAGGAGAAAGAAATGACTGTAGCAGGAAGTTTTAGCAACACTGGAGCATTACAAATAACAAAATTCACTATTTAGCTACCATTTTTTAAAGAAATGAGCAGCCAAACCCACTATTTTATTATTTGATATATAAAATATAATTTATGATTCCTCTTATCACTTAAAATAGATTTAATCAGATACCCATGTACTAAACTTTGAGATACAATTCAAAATAACCGTCTATATAAAGGAAATCAGAAAGACAAAGATTGAGTTAATTCACTATGGTTCCAATCTATCTTTGCTTTCTAGAAAGCTCAGCACTTTTCCTTATGTCCTTCTGTTCATCTCACCTTAATATCCATGTTATGACTCCCCACATCCTCTCTTTAATATATAACCTTTTACATGCAGGTACTCAGTGTCTTGAATGTCATTAACAGGAAAAGAAAATAATACTTAAATCTGTAACAGATGTATAGATTCCTCTTGGTCTGAATGCACTGTAGACGTGCAACCCTTCACTATGACATATTTTCATCTTTTTATGTGATCTACACATGTGGCAAGATAGTAAAAGGTTTGCTTGCAATGCTTCAAGCTAGCCATATATCTTTCTTTCCCATGTGTTGTTGTCTCATACCTTAAGCATATCAGTATAATCTTTAATACCTATTTCACGCTTTTCCTAACACTTATAATATAAATCTAGATGCAAGTTTATACATATAGGAAGAGATCTTCCTCAATATAATGAATCAGAAAATTACACAGGAGAACATGTTATGAAATTCCTACACTCTTGAAGTTGTACTGTACCTTTTTGTTTTCGTTCAGTTTGGTTTGGTTTTTTGGGATTTTTTATTCTTTAAGTTTTTTTTTTTTTGGATGAAAAGTGGGATTTTTGGTTCGCTATACTGGAATTTGGCTTTAACAACTGGTAATCTAGTAAAGACCCAGTTCACTAAACTCTAACTCGTGCAAATAATTATATTGCACTAGTCTAGATCATGTGACTTGGGCATATCCCAGTGCTGGGTTCAACATGGAATGCCAGCATCACAGAGGGGGTATTAAGATACATTGTCTTGTTGAGTTACTCTGCCGCTGGAGCGCCTAGATACACAGAGGTGGCAAGTTTGCTACTGTTTTCCTTTCTGGTGTGCACTTTATCTCCCATCATGCATCCTACTAGCTCTGGCAAGCACTCTGTAGAAGTTAGACCCTGGCCCTGTGTGCCTTATCCTCCTCCCATCCTTCATGCTCCTGCTTAAGGACAATTAGTATTAATATTAATGTGCACAGTGATAAATAGCACAAACACTTGCCTAACGTCATGGAAGTAACTCATACTGGCCTTGCTGCCACATGATTAGCAATGTCATGTCCTTTGATGTTACACAATGCTGATAAAATGTGGCACCCTCTAAATAAAGATCCGTGTTAACTAGCATCTACAGGCACTGTATACCTTCACATAAACACTCACTTTTATTGATTGAATAGAAACAATCAGAGTACAGCTATGTCTTTCAGATAGCAACTCAAGTACACTGAATATGACAATAGCCAAAATGTTTCACACCTCCAGTTAGATGCCTAAGTTCATATTTAGGACCTCAATAAAAGCCAGCCTGCCTTTTAAACATGCCAGTCCCCTATAATTCCCCACTGACTTCAAAGGAATTTGTGGGTGCTCAGCACTTATAAATATTAGTCCATTTCCATCTAGGGGATTAATTATCGATTTAGTATTCTTACTGTAGGAGAACAGATGTGAACTTTTTAGTATATATATTTAAATGATTATGATAGCTGTTCATAGATGGTGATGCTTCTTTGTATTTAGACACATCATTTCAAAATTCTTTAAAGATGTAAATTCAGAGGGGTCTTCCCAATGGTTTACTATGTTTCTCCTGTTAACATCAAACAGTTTCCAGAGCTATTCATGTGTTCTTGATGCTCTTCTAGTTTCCAGAATTCCATATGTCCCAGGTATTGAATGACAGAAATATCATGACCTCAGAACTTACACATTTTTATGCAGTTATGAATTGTGAAGTGCCTTAAAAACTAGTATTCATTTATTAATGATTTACTTGTCACAACATTCCTAACCCCTGCCTTTTTCCATGAGCAGTGTTGACAGGAGGTCCAAAGGGAACAGACAGAATGAGGATAATAATGTAGTGACAGTGACTACAGGCCAATCAAAGGGAGAAGCAACCATAGAAATAGATATGTCAGCATCAGGTTACTATCAGTAAACAAGATCAGCAGCACCTATTAGCAGTACATGTTATATGCCCAACTGCTGCTCTTGTTATGTACTAATAGGGACTGGAAAAAGTGTGTTCAAATTGTCAACAGACAACTTTGAGGCATCTGTGTATTCCTTTCTATTTTTGTATTTTCTACATTTTTTAATCGCTTCCTTGTCTGTCTGCACCCACTTCAGCACTTTCCAGGCTGCAGTACCCTCAACAGCCTTTTTCTCGTGGTGTCTTTTACCTACCTACAGTAGCTCTGGTCTCTATTTTATCTCATGCTCGAGTTAATTGTCATTTGATATTCACGCTGATGCTTCCACCACCAGCAGAAATCAGAACTACGTGTAGTTTGTGTAGCACACATACCAGTAGTTCTCCCTCCTTTGCATGCACTGCTCTTGTGCCACTAGGGATGATTTTCGTTTGTTCTGCTAGGGAAAGGGGGAATAAGGAGTATGCAGCGAACTTTTATTTTCTTGTTTGAACAAGACAGTGAAAGAAAGGCAGAGGGATTTATCCAAGTGACAATCATTTATTATTATTATTATTATTATTATTATTATTATTATTATTATTATT